>ML777128.1:1729272-1769264 GCA_009831015.1 Picea engelmannii
TAGTTCAAACTATATTGCCAGAACTTGACGAGGAAGGAAAAATCATATTGGAGCCTGAAGCCATCACGGACACAAGAATTTGCCAGCTAAGGAATAGATCCATTTCAGAGTATCTCATTAAATGGAGGAAACTACCGGCTGAATATTCCACTTGGGAAGATGAGTCTTTTATACAAAAGCATCCAGAGTTGCTCAAGCGTTGTGGACAACACTTGTCTCAAGGGGAGGGGCATGTTAAGCCCTAATGTTGGCTCATTACCCCTTAATTGGGGCATATTAGATTAGTAATGCTATTTTATTTATGTCGGCTTTAGGCCATTAGTTGTAATTTAGATTAGTAATGTTATTTTAATTATGTCGGCTTTAGACCATTATACCTCCTAGTCTCCTATATATACCAAGGAGACATTTTCATTTTGAATCATCTTGTACTTGAACATTTAAGTAGGGTAAAAGGAGGTTGCCCCCTCGAAGAGGCTTATTATATGAAATTATCTCTTTTTCAAGGCGTTGAGTACTTTTGCTGAGGTTTTTATATGTTATATTGATGTTTGGTTCTTAACATGTCAACAGCTTTAGGGGCTATATAACTCAAATTTGAACCAAGTTCAATTAAAACAGACACTTGATGGTTGGAAATCATACCTTCTATTTCCACTACTGAAGCTTGGTTGTCGGCTTGGTTATTATCCAAGGCTGCATAAATTTGTGGCACACTTCTGGCCACATCATTGACGGTGGTAGTTTCCTGGATGTTATAAATCCTCCGACTATTCTGTTGTTAGTGTGGACAGTCCCTCAAGAGATGTTCTTCTCCACAACCCAAACATTTCAGAGGTTCTCTTTTTGGGTTATCAGTCTTCCCTGATATGGGTCCAGAAGTTTTATTTCTGCTTAAGGAGGGAAAATTCTGCTGGTGCATACTCCAGGCTAAGAAGCTCATTCTTGGGTTGTTCTTATAGTTCTTAAACCCTGGGGATTTAATTCCCCTTTTCTGAAATCTTGAACTATTCTTCTGCTTCCATCCTTCGCGAGGTTCTACTCAATGCCCAAACTGTTCATGACAATAGGTTTCCTTTCGAATATTGTCTTCTAGAGTCTTTAGCTCATCAAATTCAATTCTATTCCGATAGTCCTTAGGTAGTCCACTGATGAAGCGTTGAACCTTTGCCTTTTCTTCTTTTATATAGGGTACATACCTCAAAAAATCAAGGAATTTGTTGACATATTCTTCTATAGTGAGTTTTCCCAGTTTGAGTTCATAAAATTATTTAGTCTTTTCGTCGAAATATTTTTCCAACAGATACTTCTTTCGAAATTATTTCTCAAACCGTTCCCAAGACAGGTCCTCTTCGCAAATCCCTTTCACATTCTTAAGGTCTTCCCACCAAATGGAATCCTTTTCGTTCAAGTTGAAGGTGGCCACTCGGGCCTTCATATTTTCTGAAAAATCATGGACTCTAAAATACTTCTTTAGTCCAAGTAGCTAGGCCTCTTCTTCCTCTCCCTCCTTTATTTCACCATCGAAGGAGGGTGGTTTGGATTTTCTGAATTCTTCAAATTTTTTACCTTTGCAAGGATTTTTCTTCTTCTGTTTCTTTCGGGAATAGGAACTGGTTCTGCTGCTAGAAGAGCCCTCTGAATCTCCAGCTTCCTTCTCAGAGGAATCATCCAACGCTTGTCCTTTACCTCTGGGGTGGACATTTTTTGAGGTGCTCCTATCAGTGTGGCCACTGATATGACCATGTTTCTGAGTTTCAGGTTCATGATGCATTTGTCTTTGTAGATCAGATAAACTCTACAATAAAACTACGTTAATTTTTGTTTTCTTTTCTTGTTCTTTCATCATCCTTTCATTGTCAGCCTTGCATCTTTGTAATTCGACCATGAGACTCCTCACAGTCTCTGCTAGATATGGAGGGGTCCCTAATTCCATTCTTTCGTAGGACTCTTTGTCTCTATTGTGGGAGCCCTCTCCCAATTCATGGTGAGTCACCATACTATGTGTTGATAAATTCCCGCGGTTGATATTCTTTTTAAATTAAGAGGGTTAAGACAGAGGGTTACTCTTTTTAAGAGTGTTCTGAATGGAGCTTCTGCACAACTCATCCATGAGCCCAAGCAGGCCGAGTGTTGTAACCATGCTCTAATGCCAATTTTTCACAAACCCACTATGGAAATGAAGATTTTTCCCCGAATCCTCGAGGGTCAGACTCCCCAAAATCCTGCAGGGCTTACCATAGGCTAGTTCTCCCCTTTTTCCACCTCCATGTGATCATTGATCCTGATCACAGGTCAAACAACTAGGCACCTTTTTTCATTTTGCAACTCAGTGTTATAAGCGAGTCAAGACTTTCGGCTCTGCAAACCTCGAATGTCGAACTTTCGAAGAGGCTTCAATCAACAATTAGCCCCCTCGGCTATGCCTTGGTCCACATGTCCTTTTCGGTAGCTCCCCTGTGTGAACAACACTAGGCATGAGATCCACCTTTCCCAAGCGACCACAACGCTATGACCAAGGCCTATTCCCAAAGGCACTTATCACAACTCTCCATCTCACGAGTTCACGAGTCGAAACTCCGACTTTTCCTTCCCAATCTCGCGATACCTGAGATCACGAAATGGGTATAGCTCCTTTCTGTCAGTTCCCTCCGCACGTGACCATTGGCTAGGATAAACACTAGCACCTCTCGCTACTTACACCTTCGTGAGTCAAAGGGTTGAGCTCCTGTGCTCTTACTCTGCGAATCCCCGAGACGCAAGAAGTCAACAGAGCATTGACTCCTTTCTCCAGGAAACGCATGTTCTCTTGTCAACCACATGGGCCCCACCTTGTGGTTCTGCCATGTGTTCCTCACTTGTGCCTCGGCTCTTAGAACTTCACGACTTTTTATGTCAAGATGAGGTCCTATCAACCTCCGAACCTCTGAATGCGTGATACGTGTGATAAGGCCCTGATCCAACGGTCCTCCCATTCCTGGATCCAACGGTTCAGATTTTTCTCCTCACGATTTCGCACTTCACGACTTTGTGAGTTGGAGCACCCAACTCTTGCGCTCTCTTCTTATGAAACACTGAGATGCGAGATCCCGACTGCCCCGGCCCTAACTGCCTTGCAACCCTGCAAGATCCAACCGCTATCGGTTGTTCACCACTTCTATCTCTAAGTGTATCCACCATCCATACAACTTCTTTGATGGCTACTTCTATGGCTTAACTCCCTCACAAATCAGTGCGATCCAACGGACCATGACATTTTGACACTTCTCTACGAAGTCTCTCTGTCGTCCATTTCTTCTCTCTTCTGTGTGCGTCTGGACGTACAATTTTGAAGACCTAGATCTATTTCACTCCATCTGATCTAAAGAAAATCGTATCTCCTCCTTGATCATGCACTTCTCTTCCTTCTCCTTGGAAGATTTATGAAGTATCAAAGGTCTCTACCTTTTCTTCTCTTCTGTGATCTTTGCAGCTAAGGCTCTGTGCACAAAATGGCACTATCCCTCTCAAGCTTCTCTTCTCTAGAACCATGAAATATTTCCTCGACCTCATTGATTCCTATAGGGTCTGGGCACATGACAAGGTGCTACCTGTCCTCCTCGGATGAATGGCTGCGATTCTCTCATGACTTCACCACCTGTGAAGTCGAAAGAATTCCCGCTAGGACTTTCGATGTCTGAATCCCCAATATGGGTGATTTCATGACACGTGTCCTCCCTCCAATGGATGGCTCAGGTTCTTTCATGACTTCACCGCTCGTAAGGGCTAGGCGCTCACCTCTATGAGTCTCGGTGCCCGAATCTTCGAAACAGATGATTCTACGACACGCATCCTCTCGCGGATGGACGACTCAAATCCCCTTTTGCTATTTCAAGACTTCTGATGTCGAGTGCCCAGACTCCCGAATTCCTGAATGCCAAAATCCCGATACGAACTCCTTCTTGGACTTTCGCCCCTATTCATGAGGGCTTAACCCTCATCATCTCCTAACAGATCTAATGGTTGTCAGGTTTTCTAACTAAGATCTGACAGTTTAGATCGGTCCCATGTTGTGCACTCTCCCACTACTCCCTAGACATGGAAAAACCAATGGCCCAAATACTCTCACATACCTTGGGGATCTACGGTCCCAATTTTCTTCTCCACTCACGAAGATAAAGGAAAGGGGTTAAGGCATGTAACGCCCTCATTTATTCCTCCAACCTAGCGGTCGTGAATGACCGCAGATCTTCCGACGGGATCTCGTCCGTCGATCGATACCTATCCCTACGTTGCTATTTCGAGATTTCAAGAGGATCATTCTTCCTTGTATAGGGTTACTAAGACTTGTGCCTTCAAATCATTTTCCAGGTTCTTGATAAGATTTCCAAGAAGGATATCTCTATGGAGAGATCGATTTCGGGTATTCCTGGGGATGAATAGAGGTATAGATTTCTCGATAACAAACTCAAAGTCTGAATTAATTGAATACGCATATATATATATATATATATATATATATATATATATGTGTGTGTGTGTGTGTACAAATCTATCTATAAACGTAAGCCATACGTGGTCCTTCCAACAAAAGAATGAAACCACCATTTTTGATCAAAAACCACAAAGACAGTCTTATACTGAAACCCTACATGATTTCACAACTTATGAGCATAAATGTCAGAATATACATTTCAAGATACAAGATGAAAAACACTTATCAGAAAAATACCAGAAGTGATGCAACTGCTAAGAGGGGTGCTCGTTTCCACCCAACCGTAGGCTCAACAACTCCCAATGGATTTACCACTATCCACCCCCGAGCTGAGACCACGATGCTGCGAGACTACGTCTTCATTTGCCAGTGGCCTAGAATGAAGGTTACTCTCCTTCTTCTCTGCTATCACTCACTCTATATGTTTCCAAAGTTTCCTTCCTTCCCTCACGTCTACCCTTTTGATCGCCCACACTTCCTGCCTTTTCTCTGTTCGATGAGGTTGTGTGTGGCATGATTTTCCTTGCAGTGGTTAGGTCTAAGGACTCTATGGATGGGCGGTTCGCCCCCATCCCTCATTACTCATGAGGATCCCTTTAACTACCAATCCGAATGAGTCATTTAATTCAGGGCTAGCGAATCGCTCTTGCTTCTCTAGGCCAATGAAGTCCAAATATGGTATTGGTTTCGGTGGAAGTTAACACCACCTTTCTAGGTGCCTTCCACCACCTTTCTTCAGCCATCGTGGTCTCTTTTTCAGCATATCCCCTCTTAGCGATCCTGCAATATATATATATATATATATATATATATATATATATATATAATATTATTCACATTCATCGACCTTTTCCACAAGGTCCATTCACATCACACATTCACATTTTTGAGTTTTCCATAGTTCTTGGCCAGTATAGTTATTTTTACAGACTGCGGGAAACAGGGTGTTACACTGAGTGTCATCTAGTGCTCAAATACAATGGTTGTTTTCATAGATACATTTAGATATAAATGGAGTTCCTGGACATCGCCTCTTTGGGCACGACTTATAGATATGCTGTCAAGATCGAGCAGAAATTTAAGTAGAAACGACAAGAGTTTGGATTTGCAAAACCCTCTCAGCAAAAGCAGGGAAAAGGAAACCCCAACACACACAACAAGGTACAAATTCGATATGGACACCCTCAGGAAAACCATTCCAGGCCGCAACACAAGAAGGGAAATGAGAAGACGAAGAAGGAAATAGGAAAATGGTGTGAGTACCATAAAATTCCTTGGCATAACACCGAAGAATGTCGCTCCAAGTAGTCCCTCGTGGTCGAGATGAAGGCTTTTGAGTCAGAGGTAGATTTTGATTTCAAGTCAAATCCTAAAAGAGGGAAGTGGATTCGATGTTGAACCCAGTGCCACTGTCATTACCAACAAAGTTCGACTGAGAGAACTAGAAGAAATAGAGGAAGGGGAATGCCTCTTTGACTCTCAAATGTGGGTCAAGGGGGATCTGATTCATTTCATTGTCAACAATGGTAGTCAGAAGAACCTGATTTGAGTAGAGGTCATCAAGTGGCTAGACCTGCCAAACACACCACACTCGCAACCCTACACCATCAGTTGGATTCTCCAAGGAGGAGATCTTCGTGTCATCCAACAGTTTTGTCTTCCCTATGACATCAAGCCTTTCAAAGATGAGGTACTGTGTGATATTTCTCCTCTTGAAGTTTTTGATGTTCTTTTAGGACAACCATATTTTTGGAAATGTCATGCTATGTATGAGTCTAGACACCATAGTGTTATTATTACTTTGGGTAGACAATTGTATAGGATCCCAGAGGTAATGTCACCCACTGCTATTTATTTAATATCTACTAAGAAATGTCGTAAGGTCATTTCACAGATCGATAAGTTCATCCTCTTTGTGATCCATTCTCACAGTAAGATGAAGGTAACCGCTACATTCGTGGCCTCTACATAGTGCCTCTCTTTGTAGCAGAAGCAAGTGGCTGGTATTGTGGAAGAATACAAAGACATATTCTCCTCACCTACAAGGGTACCGACACATTGCTAAGTCAAGCATCTAATTGATCTGACCTCCAAGGCACCTCTACCTAATGGACCAGTCTATTGACACTCGTTGGTGGAGAATGATGAAATCAGGCGTCGAATCCAAGAGCTTATTCAAAAGAGGAACATCATACCCAACTCCTCCCCTTGCAGAAGCCTGATTGTACTGGTGGAGAAGAAGGACAAGACTTGGCGACTATGCATTGATTACAGAGCCTTAAACAAAATAATAGTCAATAACCACTACCCCATTCCTAGGATTTATGACCTTCTTGACCAACTCAATGAGGGAAATTTCTTCAGCAAGATTGACCTAAAGTGATCCAAAAAGATCTTTTTAAGATTATGGTTAAGTTTTTAAACCATGAGTTCATTAACCATTTAATAATTGAAGAAAGAGGAAGAATCAATGATATAACATGGAAACCATAATAAGATATGCAGATCTAAAAGTAATCATAGATAGTCAACAAACCATAAACAACAAAGTTTTTAACAGAGTTCAGCAATATCGCCTACGTCTCCCGGCCTTGTTTCTCAGTGGGTGAGGCTTTCTTAGTTCTCTTCAAATATTCAAAAGTACACCAAAAAAGTGTTAATTGGATTACAATATGGTCTAATTTTGTTCTTCTAGACCTCAAGAAACCAACACAACTGACGGTACTGAAAATGGTTGAGCAAAGCTCCTGAAAATGGCCTGCAAAGTTTCTCTCCTCAATGGTTTCTGCATAAAAATGGCTTTGACTGTCAAATTCCTCAGCATTTCTCATTCTCTGAACCTGTCTAAGGATGCCAAGAACCTTGGTTTTATATATATTTGAAGTTGGTAACATCCTCCTAACTTCCCCCCAAGATCTAGCCTCAAAAAGAGCTCCAGATCCTCCAATAATGGACAAATTCTCCCAAAAATAGGCTAAAAATCATAAAAATATATATTATATAGTTGAAAAATTGGGAAAATGTAGGATGAAACCCCCTCTTTTTGGGATCCTATTCATATGGTGCACCTTTATATGGCCTCAGGCCAGTTGGCACTGTTCTTTAGCCCCTGGTCTCAACCCCTTGATCATTGGCGTGACCACATGGCCTATACCTAAGCCCCCATGCACCTGCAACTACCCCAAATCCTAGTTACTAGCCCCTGGTCACACGGGGCTATCTGCCACCAATCAGGGCTTATTGTTGAAATCACACCACTGCAACCTTAAAAAAACAGTGTGTCGCTTCATAAACAAGGAACATACATAGCGAAGTTCTTTAGTGCCTTGGTGTTAGTCCGTTGCCCATCTCGGAGGTCATGGGTTCGATTCCCCTGGAGGTGGAACAAAAATTTTACCCAGCCAACCTTGGCCAAATCCTGGGTGCCACGTGACGGTCTATGATTGGGCCACGTGTCACCTTGGAGTTGGCTCGTACTACTGACGCATTGGTCCAGTCAGTTGCCCAATCACCTTCCATGTCTCCTTCCACATCATCTGTCGTACAGATCCAGTTGTTGTTCATACTACCACATGTCATCCTATCATTGGGCCACATCATGTACAAACTACCACATGTCATCCTGTCATTGGGTCACTTCATGTACGAACTGCCACGTATCATCCATACAGTGACACGTGTCAAATCCATACAATTCCAACTCAACCCAAAAACTATGAATCCGAGTGACACGTGTCACCTCTTGGTGACGCCACATCAACATGATGATGTCATGTTGATTTCACCTGTGGTACTACTAATGTCAACGTTGACTTTGACTAGTTGACTTTTTGCATGCTTGGGAATTTGATCAGAATGTGATAACATTCTCATATGGTGACCGTTTGAGGAAAAAATTATATGGCCAGAATCAGTGCAACGAGACGGATGCTATGGCATTAGTTTCGTCTGATTATGAGAACTTTGTTTTTTAGGCCTTCCTGGATCCATTTTGGATCATAAAGTCTGCCTACCACTAGGTTCCCATCAAACCAAATGATGTATGGAAGACAACCTTATTGATTAGCATGGGGTACATTTTGATCCAGCTAATATCCAAGTCATCCGTGACTGTCCAACCCCAACCACAGTGACCGAGATTTAGAGCTTTCTGGGGCTAGCCAACTTCTACCGACGGTTCGTGTTGGGATTCTCCCATATTTCATGGGTCCTCATCCAAGTGACCAAGGGTGGTGGTAGGGAAAATTTCATGTGGGGGGGGAGCAACAACGAGCATTCAATGATCTTAAGCATCACTTGTGCTCATCTCTGGTACTCTCCTTTCCCGATATGCAACAACCATTCAATATTGAGACTGATGCATTTGACTATGTTGTGGGCATACTTCTCACTCAACACAGGCATCTGGTGGCATATCTCCGATACTGTCTGGAAATACCTCACCTATGACAAGGAAATGTATTCCATTGTACAATTTTGTCGTCAATGGAAACATTACATTTTGGGGAAAGCGACGATCACACACATTGATCACTGTAGTTCATACAAACACAGGGTAAATTGTAGAATGACTACCATCAGAAGTGGTCCACCTATCTGTAGCAGTTTCATCACAAAATTAAGTATAAGATATGTATCTCCAATCATGTCATTGACTACCTTAGTCATCCCCCTGTGGATGCACTCACCAATGTGTTCCATTCCTATAGACACGAAGCCTCTGAGTGGCCCCAACTTTATCAACAAGATCTGGAGTTTGCCACCACATATCAGCTCTTGGGTATAGGTGCAACTGTCACTAATTTTCACATTCAGGATGAAATCTTATGCCACCTGGGCCATCTCTGTGTTCCTACAAGTGAGTGTGAAAAGATAATTTGGGAAGCCCACTATAGTCGGGTGGCATGACATTTTGGCATAGAGAAAATTGTGGTTGTTCTTAAAAAAAAAATTATTTGCCAAAACTTCAAGAGGACATCAACAAGTATATCATATCTTGCACTGCTTGTGCCATTTCCAAGCCAACCATCAAGAAGAAAGGATTATATACCCCTCTTATGATTCCCTAGAATCCTTGGGAATCCATCTCAATGGATTACATGTCTAGCTTGTCATCCACCAAGAAAGGAAATGACTTTGTGTTTGTGGTCGTTGATCGGTTTTCGAAGATGGCTATCCTCACATCCTCTACGAAGAATTTCATAACGACAGATACTTCCAAGATCTTCTTCGAACAAGTGTCGGTCCACTTTGGGATACCATAGATCATCATCTCTGACTGAGACAACAAGATCCTCAACACCTTTTGGTCGAGTCTCTGGTCTCTGTTGGACACTGTTGGAAGTAGGCCAAAGCAGAAAGAAAGGCTATTTTGGGAAGGAAATCATGCACGAAGAAAGCGACAACTAGAAGTAAGAGAAACACGGATGCATGCATGAAAGACCTAACGACGTCAAGGTTAGGTTTTTTGTAATACATTGTAATGGTTGATGAGCCAGAAACATATAAATATAGATACCTAGGTCTCATAGAGAGATCTGAAGTTGGGATTAGAGATTCGATAGAGAGTATATAGTGAGATTCGTTAAGGGGTTTTGGAGAAACACTACTGTAATCTGATACCTTTTTGTAAGCTGTTGAGATACAGAGGAGTAAGGAGAGAAGATCTTGAGGGTTAGATTGTAGGTTGAGGTTCCTGGTGCAATCTAGTCTGCCTCATAATAGATCTTGACCCAAATAAGGATGAATTGTAAATCACGCAACACTGTAGTTTTGTAACTTCCATAATAGAAGAGATTAAGAGGTAGATCTTTGTGGAAGTAGCCCAGGAGGGGGTGAACCACAGTAAAACATGTGTTATGTGATTGAATGCTTGTGTTTCTTTTATTGCTTATGAGTATATAGTAGAATGATGAATGAATGCGTTGATTATCTTGCATGCATAATTGGGAATGAAAGTATATCACTTTAATAAGTTAAATCAAACTCCCAACACATATTTCACAGATCCCCACTCAATCCTGGACTGCAAACACCTGATTATTGTAGTCACCCATTAAGACTATCTCGGGTGAGACTGCACAACGCACTTTGTGCATTGCGTTGCTGATTGTTCTAGAGGCTTTGTTGGAACCCCAGTAGACTTGAACCCCTGGTCAATCATGTTACAGGTATAAAAGCAGAAGTAAACCAACAATTGGTTCTATTGTCGGTTGGAACAGTATAGGATTGAGTAGATGGGATCTGTTAAAAGAGGGTAAGATATGGGGAAGGTGGGTCAAAAGAACATTGAATCATATGACAATAAGGTGAGAATGTGTCACTAAAAGGGGATGTTGAGACCATGGAATCCCACAAAAGAAGAGATCGAAAGACACTTGAAGACAAAGGAGTTGGAGTTTGCGCAGAAAGATAACAAAAACCCTAGAGTAACACCACGCAAATATCTTGAGAAGTATGTGTTTACTGATCTACATGAATTATTTTTCCATGATTTTCCACACTTATTGCTGGAGTGGATATTGAGATTGAAGGATAACCATGCAACAAACCAGATTCGACAGTTAGAGTGGAACCTAGTTCAGATTGATCAATTACAACAGGTGAATAACAAATTCATCTGCGTAGTAGATTTTTGGCTCGACAGTATTGTAGAAGGATTTATAATATAATTTGTAGTAGATACATCAAATTCTTACAATGCAACAAAGAAAGAGTTTCTACACAGGCCTCAAGGAAGGTATATTCGATCACTGTATACTTATATTAATATATTTCTATATAACAAAGGTGTAATGACAATCAAGTCAGACAACTAAACTTCCTTGCATGCATGGGGAAAGGGGGGAAGCACTAGCATACAAAGGAGAAATGGAAGGAGAAATGGAAGAAGTGGATAAAGGCAAGAAAGAAGAAGCCTTTGACCCAATCATGTTGGGAAATGACCATATCAAACGAATCACGACAACAACTGGAAAGACACACAATGGAGTACCATACCAATACAAGTTGAACACCAAGAAGAGACTCGTATCCACAAGGGAAGTCTTGGAAAGTGATGAAGAAGAGGTATAGGATCTCTGCGTTGTAGAGAGGATTAATGAAATCTTGTGTGCAAAATATGAGAGGAAGATGAGAGGTCCAAGACTAGGAATAGAAGGCAATAATCCTATCGATATTAATGTCAGTGTGGAACCAATAAACCCATGTGCGAATAACACACCCAAAAGAACACCACCATTTTGGGAGAAAGAAAACATAAGGAAGTACATCTACACAAGGAACAACAACTGGAGGAGCTAGTTCAGGAAGCACTAGTCAAGTATCTACACTGTAGAGAGGTAGTAATTCAACATTCAAGATGGCAGGAGACGATCCCACCATCAGGTAACCAAAATTCAAAGGAGAAGCATCAGAGGACCCAAAAAACTCATGTTTATCTGTGAAAAGATCTGGGAAGAAAAACAAATCATAGACAAGGACACTAAAATTGCACAGCTATCTATTACACTAAGGGATTGCACACTAGATTGGTAAATGAGTTTAGTGACAAATAATCCACCACGAACAACCGAAACAATTGTGGATATCAAGAAATTGCTAATAAATGAGTTTCAAAAGCCAAGTTCAAAGGATCAATACATGAACAAGATGATATAAATTAGACAGAAACCAGGAGAATCCATATGGGATATTGACCAGAGATTCAAGTGACTGAAAGGAAAGTTGAAAAATCTCATAACAAGTAAGCAACACAAGAACCTGTTCATCAAATCACTACTACCACACTTGAAATATTCACTACGACAACATAAGTTTCAAACACAGGTAGAGGTTCTGCAAGTAGCCCTGCAGTTGGAAGAAAAGCGATATCAAAATATGGATCCAACCATCGAAGAGATGAAGGAAGATTTGAAGAACTTAACGCTCCAGCTAAACCAGAACAAAAGTAAGGACAAACGAGAATTCATTTGGTGTATGACATACAGGATGGAAGGACACCATAAGAACAAATTTCCAACATTCACACAGTATATGGCAGCAGGGATTCCAAATCCGTTACCAATAGGAGGACTATGGTGCAAAATCTATAAGAAACCAGGCCATGATCCATATCACCACCCAATGATGCAAAAGTACCAGACAGTCCCAAAGAGTTCATATTGCAACTTTTGCAAGTCAGTGGGCCACGATGAAAAATACTGTAGAAATATGTACTTAATGAGAGAGATAACATCAGATGCATATAGGGTGCAGGAAGAAGTAATGACTGGGCAATACGCACTTCAGTTTAACCAAGTACCAGCCCCATACAACACTGCGCAACAACAATATAATACTACGCAACAACCATATAATACTGCACAACCATAGTACACCACAATGCAACCTCGGTACAATATCACGCAATACAATCAAGCACCTCAGTATAATGTGTCGATATGAGATCGATATGGCTATAGAGGTGGAGGATGAGAAAGAGGAGGCTTTGGAGGAGGTAGAGGACTAGTGGGATGTCACAACTTTCAACAAATGAGACATTATGCAAGAGAATATCCACTTCCACCATAGACTTGTATGTATTGTTGCACATCAGATCATGACACAGAAGAATGTCCTACGTGTCTAGGGAAGATATAGGAAAAGAGGAATCACAACAACCAAAATTTTCAATGGATTTCAGCTGAAGCAAGGGATGAAGGGAGAAACATTAACATAGTTACACATGGAGGAGCTAAAAAATGAAACAATGTAGTCTGACAAGAGCCAGTACAAAACAAGTGGGTGAAGAAGAATGCCAAACCAAGAAAGAAGTTCAATGCGTAGAATGATAAGGAAACATTTAAGCAAGCCAGACAAGAAATTTTGAAGCAAGACACTGTGTCGACTTCAACTGTGCATCAGAACAAGGAAGTACTAGAGTACGAGGTGCCTACAACATTGGATCATACCAAATAAATGCATCCCCTGGGACAAGTAAGTATAATCAAATTATTTTGTCAATCATGTATAAAAATATTAAATGATCCATCCACTGTCAAAATATTGCAAAATATATTAGAAAGATGTAGCATAGAGACAGACGGAAAACTATAACAAAGAACAATCAATCACCTACATACAAGGAGATGAATAAGTAGGGAGTTCATGCTAAATTCCAACATTGAAGATTTCATCATGGGAGATATCATACTGGATCTAGGATTCCAAAGTCAATGTAGTACCCAAGAATACATGGCAATGTATGGGAGAACCCACATTAGGATATTCACCCATTCAGCTGAAACTAGCAAATTAACACAAAGTTCTCCCAATTGGCAGACTGAAAGGAGTGACCATAGACTTGGATGGAGTGTGCACTAAAGTTGAATTTGAAGTGATTGAAATAGTATATGACACATCACCATTTCCAACATTTCTCAACTTGGATTGGGAATTTGATAACCAGGCCATAATCAATTTAAAGACACAAAAATGACATTTGAGTCAGGAGAATATAGGGTCATTATGCCATTAGACCCATCAGAATGGGAGAGGTTTGTAGAGCCTACTTGCTTGGACTTGGATGAAATCAACCATTTATACAGAACAACTGTGTGCGATGAGAATTACATAAACCCAACTGCAGATGGGATAATCAATTGGCAGAGAATTACTTCATGTTTGTTAGACTTTAATATAGGTTTAGAAAACTGGCAACAAAGGCTACACGAAGTTTCCACAAGAATATGCGCAAGAATAGACCACGCAGTAAGATGGGTAGGTACGGAGATAAGGGAACCACCCAGTTTCCATGGGGTAAGTGATATAGAAACATTATTGACACATTACAAAGATGAAGTGGTAGAAAATCAGAGACTCTCAACACTCGATATAAAACTCAAGGCCACACATACAAGATGGTGTGGAGAACACAAAGAAACAATCAAGGATTGGTACCAATGTAAGCGGTTATTACACATAAGGTTTGGCACATAATAGAAAAGAAACCAACAAAAGAAGTATAATGGATAGGGGGCACTAGCGAAACACTTGGATAAGTGCAGAGCGTTATGGAAAATGACACCCCCAGAGGAATGGCCTCATCATTTCGTACACACATTAGAGGGCATACCAACAAACTGGTATACAGACCAAGAATTGCACAGAGGAAATATGAGTTGGCCAACACTACAACAAAAATTTACAGTCACTTTCTCATCTGATCATGAGAACCCCAACATATATGCAACACTTAAGTAGATAAGAGGGGTGATATTCATTAAATAACCATAAGTCGAACTCATAACATAGGAACACCAATGGAATAGACATATAGTGAAAGAAATGTTATCATGCTACCATTTGTAGGAAGAAGTACTAGAGGTAGATGACCCACGCGATATTCAGATTGAGGAAGATGAAGGCGAAAGAGAAGTGGAAGTTCCACTGCTAAAATCATAAGTAATTGTTTCGTCGATCAAAGTAAAGAAATTCAATAGTGGGACAGTGGAGAATCCAAAAATGGCCAGCATTGGAGACTACTAGAACGAGCAAACAATAGAAATCATAACAGAGTTACTGCGCGAGTACAATGCCTATTCCCCACAACATTTATAGAAATGAAGGGCATAGAAAGAGAGCTAGGTGAAATTAAGATACCACTCAGAGCTAAGGCAAGACCGATCATACAATTACCATACAGACTAAATCCGATATATAAGCAAAAAGTCAAAATTGAGAATGATAGGATGCTCAAATCCAGAATCATAGAACCCATGGAGGAATTAGAATGGATAATCCTGATGGTAGTTCAGGAGAAGAAACAAGGCAGGATAAGAATTTGCATTGACTTGAGTAAGTTGAACGATGCATTCCTACATGACCCGTTCCCTACACCTTTCACGGATGAAGTGTTGGAGAACTTAGGAGGACAAGAAGTTTACTCATTCATCGACGGATTTTCAAGATATCATCATATCAAGATAGAGCCAAAAGACATATACAAGACCACATTTGCTATAGAGTGGGGATCCTAGCATTACATGGTCATGCCATTCATACTAAATAATGCACCAACAATATTTTCCAAAGTAGTCATAGCTGCATTTAAAGAATTTATCCACCATTTTCTAGAGGTATGCTTGGATAATTGGATAGTCTATAATATGTTGAAAGACCATGTAGAGGCCTTGCAGCTAATGTTAGAAATATGTAGGCAATGCCAGATATCATTAAACATCAAGAAGTGCATATTAGGAACACTGTTTGGGATACTATTGGGCCATATATTATGTAAGCAAGGTTATCATTAGATCCTACAAAGATTGTAGTAATTGTTAACCCGCCACCACCAAAAACAGTCCGTCAAATAAGAGAAACATTGGGACACACATGATACTACAAAAAATTTATCAAAGGGTACACACGGATCACCATTCCAATGGAGAAACTGTTACGGAAAGATACAAAGTTTCAGTGGAATGAGGATTATCAACAAGGTCTGGATACATTGAAAGAAAAAATGGTAACAACACTGATACTAGTATTCCCAGACTGGAAAAATACATTACATGTACATGTAGATGCATCATCCATAGCACTTGGAGCTATTTTTGCGCAACCATGCATAGGAGAATTGGATCATCCTATAGCATTTGCGAGAAAAAAACTATTAGAATCAGAGCAAAAATACAACACTACAGAGAGGGAAGGCCTAGCTATGGTCTACGCACTGCAAAAGTTCAGACATTACTTACTGAGAAAATTTATTAATATGTTCACAGATCACTCATCCCTTAAATACCTAGTCAACAAGCCAGTGTTGGGGGGGAGAATCTGTTAATGGTTACTACTGTTTCAAGAATTTGATTTTGAAGTAATAGTCAAGCTAGGGATGTTGAATGTAGGACCTGACTAGCTATCAAGGGTCACAAATGGAGAAGAACCTACAAATTTAGAGGAAAACTTTTTGGATGCACAATTATTTTCATTTTAGATCGGTAATGTATAATTTGTACACATCATCCAGTACTTGAGTACATGTACTGCACCATAGGAATATAACACCACGTAGAAGAAAAACCTAGTAGTCTGGGTTGCAGATTATCAACTGATTGCAAGACACTTATACAAAATGGGCGTAGATAGAATTTTGCAAAGATATGTGCTATAACATCAAAGACCAAGGGTTTTATAAGAATCCCATGAGGGAATAGCAGGAGGACACTATATAGGAAAAGATACCATGCAGAAGGTATTGCACACGGGACTATGGTGGCCGACCATTCACAGAGAATCAAAAGAGTATTGCCAGAGATGCGATGTCTTCCAGAGGGTTGGTAAACCCAATATAAGGGAAGAGATGCCATTGTGACCATAGATAACATTGTAGGTATTTGAAAAATGGGAAATGGATTTTGTGGGACCAATTAACCCACCAACAATGAGGATAGGAGCGAGGTACATTATCATCGTGAAATAATACCTGACAATATGGGCAGAAGAAGCACCATTCAAACATTGCAGTGTAGAAACAACAACATACATTCTATTTGAGCAAGTGATCACTAGATTTGTTTGCCCAAGGATTTTGATGAGCAAGCAAGGAACTCACTTTATTAAAAACACTATCAAGGCTATGACTAAGGAATTTGAAGTTCATCATCAAAATATTACTCCATATCACCCACGGGAAAATGGAACAGTAGAAGCATTTAACAAAATCCTTGAAAATGCACTAACAAAGATCTGTAATGTGAATAGGGACGATTGGGACCTCAAAGTACTAGCATTATTGTGGGCATACAATACCACATGCAAGCAGTTGACAGGACAAATGCCATTCAGATTGGTATATGGACAGAAGAAATGGTGCCATTATAAATTTTGGTACCCAGTTTGCGCGTAGCAACAATTACAAACCTAACAGAACGAGGCACAGTACAGGACAAGCTGAATCAATTGATGATCATGGAAGAAGATATGATCCTAGCAGGGTTCCACTAACCAGTTCAAAAATCAAGGGACAAATCTTGGCATGAAAGACATATCAATAATAAAACCTTCAAGGAAGAAGAATTAGTGTTGATGTATGACATTAAATCCATTCAACATCCAGGAAAACTCAGAATGCACTAGTTAGGACAATATGAAGTAAAAATTGCCACAGATGGGGGATCTGTACAATTGAAGGACTTAGGAGGAGAAGAAATTAGAGGGATGATCAATGGGAGTTGATGATGTAGGAGCATCACCAACATCAAGCGAGTGCGGAGGCAGAAGACAGCTGAGATAAGCGCAACGCATTTTGCACATGTTGAAAATGTTTTGAACTATTTTGAAAGACTAATGAAGGAATATTAATGAAATAGTTAAGGAAGGCATGCCTGTATTTATGAATAAGTGATTGTAAACAGATCTTGAGCAATCTTCTCTCATTTGTCGATGTAAAAGGCATTTATGCCCAGTTAATGAAAGTGGGTAGATTTAAATTCCAGATTAGACAGTTTTAGGAACAGGAGGGAAAATGACTATAGACACCCTCATCTTTGTATCATTGGATCAATCTGAATTAGATCATTAAGAACATTAGCATAGAGGAGAAGAGAGTTGTAGCAGAAGAGTTGTAGAGGAGAACCCATGTACAAAAGTTCTAAATTAATATATGAAGCTTCGATTCAGATTCATGGCATTATGATGTTTTTTGTGTATACATGCTAATTGATTTGCTTATGGTTGGTTTATTCTCTCTTTCATGCATTTTTTGTTACGCTATGTATGTATGATTTCATGTTAAGTGTTTGAAGTCTGAGAGAGAGAGAATGAGTTTCAATTGTTTCTCTACCTGAGTGAGAGAATTTCCTGCAAGGAGTGTAGTGAAACGTTTGCAAGGACTGCATTGACAAAGGTTCAGAGTTTATCTCTGGAATCTCAGGAGAGATACCATTGTTCTCATTCTAGTAGAAGTGCAAGACAAGCACAGAAGCCATGTAAGGTGTGCGCAGGCTGGTCAAGATCCTAGAACTCATCAACTAAGGTTGAGAGATTGAAAGACTATTGTTGCAGAGGAATTGCACAGAGTCGGGAGTTCAAGTACACTGAAGTGTTTGAAGGATTTTCGTAAGGAGTGCGTCTAGGAGTCTCCTTGAAGAACTGAGTTTGCGAAGAAAGATCAGAAAGGTTAGGGCCTTTAAATCATTCAAGAGGAAGTAGGAAGATCAAGTTGTTGTGTAGAAGTCACGTCCCAAAGAAGGATCGTAAGTCGATTTTGAGCCAGAGGTTCTTGAGGAGGAAACTGAACGATCAGAACTCTTCTGAGGAGAATCCCCGAAATAGTGAAGACCGTAGGTTCTAGGAGAGCTATGGGAGAAGTTAAGCGATTGGAGGAATTCATCCTTCGAGAGGTAAGATCTAATATGGACCATTGATCGTATCTGTTAGACCATCGATATCATTTTGGAATTTCGGGAGTTGTAGGTCCGAAGTGTGGATGAAACCCTTGGTCGCTCGAACTCTCGAAGCACAAAGTGGATTATCGCGTGTGAAGGTGAAGAGAAGAAATTTCGGCGTTTCAGAATTTCAGAGTTCGGAAATTCGGAGGTCCTGAGGACAAGCGATTGGGACACAGCGGAGTGAAATACCCGAAGTCGCAAGTCGTGACAGAACTTGATGTGAATTTCGGAATTTCAGAAAATCTGGATTTGAAATACTTGAAGTCCTGAGGACAGGGAGCTTGGTCCCTTTCATTTAGAATTTTGAAGTTGCGAGATTCGGGATATTGTGAAGAGGTATTTCGACATTTCAAGAATTGGGATTTTGGCATTCCCGTTGACAAGAATTCAGGGTACTTCACATGAGAACTCTCAAAATTGCAAAACACGAAATAGTGTGAAGTGGCGTTTTGGAAATTCGGTGTTTCGAGGTTCGGGAACCCGAGAGGACAGTGTTCTGGGATCGAGAGTCTTGGACTCCCGGTGCCCGAAAGTCCGAAATCACATGGGTCGTCGGATCGAAGGGAGGCTTATAGTCGTTGATCCCATTGGAGATATTGTTTCAGAGTCAGTCTTTTGCTGAACATTTCGAGTTTCAGCATTTCAGCAGTTGTGAATACAAGAGGTCGAGATTCCTTGTTTCAGAATTCCCGAAGTCGTGAAAAGCGATACAGCTATGTGGGAGGACATGGCCAAGCATCTCAGGAAATTGACATTTTGGTTTTCGGAAGGTGGAAAGGTCGAGAACCTCGACAACAAGATTCGCGAAATCGCAAAACCCAAAATCCTAAAAAGGAAAGAAAAGGAAGGTCACGATAAGGAAAAAGGGCACGATAATTTTATTGTGGTCAGGGGAGTTGAGTGATTCTTTGTGTTGGTTCACATGGGGCATACTCATAAGGACCCGTGGAAAAACACTATTGTTGTATGTGTGTAGCATTCCCTATGGAGGAACCAAAGAGTGAATCAGATTCAGGAGAGCAGATTTAGAATGATCCTGAGCAGACTTCGGCCCTAGGGTCGAGTGTTTGCATCAGTTGTGGTATTAGAGACAGTGAGAGTTCTTTTCTTTCTGTAGTAGAGAAAAGAGAAAATATTTGTAGCCATGCTGCCGAGAAGAGGAGACATACCAATGCCTGATCCAGCAGTGGAAAGGGAAATGCATGAACTATTTCCTAGGCTTGATTCCATGGAGACAACACAGAGGCACACAGTCAACGTTGGGGATATCAGCGAGGCTAAAAGTGAAAATGAAGCTGGAAATGAGGGAGAAGAAGTTGCAGCCGAAGATGCAGCAGATGAACGCCTATTCAGGGCTATTGCGAGGATAGGTGCCAGAGTGAAAATGGGCATTCCAGTATATGAAGGAAACTTGGATGTAGAAGAAATTTTGGATTGGATTAGAGCTTTGGATAAATATTTTGATTATGAAGATGTCGCGGAAGACAAGAAGGTCAAGCACGCTGTCAGAAGACTTAAAGGGCATGCAACATTATGGTGGGATGAACTACAGGCTGACAGACGCTGTAAAGGAAAGAAAAAAATCAAAATCTAGGATAGAATGGTTGCAAAGATGAAGGCAAAATTCATACCCAAGGATTATCAAATTACTTTGTCCCGGAGAATGCAGAATTTGAGATAGAAGTTGAGTTCAGTAAAATAATACACTGAGGAATTCTACAAGATAAACATCAGAGCAGGTCATCGGGAAAGTGATGATGAAAAAGTTGCCAGGTACATGAATGGTCTAAGATATGACATTCAATACAAGATGAGAATGGTGACCCTTCAGAATGTGGAGGATGCTTATCAGATGGCTCTGAAAGCTGAAGAGAAGATGAGATGAAAGAAAGGTCAGAGAGACTGAGGCAGAAGTCAAGCCAGAGGCAAAGCAGTTGCCCAAGATAGGACTCAGAAGTCTAAATAAGAGGGGAAGAAACATCAACCTCAAATTGAGAGAGGAGAAAGCTCATAGAGAGGACATTATGCTAATAGAAATACTTTTCCTCGTACCATAGGAAGAGGCCGAGGAGGTGAAGTGAAATGTTTTACCTGTGGGAAAAATGGACTTAAATCTTATGAGTGTCCAGATAGAAAGAAAGAAGGAGGTGAAACTCACATTGTTGAAGCACAAGGACAAAATTTTGAGATAGAAGGTGCTGAGGGCAGAAGATCGCTGATGATGAGAAAAGTTCTCTTAATGCCATAGAAGGAGGCAGAGAACCTAGCCCAAGGGAACAGACTTTTTCGGGCTGCTTGCAAGACCAAAGATAGGGTACGCAAAGTAATCATGGACAGTGGTAGCACAGACAATCTCGTTTCTACAGAGATGGTAGAAAAGATGGAGTTGGAGACTAGTGTACATCCAAGCCCATACAGAGTTTCATGGCTACAAAAAGGACATCAGGTAAATGTCACTAAACAGTGTTTAGTTGAATTTAAAATAGGAGGATATAAGGATGAAATATTGTGTGATGTCATTACCATGGATGTTTGTCATCTATTGCTTGGTAGACCATGGCAATATGACAGGAATGTGATTCATGATGGGAGAAAGAACACATATACCCTGGAGAAGAATGGGAGAACTCACATGTTGCTGCCGATTAAGGATAAAGAAACAAAAGAAGAGGTGAACAACACTGTACTTCTCATGAGCAGGAAGGAACTTCTTAAGGAGGTTAAGAAGAAGTAAGATACACAATTCATTGTGGTCAGGAAGCCTAGAATTGTTTTTACCAGTACAAGAGTGGATGATTTACCAGAGGAAATCTAGAAGTTGTTGGAAGAATTCGTTGATATAGTAGTGGACAAACTACCTTTTTCATTGCCACCGATCAGAAGTATAAGCCATCATATTGATCTTATACCTGGAGCCAGTTTACCAAACAAAGTAGCATATAGACTGACGCCACAGGAAAATGAAGAAGTCAAGAGACAGATCCAGGACTTTATGGAAGAAGCTAGGGACAAAATTTTCATTTAGTTCATCTTATCATCTTCAGACAGATGGGAAAATAGAAGTTGTCAACTGAAGTTTGGGACATTTGTTGAGGATCCTAGTAACTGAACACCACAATCAGTGGGACCACATTCTTCCACAGGCAAAATTTGCTTATAATGACTTGCCCAACAGAAGCGTAGGACAAAGCCCATTCCAAATTGTATATGGAATGTAGCCAAGGGGAGTTTCTGAATTGAAGGATGTGGAACAAGCTGAATTTAGAAGTGGTAGTGCAGAAGTCTTTGCAGAAGCAATGAAGGAGCTTCAAAGCCAAATCAAGGAGCAATTGCAGAATTCAAACCAGGAATACAAGTGTAGAGCAGATCAACACAGGTGAGAACTTCAGTTTGAAGTTGGTGATATGATTCTTGCACATCTGAGGAAAGAAAGGCTCCCAAGGGGAACATATAACAAACTAAAAATGAAGAAGATTGGACCATGCAAGATCGTAAAGAAATTTGGGGCAAATGCATATGAGATTGAATTACCTAATGGGATCGAAATTTCACCGATATTCAACATCTCAGATTTGTACCCTTGCAGAGCTGAAGAAGTAGGAGCGGACAATGAACAGACAGAGGTTCAGTGGACTAAACAAATGACTGTAGCTGAAAATCCACATATGGAAAGTATACTTGACAAGAGAGTCAACAAGAGGACCAGGAGAAAAGAGTATTTTGAATGCTTGGTCAAATGGAAGGGACATCCAGTTGAAGATGCCAGTTGGGAGAATGAAGTAGAGATTCAAAAGCATGGATAGACCATGCAAGAACTCATGAACAATTTTCCATGAACATTTTCAAGCGAGGGAGTATGATGAAAGAGCATCGCCAGCAGCAAGCGAGCATGGAGGCGGAAGACATCTTGGATAAGCGCAACGCATTTTGCACATGTTGAAAATGTTTTGAAATATTTTGAAAGACTAAGGAAGGAATATTAATGAAATAGTTAAGGAAGGTGTGTGCGCATTTATGAATAAGTGATTGTAAACAGATCTTGAGCAATCTACTCTAATCTGTCGATGTAAAAGGCATTTATGCCAAGTTAATGAAAGTAGGTAGATTTAAATTCTAGATTAGACAGTTTTAGGAACAGGAGGGAAAACGACTATAGACACCCTCATCTTTGTATCATTGGATCAATCGGAATTAGATCATTAAGCACATTAGCATAGAGGAGAAGAGAGTTGTAGTAGAAGAGTTGTAGAGGAGAACCCATGTACAAAAGTTATGAATTAATATATGAAGCTTTGACTCAGATTCATGGCGTTATGATGTTTTATGTGTATACATGCTAATTGATCTACTTATGGTTGGTTTAGTCTCTCTGTCATGCATTTGTTGTTATGCTATGTATGTATGATTTCATGTTAAGTATTTGAATTTTGAGAGAGAGAGAATGAGTTTCAATTGTTTCTCTTCCTGAATGAGAGAATTTCCTGCAAGGAGTGCAATGAAACGTTCGCAGGGAGTGTGTTGACAAAGGTTCATATTTTATCTCTGGAAGATCAGAAGAGATACCATTCTTCTCATTCCAGTAGAAGTGCAAGACAAGAACAGAAGCCATGCAAGGTGTGCACAGACTAGGCGAGATCCTAGAACTCATCAACTAAGGTTGAGATATTGAAAGACTGTCATTGAAGAGGAATTGCACAGCGCCGGAAGTTCAAGTACATTGAATTATTTGAAGGATTTCCGCAAGGAGTGCATGCAGGAGTCTCCTTAAAGACCTGATTTTTTGAAGAAATCTTAGAAGGGTTAGGGCCTTTAAATCATTCGAGAGGAAGCAGGAAGCTCAAGTCATTGTGCAAAAGTCACGTCCCATAGAAGGATCGCAGAGTCGATTTTGAGCCAGAGGTTCTTAAGGAGGAAACTGAATGGTCGGAATTCTCCGAGGAGAATCCCCAAAATAGTGAGGACCATAGGGTCTAGGAGAGCTACGAGGGAAGTTAAGCGATTGGAGGAATTCATCCTTCAAGAGATAAGATCTAATATGGACTGTTGATCGTGTTTGTTAGACTGTCGAGATCATTTCGGCATTTCGGGAGTTGTAAGTCCAAAGTGTGGATGAAACCCTTGGTTGCTCGAACTCCCAAAGAGCGAAGTGGATTATCGCATGTGAAGGCGAAGAGCAAAAATTTCAGCATTTCAGAATTTCAGAGTTCAGCAATTCGGAGGTCCTGAGGAAAAGCGATCAGGACACAATGAAGTGAAAGACCCGAAGTTGCAAGTCACAACAAAACTTGATGTGAATTTTGAGATTTCATAAAATTGGGATTCGGAATACTGGAAGTCCTAAGAACAAGGAGCTTAGGCCCTTGCATTTAGAATTTTGAATTTGCGAGATCCGGGATATTGTGAAGAGGTATTTTGGCATTACGATAATCGATATTTAGGCATTCCCGTTGACAAGAATTTGGGTCACTTCACATGAGAACCCCCAAAATTGTGAAACGCGAAATAGTGTGAAGTGGCGTTTCAACAATTCGACATTTCAGAGTTCGAGAATTTGAGAGGACGTTGTTCTGGGATCGAGAGTCGTGGACTCCTGGTGCCCGAAAGTCCAAAATCACATGGATTGTCGGATCGAAGGGAGGCTTATAGCCATTGATCCCATTGGAGATATTGTTTTTGAGTTCGGGGTTTGTGGAGGTTAAAGAGTCGGAAGCCTTGCATCAGGGCTCACGAAACTGCGAAGTCCGAAACCCCGAAAGAGAAAAAACAAAGTTTCGATAGAAGCAGTCTTCTGCTGAACATTTTGGGTTTCGACATTTCGGAAGTTGTGAAGACAAGAGGTCGGAATTCCTTGTTCCAGAATTCCTAAAGTCGCAAAAGGTGATACAGCTGTGTGGGAGGACGTGGCCAAGCATCTCAGGAAATTGAAATTTCGGGTTTCGGAAGGTGGAAAGGTCGAGAACCTAAACAATAGAATTCGCAAAATCCCAAAACCCAAAATCCCAAGAAAGAAAGAAAAGGAAGGTCCCAATAAGGAAAAAGGGCACGATAATTTTATTTTGGTCAGGGGAGTTGAGTGATGCTTTATGTTGGTTCACATGGGGCATACTCATAAGGACCTGTGGAAAAACACTATTGTTGTATGTGTGTAGGATTCCCTGTGGAGGAACCAAAGAATCAATCAGACTCAGGAGAGAAGATTTAGAATGATCCTGAGCAGACTTCAGCCCGAGGGTTGGGGGTCTGCATCAGTCGACTGAAGATATACAAGGACAGTCGACCACCCACAACTTGGAAGACACCATGCAACTTAAAAAAAAAAAAAAAAGCAGTGCGTCGTAAGGGAAAGGAGCATGCACAATTTGTAATATGAGCGCGATGAAGACAAGGAAAAAATCAGTTCGAATAAAAAACAAGAGGGAAAGGTGGCTACGACAAAAGAAGCACCAAGTGACAAATTCTAGTGGAATTGAATGTCAGAAATGACTGACGGGACACCACATTAATCATGCTATATGGACCCGTCAAGGGAAAGTAATGGCAACTACGAAGGAAATGGTGGTTCATTGAACCTGTAATCGCGGTAACATCTTCGAAAATATTCACATGATGCCCATACAAAGAAAGGATGTGGGAAGGAAAATATTATTGCGAAATTGGAAAAGTCATAGAGCTATAGAGAAGACACAACATAGAGTGAATATTGTAGAGGGTGAAAAGGATACTAAGCTCAATGAACGATAGGTTTTTACCACTATGGAACCACCGAAATAGGGAGACCCGATCCATATTTCCAGACAATCCAGAGTTAGGACCAGAGCACAAATGCAGTCGCAGGAAAGTGAACAACCACCATATCATCCACGAGAAGTCATCAATGTGGATGAAATCCCATCATCAAATACAAGAATGGGAATCCCCACACACATCGAAGAAGAAACCCAACAAACAACACCTACGAGCATGGACATTGATATGCCGGAAGAGGGGCAGGGCCAACAGATTGAATATGTAGGCAACAGAGTGTAACCATAAAAACCCATAGAATCCCCAAGAGTCAAAGGGACAGTTCCAAACCAGGAATAAATGGTCATGCCAGAAGAATCACAGAAAACCATGTTGAAAAAACCACATGAGGGAGTAGTGGAGGATGTCACTGGTTGACCAAAGCAGGTCGTCGAAGAAAAAACAATGGAGGATGGAACCTCAAGTCTTCCACCATAGTGAAAGGAAAAGAAAAAGGTACCTAGGTCACCAGGTATACAACCTTCCACAACAATTCTTTTGCCGTGCATACCGGAAGGGGTACGCATAAAAGAAGATTTGTTAGGTCATGCAGAGAAATTGAAGTACTATGACCATGATGTAACATACACAGACAAGTTCCCAGAGTTCTCTAAGAAAGTCTACCTATAGACTGTGGGTATAGATCCCTTTGGGGAACAAATTCATCCACCAATCCAGTGGGCAACATGATTGGCCAAAACTGGGATTTTAGGTCTGTTGGACCTACCACACTTTGGAATAGGCTAGTATGCAAACAATTGCATCAAGAAGTTGATGGTGGTCACACATGGTGGAGATCTATGGTTGGATTAGCTCATCTCAATAGAGGTTGAGCTCATATCACACATCACAAGGCTGCCATCACGGGGCATGGATACCGCACAGTTCCTCAAGGATAAAACAAAGGAGAAAGCACTGGCCGAGGAGATGAAGAATAAATACGACACTGATAGGGGTTCACATAGAATCATTATAAAAAGAATTAGTGACATTGTGACAAGAATGGCCACAAATATTATGGCATGCAAGATGCTCAGAAAATGCTGCAAGGAGGAAGTCCTGATCAGGGTTGTCACAACTGCAACATAATTTCCTCATGGCACCACACTCAGTTGGGCCCCCAATTTCTTGAATCTATTCTTAGATGACTATAAGGATGCACAAGATCTAGGAACATAATTTCATTATTCATGGTTGATCATCCTGATAGCCATTATGGGATGGAAGGATCCAAAGTATGCATACTTCACCACCAGACCCAAACCCTGCCATAGAATGCGATACTTATCGATTGGAGCCACTTCGGATGCCAAGAATAGAAGAATGAATGCAACAATATTTGAAGGATATCTCCATGAACTACATGACACCATCGCCAACACTTGGAGGATAACACATGAAGTTGTTGCACACTATCAGGGTATAGTCAATTTCAAAGCCACTAGACATGTGATGTGGATCCAGGCGTGGAAGGACCTCGATAGGAAATGACTATAACTAAGATACTGCATCATGGAGGGGGAAATATAGATGGCCATTAAGTATTGGGACGATGAATGGAGGATTCTAGTCCTCACTCAAGAAATACCCACAGAGGTATAGGAGGAGGAGGCAAGACAAGAAAATACACATGCTGAGGAGGTAGGGCAGGAACATGCACAACCACAAGAAGTAACAGTTCCCAAGAAATCAAGAGCATGCCAGACCAAGCCACAACAAAAAAAATGGGATAAATCCAAGACAAGAGTCTATACGGGGAAGAATAACAATACATAGGCACCCCAAGTACAAAAGAAATAGATCGAGACAACACAAGAAACTACATCAAGTCCTACTCCACAAGAGGCAAGCCAGACTAAGTGGCCAACCACTCAGATGGGGGGTGCACGCAAGAAGATGAAGGCACACAAAATGCCTCCAGAATACACGATCATAGAGGATGATGAAAAAATGGTGGCCCAAGTGGTCCAAGTGGTCCAGGACAGCACATTCGAGGATTTTGAGAATGTTGCATGCCAAAGGGATAGAATTGAATAAGAGATGGCATACATGCACCAGCTCCTTAGGCAGATTGGGGAAGTGCAGGAAGTCGACAATAATGTAGAAATGAGGTTGTCTTCATCACAGATCGAAGGAGAACCTAGAGCAAGAGATTGGGACACATTCTAGACAATAGTGCAACCGAGTTGAATGTTTCATGTCACACCCAGCATGTTGTACATGGAAGAAATCATGGGATAGACACCCCTAAAGGACTTGGATCAATTGCAGTTTTTATTATCGCGGATACCAAACAAGGCTTTGTATAAACTATAATTCAATGTCACATAGGAGGTATAGTCTCATGCACACACAAATACAACCAAACTACAATAGGTAAAGGATAAACGAGATGAACTAGAATTGGTATTCGAGTAGGATAAGCTTGAGAACAAAGAGGAGAGGGAATGAGTGAAGGGACTGGAGAAGAAATTGGTTGTATCCTATGAGAAGATCCCAAAGAACATGCAGATAGTCGAACTCACTGCAAAAGATAAGATTGTGAATATTGTGAAGATAATAGAACAATACCAACAAGAGATTGAGAATCTCTCAGAGAATCTCACACCTACCACTCCACCGGAAGTGAGGGATCAAAGGAAACAAGAGGAAAAATATCAGATACAAGAGATTGAATGACAAGTCTATGCGGTGAACAACTTGTTCAAGAAAGGCGCGTAGCTTTGGATGAAGCTAGAAGAGGATCAATAGGTCCAATAGTGGGACCAAGAAGGAGAAAGGATAAATTCAACTATCCAATACCTCAAGCAGAGGTAGAAGACAATGTCGATCAAAGAGAATGTCAAAGTGTCATAAGACATGAAGAAACTACAGGTATAACTCATAATTGTGGAGTTGCAGAAAAAGGAGCTCCATACTCAAATGGAACTACTCTAGTAGTGAGAAACAAAGGTCATTGCATAGGTGGAGGAAGCCAAAACATATATGGCACAAACCCAAGTAGAATGTGCAAGGTTGGTCAGCGACGAGATTACAATACATGTATTGGATGTATTCAAGGAGAAGACTGCGCAGGCCAAAATGCAAGCAACGAAGCTTAGGGAGAAGTTCCAAACGATCACAAGGGATATCAACAAAGCACACAAGGGTTAGATGGCTCAGGATGAGCCACATGTCAGTGTTGGGGGGCTATTGGAAGCAGGACAAAGTAGAAAGAAATCATGCACGAGGAAAGCGGCAACTGGAAGGAAGAGCATCATGCACACATGCATGGAATACCTAACAACATTAGGGTTAGGGTTTTTGCAATACATTGTAATGGTTGATGAGCCAAAAACATATAAATATAGATACCTAGGTCTCATAGCGATATCTGGAGTCGGGTTTAGAGAGTCGATACAACAGAGATAGAGAGACCTGTTAATGGGTTTTGGAGAAACACTATTGTAATCCGATACATTTTTGTAATCTATTGAGCTATAGAGGAGTAAGGAGGGAATATATTGAGGGTTAGATCATAGGATGAGGTTCCTGGTGCGGTCTAGTCTGCCTCATAATAGATCCTGACCCAACTGGGGATGAATTTTAATGTGTGAGATGTTGTAGTTTTGGAACTTCCATAATAGAAGAGCTCAAGAGCCAAATCT
The DNA here is from genome assembly GCA_009831015.1 of Picea engelmannii. Taxonomy (NCBI): domain Eukaryota; kingdom Viridiplantae; phylum Streptophyta; class Pinopsida; order Pinales; family Pinaceae; genus Picea; species Picea engelmannii. Next base: position 1,758,609 of record ML777128.1, read on the forward strand.
TTGTGGACATATCCCAGGAGGGGGTGAACCATGGTAAAACATGTGTTATGTGATTGAGTTCTTGTGTTTCTTTTGTTTCTTATGAGTAGATATTATCCTAATGAATGAATGAGTTGATTATCTTTCATGCATAATCGAGAATGACTGTATATTACTTTAATAATTTAAATCGAACTCCCAACACATATTTCACAGATCCCCACTCAATCCGGGACTGAAAACACCTGAGTATTGTAGTCACCCATTAAGACTATCTCAGGTGAGACTGCGTAGTGCAATTTGTGCACTGCGTTGCCTTCTGGTTTACCAGGAGGGCCGATAGTTTTAGAGGTTTTGTTGAAACCCTAGTAGACTTGAACCCTGGGTCAATCATGTTACAGGTATAAATGCATAAGTAAACCAACAGACACCAATCTCACAAAATCCACTACTTTCACCCCCAAACCGATGGCCAAACAGAGGTCATCACTCAAATGATTGTGCACATCGTACACATGTACAATTCTAAGCATACATGTACATGGGATGAGAGTATCCCCTATGTCCAACACAATTACAATATGACTCTTCATAGTTCCACCGGCCATAGCCCATTTCAGGTGGATCTAGGATTGCTACCCTTGGGACCCATTGATGTTGTACTCCCTCTTTCCATCGCATAGACAGACTCTTCCCATGATCAGCCTGCAATTGACAAAGACACTAGATTCATTGAGAGGATTCAACACATCCACCAACAGGTCCAGGAGATTTTTCAAAAATCAAATGCTAAGTACAAGCAGTGCAATGATTAACACAGGGTACCACACCAATTTCAAGTTGGCGACAAATTCTGGTTACATATACAGAAGGAGTGTCTCATCGGGCCCCATAAAAATATTCTCCCACTTCATTATGGGCCTTACACTATCACCAAGGCTATGGATATCAATTATTTTGAGCTAAACACTACACCCTTCCTTGGTCTGTATCCAGTATTCAATGTGGACCTCCTTCGACCATATTTTCCACCATTATTGGACACTTTTGAGATCACATAAAACTGAAACCAGGAGAGCTCAACCCTGAATACATGGAATAATCATCCACCGATATGATCGTGGACACACAGGTCAAGGGAACTCGCCAGTAGCAGATCCAGCTTTATCGGGTTGTCAAGGCAGGGAAACTTCTACACCAAGGCAAGTGGTTCACCCGTGGTCAAATCCAGCAGAATTTTCCTCACCTGATGGGGGAACTCAATGAAATAGAGACCATTACTTCCTAAGGGGGGAGGATTGATCTAGGTGGATATTGGTGGCCACCCACCTATTCCAACTGGCTCCTCGTGTCCATTTTTTCTTAGCACATTCTTATGTACTTCTTTGTAATTGTGGGTGCTACACTTCTAGGGTTGTCAGAATCCCCACACATCCTCCAGGTAAATGGGTGTCCTCTCTCCTAACTCAACTGAATTATTTTGTATGTTTTCATGTCAACACATCTTGTTGTATTTCTGGGGCCGTTTTGGGATCCTTAAATGTTGTTTTCTTGGATCTCCATAGTCAAATTGTAGGCAGAGTCAAATTTTGATGGAGGAATGTGTATTTCTATGAAATACCTTTCCAACAGGATATTACGCACCTAAAATGGAGGTCATATGCAAAATCTACGGCCCAAGGAAGTTGAGGTACCAAATTACACCAACTTTCCTATAGGGACCACATGACTTTTGGTGTTTCACCTTCTAGCGTTAGGTTATTGGATGTCTAGGGTTTTTGCATTCACGAGTAATATCAAAAATCCCTATGCAGCCTCATTGTAATCGATTTTGCTCAGACGTATGCACATAGAAGCCAAATATCTTCTCAGGTAACTACCACCATTTGAGCAAGTTTTAGTTCTACGGTTTTACAGTTTCATCCTATTTCATTATTTAATAGAAGATATTGTTCACTAGATATTTGTATTATTCTCCATATATTTTTGTGTATTGTATTCAGTTTGTTAATCATTTCATTCCACTCCTAAATCTGGATCAATAACACCAAATGTTCCAATATCAAATTCCAAAATTGCAAAATCCTATTCTAAATGTGCCAATATTGGATTCGATATTTTCATTTTTGGGATCTAATTTTACATTTTTTATATTTAGTTTTTTTTTTCTAAATCCAATTTTGGAATTTTAGAATCTGATATGGGCACATTCAGAACTAGATTTTACACTTTTGAAACTCCAATACCACACTATGGAAACGTTGATTTTGGTCTACCTCCAAAAGGGCTTACACCAAAATTATTCCATATTTAATGAAATTATCCTTGTATGATATTTTGACCTTGTTCAGAATGTGTTTCTTCGATATAGCTTATATTTCTTGACCATGAATCCGTGACCTCCCTCCCTATTCCCATATGGAAAGACAATGGATGCATAAGTGAATGTTTATGTGCTTCTTATCAAAATTTGGAGAAGAATCGTCTCAAATTTTTGGTCAAAGATTCTATTGTGGTTCTAATAGAATTCCAACATGGATTTCCCTTATCTTCTATCAAATAATGGTGCACCATGAATATAATAAATGTTTTATGTGTGGATTGTTTAAGGTTTTCCATATCATTAAGATATGTGAGAATAGGATATTGGAAGCATAACAATTGGTAGTGTATTTTGCTCTCCAACGACATTGTTGGCATGAGGAGTGGGAAGGAAAACTAATTGTTGGACTTCAAGAATGGGGATCATTTTTCTATTTATATTGTTGTTAAGTTGAGGTCTCTTTGTGATTTATAGCAAGAGATGGGGTATTTTATGCAAATCCAATGTAGCAAGTTTCTATAACTTGAATTGAATGTGGATTTTGTGGTTTTTACAGTTAATATACTATATAATTTTCTAAAATTACAAAAGAGGGTAATTCAATTTCCCTTTGTGCCATAATTCTTTGTAAGTATGGCCTAAAATGAAGAGAGTTTGAATACCTATAATTTCCCCATGYTGAGTCTTAAATCCACTAGAGCATACATGTGTTTTGAGGACCAATTTAACAACATAGTGGGATACAAGGATATCAAGGAAAAAATCCAAGTGTCGAAACACACCTTTTATGGGATTGTTTTTTATTATTTTATTTTCTAAAATTACAAAAGAGGGTAATTCAATTTCCCTTTGTGCCATAATTCTTTGTAAGTATGGCCTAAAATGAAGAGAGTTTGAATACCTATAATTTCCCCATGTTGAGTCTTAAATCCACTAGAGCATACATGTGTTTTGAGGACCAATTTAACAACATAGTGGGATACAAGGATATCAAGGAAAAAATCCAAGTGTCGAAACACACCTTTTATGGGATTGTTTTTTATTATTTTCTTCATTATGTATTATATTATTGAGTCAAATTTATTTTGGTTTAGCTCATTCAACAATATACCTACACATTATTTTAACTCATAGTAATGATAATCAGTAGTCATTTTTTTTTTTTTAATATCAATAGTTTTTATTAGGGGAAGTAACCCCTTTTTTGGATTGTTTTACAACTTTGTATAGCTAAGATAGATTTATTTATCTAATACAAATATAACTATTACACACACAAAACAAAACCCATAAATTAATACATATGTGTAAACCATGGATTAAACTTGGTTCGAATGAAATGTAATAATCATCATCATATTCTGATCAACTATAAATATCAAATGATCCATTTTTAATAAAAATATATCATGAATAATATTAATATTTATGAGATATATACTAAACATATATATATAAGAATAGGAATAATCTAAATGTTTTATGTTTTTTACTTTTGTCATCCATTATCACCAGAATCCGACAAATCAATAATTGGTGAAATCGCAATTTTTCATTGTTAAATCGCATTTTTGAGTGCGAAAATCGATTCAACACTCTCAAAAACCTCCGTGCCACCCTAAACATGTGATCTCAACCATTGAAATCTGCAATTCCATCCATCTTTCTGAATTTCTAGCCAAATTTTGGACAAAACTAGTCAGAAAAAAGTGGTTGAGGAAGGGTAAAAATGTAGAAAATTTAGTTTGCATCTATAAGAATAAAATTATCATTTTACTGTCCCCGAGGTGTAGGAAAGTCGGTGACGGAGTTTGTTGTTAAGCCACTCCGTGATGTTAAAGTCACCGGTTCGAAACCTGCGGGGACAAAAAATCCAACCATGTTAAGGGTTGGTGTGGCTCATGCCAGGTGCGATCCCCGAGTGATTTTGACGGCTTAGATGCCCCTGAGTCGCGGTTTCTCAAGCCACAGGTTAATCGCGTAGCCAACAGGTCCCGCACAAATTAACAAACAAAAAAAAAATTATCATTTTACTAATTAAATTATTGTTAGAACAATAAAATACAATCACATTAAATTATGAAATCATGACTACATCAATAACATACAACCATGAACTAATAATATGGTTAAACATTTTTTATGATAACATATGATAAATGATATTGATATAATGAAGAAGGTTCGACTTTTTCTAGTTTTCTATCATTGGATTTCCAAATTGTAATTTTTGATTGATGAAATTGTTGTCGTTAATGAAAAAATTGATTCAACACTATCCAATACCCTATTACAACTAGATTGTACAATGTTAACATTTAAATATAAGTGATTCCATCAATTTGAAATGATTTCTGATTGGATTTCAAGCTAACAATGTTGTTTTCCCCTCCCACTATTCTAAAACATTTAAACCACACAATAATATAAGACCCTATATTAAACTATATCAAAATATACAATACAATAATTATAATATTATTTTAATAAATTAATAAATGTACAATAAGTTATCAAGTTATCACAACTATTAATTTTCCTAAACTACATTAAGACACTATAGTAAATCATGTGGATACATATTATTTTATTATTATTACTAAAATAGAATATATATTTTTAACATATTATATAATTAAATATCTATATTGCAAAACTTGGATGTACAACTTTACAAACACCCAAGGTATAGGAAATATATTGGTGGTGGAAAAAGTTATGAAGGTTAAAGCCCCTCCAAAGTGCACTCTATTCCTTTGGCTTGTTCTTAACAAGAAGGTTTTAACTTGGGATATACTACAAAAATTAAATAAAGCAATCCCAATCATTTTCATCCTCTATATAAGTAATGCAGAAACTTCCTTACATTTATTTTTGGAATTCCCTTACTCAAGACATGTATGGAAAGAGGTTGAGCAGACCTCACTTAATCATTTGTGGAATAAACTGATGCTAGAAGATTGCTTTCAAGAGTAGTTTATTAGAAGAGAAATGAAAGAATACAGAACCCTCCCATACTTTATTACTTAGGGAATTTGGTTGGTGAGGATTGCCTTACTTTTTGAGTATTTCCAAGTTCCCACTTTCAGAGTTTCATTACAATCTATTTCATTATTTTCTTCTTATAATCCCAGTATAAATCTAAAACATAGTCATGTGATTGGATAGGTGATGATGAATAAGGATTATGTGTTGATATTATTTGATGGAGCATGCTATGTGTAAGAAACCCAACCCCCTAAGTACCTTTTAATGGATGGGGTACTAAAAATTTCACTTTTCCTCAAACATCTCTAGGTCGTTTCTCGAGGGAATCATCAATCTTCATCTCATGACGATCTTTTCAATGAATATAATTAGGCCTAAAATGGAGTTCTATATAAAAGATTAGGGATTTCTTAAATTTTAGGGTCTTCATTCGCCAAGGCCACCTCATCGCCACGTGGTTCCACTTCACATGTACCATCCAGCATGGAACTGATACAACAAAGCTCATCATCTTCTAGCGTTAACCTGGCCAATGGTAGGGATGTTGTTGGAATTCACCACCTATCCCACCGACCTTTAGCTTCTCATCCCACTGAGCATCGGATCATCAAGGCATCACAAGAGTAGTGGAGCTGTGATTTCTCGGGAACAAAACACCCCAACACTTCAAATCAGATCGACCATCACAATATGAGATCAATGGTGGTTGATTGATATGCTCTAACAACCAACACAGTGGTTAAAAATAGGGGAATTCCTATGCTATGATCATTTGGAATATAAGGAGGACACACATCACCACTAGGTTTCCGCAAACATTGGGTCATTGATCCCCTATCAATATCATGAAAAACTAAAACTCCTCGGTGGTCTGAGGGCCGATTGAATTTTCTTAACCGATATATATGATGGAGACCTGTCCACTCTCAAATCAACTAACTCAAGTTTATAGCACCCGAAACAGAACCTATGCTTGACGAGGGTCCCACACCTATCTCACATCCAACCCCATGATGACACGTTGGCCTACCCCGACACGCCACATCACCATAACGTACAAAGGCTCACCCAACCATAGGTTGAAACTTGTTTGGCTCTTATAAACCTATTACATTAATTAATCATTATCCTCTTAAAATGCCACTCTTCAATATTCATTTATTTAATCCCTATTAGGGATAATTAGTATTCATTAATTAATTACCCCCGTAATTTCCTTTTTATTTTTCCTAAATTACCGGCTCGATAAAACCAAGGATTACTTTCCCTTTTTCCTTGGGAATTCAATATTTGGGGTTAGATTAGTGTTAGCCATTATATTATTTCCTCGAGATATTAATTTATAACATAAACATGCTACGATAATTTAATTAATTGTTTTTTTTCCTCAGAAAAAAACATAAATTTTATTCATCATAAAAAGACAAATTTGTATTTTGTAGATACATGTGTCCACATGTATTTACGAAAACAAAGATTGTGGAGAAACCAGTCTTCATCAATATTCTGGTACAAGGAAGAAAAAGAGTATGTTTCCTATATTCCCAGGTGGCTCAAAAAGTTCCCTAATATATTCACTAAATACTTACATTCAAAATATCCATCTTATAGTATTCAGTAAGGAGACCAATAAATGATACATTAGTGTGCTAAATGTAATACCCCTAGGCCCAACCCGAATTGTAAATATAAATGTAACTGTAAATAACATACAAGCTAGTCAGATGAAGGAACGATATATGGGGGTTGGTGCAACGTGCATTACGTTAGTGTGTGAGAATATCACACCAAAGGAGTGTGCGTATTTTGTAAAATGATATAGAGCATAAATTAATGTTTTGGTGCGCACATGTGTAAGTGCGCAAGAATGGCGCACAAAAAGGGAAACAACTTGAAGAATACAACGTGCATCGATATAACATGCAAGGATGGCATACATTCCATGATTCAATGCGCAATGAATTAGTATGTGATTTTGGAGGCCATAGATCTTTTTTGTATATATGTCATGATGTAATTTGAACCTATATAAGTGTGCGAGGGTGGTGCACTGAAAGAAGAGTGTGCACATCCTAGAAGTTCCATGTGCATTGGTTTAGTGCTTGATATTTATGTTTTGAGGCTGGTGAGCCTGGATACAAAATATCAGTACTTCTGTACTGAGAATGTAAATCTAAGCACATACAAATATAGTGCAAATATAAGGGTGGTTAAGTTAAGGGGGCTTAAACCCAACGAATTATTATCTTAATATTCCATAAAGTATAAAGTGGGGATATTATTATATCCTAAGTCCAGGAGGAGGATGTGTTGACTGCAGAAAGTTCTCATCATGAAAAGTGTCAAGTTGGGAACATGCATCCAAATAGTTTGGACTTAGTACCTTTTTTCTATCAGTTGATTATTGAGGAAATCGCTCAGAGGGAAATTTGAGTCATATGTTACTGTCATCGAACCTTAATGTTATTGTGACCAATATTTTGTTTTTACTGTCGTAGATACATGTACATTGTTTATCTTGGAAAGAGAGACTGAAGGGGCTAGTTGTCAGACCCATGGTACATTGCATTCTCTCCAAGTGAGAGAATTGCAGGGAAGTAATTTCCCGAGGTGCCAAACTGCAATGACATGACTATGAGACTTCTTGTATGACATGTTGTTGAAGCCTTGGAAGGGAAGTGGGGAAACTGAAGGAATATTGAGTAGAGAAGGAGCACACTTCCTAGGGTGGGAAAATAATGTGGGGAATGAGGGACTATAGGTTGTTAGTATGAATTGGTATCTATGAAGAAATTTCCTGTGAGTGATTCACATGTTTCTGAGTTACCTGTGACTGAGTTTCCTATTGAGTGAGATAACTTATCTCAGTTATGAACCCTTACCCAAGTGGAGTGTAGCCCCAACTTGGGGTGACCCACTGCTAAGAGTGATGAGAAGTGAGATCAAAGGCTGGGAGGAACGTGGATAGTCTACACACAGTTGGTGTACCTTTAATCAAATATAAGTGTTATTATGTATTAAACCATGTGTTTTAGTAATATTTGTGCATCCATTTTCATGGGTTTATTATGTTTATGATGCATGTATGTTTTTTTTATGAATATGTATGTAACTGTGCATTGCAGAATGTATTTTTATTTTTTAATAGTATCAAATAAACTTGGTTGAGTTGTTGTTGGTAATGGAAACATTACAAAATGTTATCAGAGAAAGAAAATTTTAAAGTGGCATAGCCCAATAGGTTGTTGGGGATGTTACAATATGGTATCAGAGCACAATTTGCAACACTGAGCCTGGATAGGCCGAGATAACTTAATGTTGACATAGATTCTTGCAAAGAGTTGAATTTGGGAGTGGCTAAATTTCAAGTTTCAGGGCATCCATGATGTAAATTGAAGCCATTGAGTGGAATTGGGCAAAATCCCCAATTTTCGTTGTTAAATTCATGGAGAATTCGGGGAAATTGGGTTAAGTGGAGAGATATTCTTAATTTTGATCATGTTTAAGAAAATTCATATAGGAATTGGTTGAATTTGATGTTGCAAATAAGTCGCGACAAATTTAGTGAAATTGAACAAATGACATGGTTGTAGAACATCCATGGTTGCACCAACATTTATGGAAAAATCAGTGAAGCATCAAAAATATTGTGTGTGCTAAGTAATAGTGAGGTGCATAGAAAAATACAGGTTCACAAGTGTGTGCATTAAAATTAAGTATTGTGTTGTGCAAACTCAGTGATGTGGAAAAATAGTGGTGTAGATGGTGGACACTAAACATGGGGCATTGTGAAGAAAATAAGAGTACACAGGATATGTACATTAAGTTTTGGCGTTGCATCATGCTTAACAGGTGGCACATGAAGAATATAAGTGCATGGTAAAGCGCATTGAAGTTTGACACTGCATGGTGTAGAACTTGTGGCACACAAATAATAATGTGATGCATAAGGTGTGTGATTGGGGTGGTGACAAAGCATGGTACAAAGTTATTGGTGCACATGCAAAGTTGTTACAAAGTGTGTGAATGTTGAATGTTTGTGCCGCACGAAGGTATAGGAATTGGCATGTAGTATAAATACACTAAACCCCAATGCGGTATGGTGTAGTGTTTGTGGTGTGCGTAGAGTATTGGTGCATGACACAAAAATTCAGGCTCAGTAGATTTTAGCACACGACATAATATTGGTGCACAGGGAGTGTTGGTGTGCCGTGTGAAAAGAATAAACCTTGGGGTTGTGTGGTGTGGTACTCACAATGCACATAGAGTATTGGCACATGACAAAAAACTATGCACATTGGATAATAATGTGCGGTGCATGCACTTCATTTTAGCATTGTGTGTGTAAAACTGGTGCATGATAATTACGGGTTATAATGGAGAAGTAATGCGTGCAAAGTTGATTGGGCATTTAATATTCCTAAGAAATCATAGGAAATAATTATGAATCTTTATGGAAACACAATTATACATAATTTCATGAATTTGTTAATTGTTTATCCTAACAATTTTTGTTGGTTGCACATTTTGTAGAGTTAACAACATTAGATCAAAACAAGATAAACACAAGTTTAAAATCATGGAAGATGTGTAGGGAGTTTTAAGACATGAAGAACGGGTCAAAGGAATGTATGTCCATATGGGTAATGAAGGTACAAACTCAAATGGACATGGATAAGGTAAGGAAGAAATTATGAACTTGGTAGAGACTATAAAAAGTTTGCAAAAAGATGTCATGAGTTACAAAGTTGATAATGAGAGGCTTATGAAATCCAAGGAGCAACAAGAAGAAGTCCACATTAAGTTAATGAAGAGCTTGGACATAATATAGAATAATATGGATAAGGAGGCTGATTCAAGCATATCAGGGAGCCATAAGTCTCCAAGGAATTCAACAAGCATATCAGGGAGCCATAATTGTTGGTAGGCATCACCATCACTCTCCAAGGAATTCAACTAGGAGAGTGTGCAACAGTGCAAGTCCATCTCATGTCAGGAAGAAAAAGAAAGAGTTTAGAGTGGAGTAACTTCAGGGGGAAATGAACAAAATCAAGCCTCCTACGTTTTATGGTGAACACAAGAAGGATGAGGATGCAGATACATGGTTGTTAAAAATGAGAAAGTATTTATAATTGCATAATTACTCTTCACATGAAAAAGGTAGAATTGTTATTTATCAAATCAAGGGAAACACGTCAATGAGGTGGGCCAAATATGTGTTGGCAAATGTTTACCAAGTAGCGTATGCTTGTCATTGATGGCAAGTACAGTGGAGATGGTAGGATAAGAAGGATAAAAATCCCTTGGGGATTCAGACGTGAAAGCTCAGGAGGAACAACATTGAAGAAAACGCGCGCAGCAAAGGC
>ML777128.1:1777049-1791986 GCA_009831015.1 Picea engelmannii
GGATCAAGAAGTGATCGGAGGGCTACTGAGGCATGACACAGTGAGACTGCCAGAAGCCATTGAAGACGTCTGTCATAGAAGTTGAAGAAGACCGTTGTGTAATCACCAGAGAAGTTGAGAAGTCAAGATGATGATCAGATAGAGGACTCAAGAGGTGGAGGATAACGACACAGAGTCCGCATGCAGAGGCATGGAAAACATTGCATGCAGAAGGTGCACAGACGCTATAAATACACGGTACAGAGAAGAGATAATGTTGTTGTTGTTGTTAGAATTTTTGGGTTGCTATTGGAGTTCGTTGTGGTGATTCAAGTGGGAAGAAGGATCAGAGGGAAGCAGCTAATTTGAACAGAAGAGTATCTGTGCAGAGAATGGGGATGGTGCTCAGAGCTGGAAAAACAGAAGAACAGACAGAGAAACCAAGTGGAGCAGAACAGTGATAAATTCAGGTATGCCATCATCGAACATCATATCACTGTAATAATTTCAGTTGCAAAGATTTACATTTCAGGGTGGTTGGGAGGTGTTAGGGAACTGTTGTCCTCAGAGGTTCAAGTGGGTGCTTGAACACAGGGAGTTGGTGATTCCTTCTAGTTGGTGCTAGAGAAACCAGGGAGTTGGTGCTTCCTTCTAGTGGGTGCTAGAGAAAACAGAGAGTTGGTGCTCTCAGCAAGTTGTAGCTTGCAAAACAGAGGTTGCAGCCTCATTATGAGTTGGTGCTCATATGTATGATAATATAAAGAATGTAACTATTACTTATCATATAAAGAAAAAGAGGTTTTTTCCCTGTATGGGTTTCCTCAAGAAATATCTGTCTCTGTGTTTCTCATATGTGTGACTGATGCTGAATTTGCCATTGTTTATATCCCTGCATTGTTGTGATTATCATTTAGTGTCTCCGCAAAGAGTTTAAAAGAAGCATAATTGTTTAAGCACGGTAACAACTGATTCACCCCCCCCCCCTCTCAGTTGTCCAACAATATGTACAAGTACAACACATTGATGAGAACAAGGCAACTTGGAGGGAATTCAAGAGGTATTTCAAAGGAAATACTTGACTAAGAGATACTATGATAAGAAAATGAAGGAATTCTTTGAATTCAAGCTTGGAAGTATGACCATAGATGAGTATGAAAGGAGGTTTTTAGAGTTGTTGAAATATGTTTCCTTCATCAAAGATGAGAAATTTAAGATTCAGATATATTTGAGTGGGATGCCATCTTTTACTAGTGATAAGAAACAATATGATGATCAGAAAATAATGGAGGAAACTATAAGAAGGTATAAGTGTCTTTATGATCAACATAAAGGGAATTCCACTTGCCAAAAATTTTTGGAAGACAAGAATAAAAGCAAGATGGAACAGAGGAAGAAAGGAACTAAGCCATCATTCTTCAGAAATAACTACCAAGAACAACCAACTTCTAAAGAATCCAAAATGACAGAGTCATTAGGGAAAATACCAAGTCAACCACCTATTCAAGGTTAGGGTTGTAAGGGATATCATATGTACATATATTTCTCTCACATGAGTGAAAGAGTTATAAATTTTCACAATGTACAACAAGTTGAAACAATGGAGGACATGGGAAGAAGTGTACCTAAGATCTATGCAGCCTTGGACAATAAGCAATATGAGTTTCAATCACATATGATTGAAGTGGAAGGTAATATCAATAACCATACCATTTCCATTTTAATTGATTTAGGAGCTAGTCATAGTTATCTAGATCCTAAGATGGTGGAAAATTTTCATTTTCCAAGAAGTAAGCTTGAAAAACCTTAGATGGTGGAGCTAACTACATGAGCTAGAAGAAATATTAACGAGTTAGTCAAAGCATGTCCAATGAACATGAATGGAATGAACATCAAAGCAGATCTGAACATAATACCTTTAGGTTCCTATGACTTCCTAATTAGTATGGATTGGTTGGAACAACATCATGATGCTCTAGACTATTATAATAAAGCATTTACTTGCTTGGATGAGGAAGGAAAATTAAGGACAATACAAGGAATTCCTAGAGCAGTAATTGTCAAAGAAATTTTAGCCTTGCAGCTGAAGAAATGTTACAAGAAAGGGTGCCAACTATTTTCCATGCAAATGGAAGAGACACCTAATGAGAAGGTTCCAAATACTGAAGATTATGCAGTCCTAAAAGAGTTTGAAGATTTATTCCAATAAATACCAAGACTACCACCCGAAAGAGATATAAATTTATCTATCAATCTAATTCTTGGAGCAACTCCGATATATAAGACTCCTTATAGGATGAGTACACATGAACTAAAGGAATTGCAAATGCAAATCGAAGAGCTTCTAAAGAAGGGATATATACTCCCAAGTGTGTCACCTTCGGGTGCCCCAATAATATCTATGAAGAAAAAGGATGGAACATTGAGACTTTGCATAGACTTCAAACAATTGAACAAGGTAACTGTGAAGAACAAGTATCCTTTTCCAAGGATAGATGATGTTTTTTATCAACTGAAAGATGAAAAAATATTCTCCAAGATTGATCTTATGTCAGGCTATCATCGGGTAAGAATTAAAGAAGAAAACATCAACAAGACTACTTTCAGAACAAGGTATGGCCATTATGAGTTCACAGTGGTGCCATTTGGGTTAACGAATGCACTAGTTGCCTTCATGTGTCTCATGAATGGTATATTCAGGAATTACTTGGACAATTTTGTCATTGTATTTTTAGATGTAATTTTGATATATTATAAGTGTAAACAAGAGCATTAAAAACACTTGAGAACGGTGTTACAAGTTTTGAGGGAGCATCAAATGTATGCCAAATTGAACAAGTGCTTATTTTACTAGAGGAAAATTCATTGCTTGGGCCATATCATTTTAGAGGAAGGAATAGAAGTGGACCCAGAAAAGATAAAGGCCATTGCAGGATGGCCAACACCAAGGAATATCTCAGAGGTGAGATCATTGATGGGCCTTGCAGGTTACTATAGGATATTTATTGAAGGATTCTCAAGGATTGCACACCCAATTACTTCGCTACAGAAGAAAGGTGTGAAGTTTGAGTGGACATTGTATTTTGAAACAAATTTCCAACACTTGAAGCATTTATTAAGAATTTCTCCAACACTGAGGATTTTTTATTCAACTGAATATTTCATTGTATGCACTTATGCATGTAAAGATGGACTTGGTGAAGTCCTTAGTCAGAATGGGTATGTGGTGTTTTATGAATCAAGGAAGTTGAAAGAGAATGAAAGACACTATGCTACTCATGATTTGGGGTTGGAATCCATAGTGCATGCATTAAATATGTGGAGGAACTACCTCATGGGGAAAAAATTTGAGTTGAGGACAGACCATAGTGGTCTGAAGTAATCTTTTGGACAACCAACTTTAAATTCCAAGAAAAGAAGATGGTTAGATGGTAAAGAGAACAAGGTGGATGATGCACTCAATATAAGGATGCATTCTACATCCATTATCATGTACCAATTAGATCTGGAAGACAGAATTCTAGAAGCTGCAAAATTAGATCAGAAATACATGGAAGTAAAGGAAAAACATCAACAAGGAAATTTAAAGTATAATTTTGAAGACTATAAGTTGAAAAGGATGAAATCTACATGTATAGGGGTAAAATTTATGTGCTAAATGCTTGGGCATTGAAGGATATTATATTGGGGGAAATGCCTAATGTGCCTTATGATGGAAACCCAGGTTACCAGAAAACTATTACAACTTTCAAGAGCCAATATTATTGGCCAGGCATGATGAAAGAAGTTTTTGATTTTATTGTCAAATGTTTGGAATTTCAAAAGGTCAAGGCTAAGCATAAACACCTAGCTTGTTTGTTGCATCCATTTCCCATTCATGAGTGGAAGTAGGAAGTGGTAACCATGGATTTTATTACTAAACGACCAAGAAATAGAAAACAACATGATTCTATCATGGTATTGGTTGATAAGATTACCAAAGTTTCCCATTTTATTCCAATAAATCTCACTCACAAGGCAACCAACATAGTTGATATTTATCTGAAAGAAATAAATCGGTTACTTGGAATTCCCAAGACAATTGTGTCTGAAAGAGATCCAAAATTTACATCAAAATTTTGGAAAGGATTGTTCAAAGGATTTGGAACAAATATGCATTTTAGCACAACTTATCATCCAGAGTCGGATGGGCAGACAGAAAGAGTGAATCATGTAATAGAAGGCATGCTAAGGATGTATGTGATGGATAAACCATCCAAATGGGAAGATTATATACACTTGGTAGAATTTTATTACAATAATGGGTACCAAGCATCCCTGAAGATGATCCCATTTGAGGCACTCTATGGTAGAAGATGAAACACACCAGTGAGTTGGTACAACCCAAAAAACCGTGAAGTAGTTGGACCAAAGCTACTCAAGGAAATGGAAGAACAAATGATTAAAATAAAGAAGAATTTAAAGGCTTCCTAGGACTGGAAGAAAATATATTATGAAAAGGGAAGAACTCACAAAGAATTTAATGTGCGTGATCATGTGTTCCTAAAATTAAAGGCCAACAAAAGTTCCCCGAAGTTGCGAAAATTCTCAAAGTTGGCAACACGTTTTTATATAGATTTGAAATCATAGAAAGTATTGGGCCTATGGAATACATACTTGTCTTACCTGTGTCAATATGCATTCATAATGTATTCCATATATCATTGATTAAAACGTATGTACCTGATAGTAATCATGTCATTGATTCGAATATTATTTAGGTGGAATAAGAAGGCAGTTTTCAAGTGTATCCAGTGTTCATATTGGATTAGATGATCAAGAAGATCCAGAATCAATCCATAGGGCTAGTAAAGGTCCAATGGACCTGGTACGAACTTGAGGATGCAACTTGGGAGCACAAATATGCTATGTGGGTAGAATACCCACATTGTTTTGAAAATTTTTGAGTTTTGGTTGTACATATGTATATACTGCACTGAGGACAATGCATAAATAAGGAAGACATGAATGTAATACCCCTAGGATGAACCCCAATTGTAAATATAAATGTAACTGTAAATCACATATAATTTGGTGAGCTGAAGGAATAAGATATGTGGTTTGGTGCAACACACATTAAGTTAGTGCGCAAGAATCTCACACCAAAGGAGTGCGAGTAGTTTGTAAAATGATACAGAGCACAATTTAATGTTTTGGCGCGTGCCTGTGTAAGCGCATAGGAATGGCGCAAAAAAAGGGAAACAACTTGAAGAATACAACGTGCATCGATATAACGCATGAGGATGGCATACATTCCAAGATTCAGTGCACAACAACTTAGAACGTGATTTGGAGGCCATGGAGCCTTTTTGTATATATGTCATGATGTAATGCGCACCTGTATAAGTGTGTGAGGATGGCACACTAAAAGAAGAGTGTGTGCATCCCATAATTTCCACATGTGATTCTTTAGTGTGTGATCTTTATGTTTTGAGGCTAGTAATCCTGGATATAAAAGATCAGTACATTTGTACTGAGAATGTAAATGTAAGCACATACAAATATAATGAAAATACATCACTGTGACAAACCGACCACATAAAAGAGTATGAGGGGATAACTCCAGTAGCTGAGGTTAAGGGGGATTAAACCCAAAGGATTATTATATTAATATTGCTTAAAGTGTAAAGTGGGGATATTATTATATCGTAAGTTCGAAGGAGGAGGACGTGTGGAATGTAGAAAATTCTCAACATGACAAGTGTCAAGTTGGGAACATGCATCCAAATATTTTGAACTTAGTATATTTTTTCTATCATTCAATCATTCAGGAAATCACTTAGGGGGGAATCTGAGTCATTTGTTACTGCCATCAAACCTTGTTGTTATTGTGACCAATATTCTTTTGTTACTGTCACACATACATGTACATTGCTTAGCTTGGAAATCAAGACTGAAGGGGCAGGTTGTTAGGCGCGTGAGACATTGCATTCTCTCTAAGTGAGATAATTGTAGGGAAGTAATTTCCTGAGGTGCAAAAATGCAACAACAAGGCTCTGAGACTTCCTATCCGGCCTTTTTTTGAATCCCTAGAATGGAAATGGGGTAGCCAAAGGACTGTTGAGCAAAGAAGGGGCACACTTCCTGGGGTGGGATAGGCATGTGGGGAATGAGGGACTGCAGGTTGTTAGTATGAATTGGTACCTGTGATGAAATTTCCTATGATTGAATCGCATGTATCTGATTTACCTGTGACTGAGTTTCATGTTGAGTGAGATAAATTATCTCAACTAGGAACCCTTACCCAAGTGGAGTTTATCCCCAAATTGGGGGTGACCCACTGCTAAGACTAATGAGTAGTGTGGTCTAAGGTCAAGAGAAATGTGGAAGGTCTGCACGCAATTGGTGTACCTTTAATCAAGGATAAGTGCTATTATGTATTAAACCATGTGTTGCAGTAATAATTATGCATATGTTTTCACGGGTTTATTTTGTTTATGTTGCATGTATATTTATGTTATGAATATGTATGTAACTCTGCATTGCAGAATTCATTTTTATGTTTTACTAGTATTAGAGAAACTTGGTTGAGTTTTTGTTGGCAATGGAACATTACAAAATGGTATCAGAGAAAAAAACTTTTTAAGTGTCATAACCTAGAAGGTGGTTCGGGATGTTACAATAAACGTATGTAAAGAAAACAATCCCTGCAAAGCGATATCATTTTGTTGTGACCGACTATTCTTCTATGAATGGATGATGATAATATTCAAAGAAGTCACCATCCTTATATTCTGCTACCATCCATGACCCGTAACTCATTTCCAGTCCTAGTTTGGAGAGTTGGTCTACATCATTGTTTTTCTCTCTATAGACATGTTGTAATTGAAAGGAATCAAAATAGGATAGTAACCTGTGAACTTCTTCTAGAAGAGGAAATAATATGATATTGTGACATTTCATGGTCATCCTAGCCCAATTCACAACAATCAAGGAGTCACCAAATAATTGTATTGACTCCACCCTTTTTTCTATTGCAAATAGTAATAGCAGTTTTAAAGAAATAATCTCAACACAGTTATTGGTTCCTGGACCGAGACCAATCTTTATTTTGAAGTAGATAATGACACCCCCCAACAAAGAGATTTGTTTTTTTGAGAAGCACCATCGAAGAAGGCCCATGGTTTGAATTAGTCCACCTATTCTTCATGAATGTGAGGAATAAGAGGAGACCCTTTGACCTATGGGAAGTGTGATAATATAGTGATCCTCTGAGCAGAAACCAATTCATAGGGAATGTGTTTCTCATGAAATATGGAAGAATTTTGAGCTACCCACACTCCCCGGTTAACAATAAGAGGTAGAGCCTTTATAATTCGATTAACTTCCAGAGATATCCAATCTTTCCATGCCTCTTCCACTGATGGCCCAACCCAGTTACATTTCCTATTCAGAAGAGTAGAGCAAGTAGAACATACATTTTGAGAGAAGGGACAAATGAAGAAAAGGTGTGAAACATTTTCATTAGTTATTTGGCAGAGGGAGCACCAACTAAGCCCTTCCATTTTTATTTTCTTCAAATAATATCATGTTGGAACTTTTAATTTAATTAATTATATTATATTATTTAATATATAATTAATTATATTATATTTTACTTAGAGTTATTAATCTTGATTAATATATAAACCATCAATCCTTGACATTTAACTTTACATACGTTTTTCTACATGCTCATAACCATCAATGTCCGAGATTCCGATGGGGATTCACATTTTATATATATATCATTATAATGTAATATAAATAATTATTTCGTAATACAAATTTTATTATTTATATTATATTATTATATAGTTAATTATATTTAACATTTATGCGAATATTTTAATAAAAATATCTTGGATCGTATTTCTCAACTCTTTTAGCACATGAAACATCACCTCAAATTATTGAGGTCTCGATGCTCAACATATCGATGAGGGTCCCACGTATATATTATATTATAACACATATATTAAATTTTAAAAAGAGAGAAAGGTCATTCTTATTTGAGTGATTATATTATAATATAATTATAATCAATTATATTACATTATAATATAATAAAATCCATTATGTTGCACTAATGCTTAATACATATTGATTAATATATTTAAATCACCCACCCCTAGCGTAAAATCTTTCGTTCATTTTTAACATGCTCACAACATTCAATGCCTGAGATCCGGGTCCCACATGGTAATATATATATAAAAGGAAAAGGATTGGCCTTCTCATCCTTTAGAAGATCGCCCATCGCATGCCCACTTCAAACTCTAAAACTCTCGTGGTCTGAAATTCAGTGATTAGGAGTTCATTAAATAATTAAATCACGACTTTATTAATATATATATAGATATATACTTTGAGAAAATAAAGGAAATTTTATTTCCCGACCTTAAAATTATTAATAATAGAAATACTTAATAAGAACTCTGAGAGTGCAGACCCCCTGTACAAAGAAAGATTCTAACACCTTGGAAGTTTGGAAAAAAATGTTTCTTTGCATAAAAGGGAAAATTTTAAGCTTCCCATTTTTCATGCACAATATTGGAACTCATAGTTTTAATATATATGAGTTTCTGGACTTAAATATTCATTTATTAAGACATCTAACATTTAGATGGTAAATTTAGGAATTTAACTGAAGTTACCAGTGTTTACCTTCCATGAAAAATTTGTTTAAAGAACATATACATATATAAATTATGCAATTTATTTGTTTAAAATTTCTTTTCCAGAATGCTACATTTTTTGGAAATAAAATTCTCCATGGTAAAACTATGTTTTTACCAGAAATTATCATCTTCCTTATTTTCATGCCAAATTTTGCTAATTTCAAGGAATAGTGACCATTTTCAGTGTTTCTCTTTTGGACACAAATCTATTGTGTAATTCTTGGTAAAAAATTACCAAATCCTAATGAAACTAAATTAATCACAATGCATCAACTCCTTAGTTTCATTTTATTTCAAATTGGGGAATTTTTTTTCTATTTCTTATTATTTTCTCATTATTTAATTTTAAATTATTTTCCCTCTCTTCAATATTTGGCTTATCCTCCCAAAACCACATAGAGGTCTCATACTTTCTCTCAACTCCTGATACCTAGAAGATTTTCCAGAACAACATTTTATTCATACTTTGATTAACAAATAATTACTAACAGCTTCTCTTCGAGAGCATAAAACAAGTAGAAAGCCAAGAACAAAATATGCTTCCTAGGTCTTATTTTGGATTCCAAATCCAACCAAACAATCATAGTGACAATTCCAATATGTGAATTAGAGTGACAAATTCTTCAAATTACCATCACATGAATTCCCTAATGTTAAATAAACTTGGTATGGAAATAAAAGACATAGAAAACACTTATCTGATATTTAGAAATCACTGGAAACCGTTGAAGGGTGTGCCATTTTCCACCCAACCTTAGGCATAACTGCTCCTATTTTTTCTTACCTAGCCACCCACTAGCCAGAGTATGTTGTCAAGAGAGAAATCTGATTTTTTTCTAGCTCAATAAACAACAAAAGGACAAAGGTTACTCTCCTTCTCCCATAAGAACTTGTCAATCGAGTCTTTAGTGCACCAAGCAAGGGGGTCTTCTACGATTTTTCACTACAATCACTAAACCTCTTGTAGCCTCATTTATCAACCTGATTAAAAAGAACTTCCCAACAGTTCATGTACCCAGAACTATACTTTTTTCTCAATTCTCCTAAAAACCAGAGAGCTTCACATTCTCTTCCTCTTCAAAATTGGTCTCTAGGCCCATTCGTGTATATTCTCTACCCTATGCCCACAATTTTTCCTATTTTATTGCATTCTATAGAAATATTCTATGGGTCCAATCCAAAAATTAGTGGGTTAGATCAAGAAACTTCCAGATGGGTACTCTGCCCATCCTCTCATTGACTCTTGAGGAAGATTTCCCAACTACCATCTTGAATGGTAAATAATTTCTCTTGGACATAGGATTGTTCTGGGTCTTAGCATTTTAAATCTAGCAAAGTATTGGCTTGGAAAGGGTCATCTCAACCATTACTAGTTCCGCTCACCATTCTATGTAGGAAACACCTTTAGTAGTTATTCAAAAATTTCATTTTTATTTAATAGCATAAATACTCACATTACCTTCCTTAGCAAAGGTTCATCATTTTCCTAAATCCACACATAATAGATTTGTCCATAGTCTTTTAACAAAAATATAATTATATTTACAAGTTGTGGGAAATGGGGGTATTACACTAGGGTCCAAAAAACTTCTAGAGTCTAGGTTTTGTTTTATTTACTACTGAGGATCACTATTTCACTAGTAAGGCAAATCTAGGTATTGGGACCAATATTCAAGGTGAATTTAGAGCATTGTTCTTCCTATTGAAGTCTTCCTTAGAGAAAATTATTATTCAACTAAATGTATTTGGAGACTCTGTTATCACTATTAAATGGATGAACAATAAAATACATATCCATATTACTAGTCTTTCACAACTAGAATTAAATTTGAAGGATATCTCTAATCATGTTCAAATGATCAATTTTACTCATATATAGAGAGAACTAAATAGTTTTCCAATTCATTGTCTAAGGATGCTTTACACTTGGATGAAGGTTTAATTTTCTTAAATGAATTTATTAAGGGACATCTGGTTTCCTCAAGGCCTTGTAACCTTTTATAATTTTGAACTTATTTGGTTATTGATCTTCAATATGGGTGAGTGCATGAAGTTGGTGGTCGAAAACGTGGCAAGGGGTCAGCAGGAATGCACACTCGTAGGAACATGTGCACATTCTCAAGAATGCGCACACTTTCCTAACCCTATAGTTTTAGAAGTGCTCGAACCTCTACTCATCTTTCAATGTATGTTTAATGGAAGAAATGCATGCACATTCTTCCTAGGAATGTGCATGCGTTCCTCTGCTATTTTCTTTTAAAGGGGCGCGAGCGCGATTTGTGCTCATTTGCACAAATCACACTCAGGTACTTACTCTCATTGAGAAAATAGAAAGGAGTTAGAGAGGAGCAACAAGGTGAGGATATTTCCATCGTGTCCTAGTCTAGCTAGGTATGTTTGATTTTTTTTTTCTCTCAATTTAGTCATTTCTAATTTAATTAGTCTTTTTCTCCCAAGAATATAAATTAAAGAAATTTGTAGTTTTCTATTATAATTAAAAAAACAACCTAATTTACATGCGATGGCTTAATAAATTGTATCATATATAATAAAATGGAACCAGGAGACAATGTAAACCACCCAAAATAAAACGAAGGAGAGGAAAACCCCAACCCACCATAGCCAGCCAATGTAAACAGTCAAATTTATGAGGGGTTGGCCATATTAAGAACCCTTGAGGAACAATTAAGAGACACTAGATAACCTAGGAAAGTCTCATTGGCCACTTCTTTGGACATCATTATGAATTCAATTGCAAGTTCCCAAGGGAAATTGACCTCTATTTCTGATTATAGGGAAAGAATGTATGAGTACTATAGCAATGGTTTGGATATAAACTAAGTTAGAGACTTGGGCATTTCAAAACAAAAAATATTGACTATTTTTAGGGATCCTAGAAATGGACAACTACCATTAACAAAGAAATGCATCTCCATTGACTGGTGAATCTATCCCTAGATTAGTAAAAAATAGATGGATATGTGGTATATGGTATTTGATAAACCTTCATGCAATAATAGGGAGGTGCCCTTATATTTTTTGAGAAAATTATGGGTTGGGTTTATTTTGGGTAAGCCTGTCAACTACTTTGACTTGGGTGACTTCCAGGGGGTGGGTTGAGGGTCCACACAGGAGCATGAGAATGTCAGGCATGATACCATGTTAGGTCCTCATCCCCCCAGGTGAAGGCCTGACCCCCATACCCAACATCCTCCTATTGCAGAGATCATGAAACATGTACAACTAGCCATTTCATCATTGACTTGTATCCTAGTACAACATAACAACTTTGTTGAACTATATCAATAGCAGGTGCCTGCGAGTGACATTGATAGAGGGGTTGGATCTTCAACATGCACAATAGAGTATAGTGAGGAGAGGGCACATAGACATATAAGTTGTTCATGTGAACCTCAAATATGATCGAGCTACAAGGATATATGCTATGGACCTATAGATCCTAGTGGATACCATAGCTTCAAGGAGGATTCTAATATCTTAACCCTTTCTATGTTCTTCATCATTATATATTTATTTTGTATTATGTGTATTTATATATATTTATTATTGTATGTTGTTTTGAAGTTGTTATGTCTAAGAAATAGACCCTCTACATAAATGGATGCATCAATGCCTAGCCCCGCCACCGATGTAGTAGTAGAGGAAACCTTCTCATTGGGCACACCCCAAACACAGGTATGTGTCACATTTGATAAATTCACCATAGTCATTTCTTTATTTTATGGCATCCTCAAAATTTTATTCTGGGTTACCTTTATCTAGTCCTAGGGAGTTGCAATCACTTGTACATCTTGTGGGGGTGTATCGCAATCCACCCCCAACATATGTCTTATTGCACACATTCTCATTGGATTCACATGCAGGCCACCCATCCGCACCATCTCTTCCATCACATCCATCTACACTGGATGCACCTGTATTTGTTGTGGGGTATTCTACCCTACGGACTAGCAAGTTAGGGCTTAAACTTTCATGCAGATCATGACCCTTCATAAGCTACTTTTAACTTTCTACCCGAATCTAAAACCCTTTTTCACATGCACACATGGGAAGAATCAACTAACCTTTTTATCGACGGTTGGTGTAGATCCTTCATTGAGCTTTTATCTCCTTGCTTCTGCTGCTCCTTCCAAAAAGCAATCCTGCAATCAAGACAAAACTACACATGCATGCTATTGTTCTACTAGAGGATTAGAGATTAAACACAAATAAAATAAAACATACAAGACTCATGTATTCGGGACGGGAAAAGTATCTTTTTATTAATCTCAACATGAATCAACTTACAATGATTAGAGAGACCGGCCACCGTTCCTCGATCCTGATCCTGGGCTTCTCCTCTTCTTTGTCCTCCAACTGCTTTGCTTGAATTCTCCTAAAGCTTGAGGAAAGGCTAAAGGGTTGGGACAAAACAGATTTGGCAATTGGGCAGAGTTTCTTTGCTATGATTTTTCCTCTCTTGAATAGTACCCTTACCCCTTCTTTTATAGGCTAGAAGGAGCTAGGGTTTTAGACGAACTCTCGGCCATGCATGGCTGGGAGTTCCAGTTAACTGACCCAAAGCTTTTCGTCCCAATGGAAACTTTCCTGATTTTTTGTTTTGTTAGGTAAACGCTGGCTGTAGTGGGCCAGCCCGCGTTCCAACGTGTGCAGTATAAGGCCTGCCAGCGTTCCAACGCGCCCAGCAGTGGGTTAGGGCACGGGTTTCTTGTTTTAGGAGGTTTTTGAAGAGTCTGTTCAGCATGGCTTTGGCAATGAAGGGCAATGAGTTGGCCTGATGCCAGGTAAGCATGAATGGTGCAATTTAGGGTTATAATAGATGCCCCCTAATGTGTGAGGTCATAAGAGCATCTGATGGCCAAAATACATTACCAATTCTTTACCAATCTGTACTGATATGATGAATGAGTGAGCCCATGAATCAGGAATCAGGAGGTGCCGTCTGCAAAAATATCAAATGTCTCACTGAGGCGGGCATACCCATGCTCGAGATAAATCATAACCATGGCTACCAATCAAATACACTGTAGATCCATGTCAAATAACTATAAAGAGTAGCCGCGAACAATACACAGCGGAGCTACATCTCGAAATCAGAAAGATATACATAGAAAGTATCCATCTCTTAGAAGTTGATTTGGCCTGATGGCTGTACTTCAAAGCTCGAGCAACAACTTCAAAATCTTCTAAACTCAGGTAGGAGTGTAATATGAGTGTATGAATGCACTACCCAGAGGTCTTCGACGGCTCGTCGGTTACGGACTTGATAATCTTGATGATCGGACTGAAGGCTTCATTGATTTCGAACAAAGACTTGATTGGACATTCAGGATGGTCGGGTATGCGGACAAGAGACATATTGCAGAGTGGCCGACTCAGGCTAAGTAACAAACTTCCCTTGGACAATAGCATGACGAGTGATAAGACTCAGGCAGCATATCTGTTAATCATAAGTCTACGAAGCAGGAGGCAACGCAAACTCTCCATATGTTTGGAAGAGTAACCAAACGGTGGAGGACACAACTCAATACAACGGGCAAAGCTTCCTAAGGTCGTACTACATCCCAAAGTTTGATGAATCAAATGGACAGATGTGCTTTATCCAAGGGCGAATCATAATGTTTCCAATAAAGAAAATACTTTTCCCATCCTCTTTTTGGGGTATATTTGATTTTTTTTGTTATTTTTATTGATTTGGAAAAAGAATAAAAGAATATTACGTTACAGTGGAGGAACGAGCATAGCAAACATACAAGCTCAAGGCACAAGGACAAGACTGATGTTCTAGGAAATAATACTCGAGAAAAATCCTCCAGTGGCCAAAGGTGTTAAGACGCAAAAGCAAACTGTTACTAGGTTGATGGGTAAAGGATGCAAGTGCGGTTGATAGAACACACAATGGTAACGTCCTTCGATGTAAGTTTAACGAGCCCAGAGAAGGAAAGCTCGGTGATTTTTCATGTTTAGAGAGTCTGAAAAAGCATAAAAGGAAACTCCATTGGGTTACCTTTTTCGTCAATAGTCCAGTCGGTTCGAAAAAGGGGTAAACTAGCACCGACTAGACATCAATTCAAAACCATTTTAACGAGTGTGACAAAGACAAGATCACTCAGCTATTTTTTCAATTTTAAGGAGTCTGAAAAAAGCTTAACTATGGACTCCGTCAGGAATATTCTTCTGGACCGTTTTAACGAGTGTGAAAGAATAAGGTCACTCGACAATCTTTTCAATTTTAGGGAGT
>ML777128.1:1797082-1821495 GCA_009831015.1 Picea engelmannii
CACAGATCTGCAAGCTACTTATACTAAAATGCACTGCAAAAACTTATGCAAAAAGACTTCTTTCCTAGCTACTGATGCAACAACACAATCTTCAAACCAAGAAGAAAATGAAAAAGAGGGATTTTATTTTATTTTATTGCAAAGTAACGCAACAAGGAAAAATGTTGACAAGAACAAAACCAAGATAATGAAAAGAAAACTCTGGCTTAAAGCATGGGTCGCAAACAGAATCAGAGCACAAAAATGCAAAAAAGCAATCAAAACAACATCGATTCTAACACTTGCCTAAAAACCATAAAACAAAGATTTTTTTCTCTTTTGTCTTTTCTATCAAAACATGAACTAACAAACACAGGCTAAGGATAAGATGCCCCAACCTGCTGACTGTGCAGCTCCAGACTCTATACCCCTGAGAGGATCTCTTCTCACCACAGGAGGGGATGACTGCCCCACCCAAGCTGAAAAGCTACCAAACAATCCCGCGACTATCACCAAGACAGCACGCGTGCAAACGCGTGCTGAGCTAAAACAGTGCACGGGTACCTGCGGGCTAGGCTTAAACAGGACGCGGGTCTATACAAAAGCCAAGATAAAACAATACACAGGCAGCCCAGACCTGAAAAAGGCCTCTGGTATCAACAACCAAGGTCTCTAAAAGGCTTGGATGCTAGCACTTCAACAGAAAAAGAAAATTTTCAAAAAGAAAACAAATGCAATGAATGACTAACACAAAAAGGCAGATTGAAAAACAAGACAATAAACCTACAAGACCCAGACAGGATCCAGAAATCCCCCTGAGAAGGTAAACTTCTGACAGGGAAGAGGAGACTGCCTCTCAAGCTTCCTAAAGGCTACACGCTACTGAAACCACTTCAACACGTGGGCAAACGCGTGTTGTAGACAGTTAGGGCGCAGGTTACATGCGTGCAGGGCTTCTGTAGGCCGCGTGTACCTCTGTGTGTCCCAAGAATAAATGCCAAGCAACAGTCAAGGAAGAATTGGTATTGATAACCAGGTTCCCTGCTAGCTTTTGACCTAACAGACAACAAAATAAACAAAGAAACAGAAACTGAACTTCTTTGAACTACCCAAGAACCTCTAATGAAATCCAGAATCCCTAAGAGTAAAATATCCCCAGTGGAGTCACCAATTCTATTTTGGGGTATTCTACCCTATGGACTAGCAAGCTAGGGCTTAAACTTGCATGCAGATCATGACCCTTCATAAGCTACTTTTAACCTTCTACCCGAATCTAAAACCCTTTTTCACATGCACACATGGGAAGAATCAACTAACCTTTTTATCGATGGTTGGTGTATATCCTCCGTTGAGCTTTTATCTCCTTTCTTCTGCTGCTCCCAAAAAGCGATCCTGCAATCAAGACAAAACTACACATGCATGCTATTGTTCTACTAGAGGATTAGAGATTAAACACAAATCAAATAAAACATACAAGACTCATGTATTCGGGACGRGAAAAGTATCTTTTTATTAATCTCAACATGAATCAACTTACAATGATTAGAGAAACCGGCCACCGTTCCTCGATCCTGATCCTGGGCTCCTCCTCTTCTTTGTCCTCCAACTACTTTGCTTGAATTCTCCTAAAGCTTGAGGAAAGGCTAAAGGGTTGGGACAAAACAGATTCGGAAATTGGGCAGAGTTTCTTTGCTATGATTTTTCCTCTCTTGAATAGTACCCCTACCCGTTATTTTATAGGCTAGAAGGAGCTAGGGTTTTAGACGAACTCTCGGCCATGCATGGCTGGGAGTTCCAGTTAACTGACCCAAAGCTTTTCATCCCGGTGGAAACTTTCCTGATTTTTTTCTTTGTTAGGTAAACGTTGGCTATAGTGGGCCAGCCCGCGTTCCAACGCGTGCAGTATAAGGTCTGCCAGCGTTCCAACACGCCCAACAGTGGGTTAGGGCGCGGGTTGCTTGTTTTAGGAGGTTTTTGAAGAGTCTGTTCAACATGGCTTTGGCAATGAAGGGCAATGAGTTGGCCTGATGCCAGGTAAGCATGAATGGTGCAATTTAGGGTTATAACAGTATTCCACCCACTCCTACCACCATTTCTATCGGCCCCATCCATCGAGACTACCATAATAGAGGTTTTCTCAGAGTAGGTTGTACAACCTAGTGGTCCATTTTCCATTGAATCTCCATTGAGGCCCAAGATATTCACAGTGAGATAATGTGTTGATGATAATTTTTTATGTATCATGAATTTGATTTTACACATATTTGTTTAATTTTCTTGACTTGATCCTTGTAATTGATGCAGGGTGGAATCACTGAGATATTGGGGTCACAGAAGAGGGTAACACTCTCACAATGGAAAATAGCATATGCCGTGAGTTGTCTTAGGTTAAATTAAAAAGTATAATTTTGTATGTTTATTAATCCATTGAGGAAAAAAAACTTATAAAAATGTTTTATCTTTGTGTAGTCTCCAAAGTGTCGAAGCATGCCCAAGCCTAGAACCACTCAAGGTGCTTCCTCAAGAAAGAAAATAAATATAGGTTTCCAAGATTCTCCCGAGGGTGGAAGTGGTCAATGATTGACCAACTATTGCCATTTTGTATCTAGGCCACCATATAGATGATTTTTATGTTAGGGCACTTGTTATCGCTTTGTATATTGGGAACAAGGTTCCATTTTGTAAAAAATGTACAATTTAGATGATGTTTAATATATATATATATATATATATATATATATATATATATATATATATATATCATGACACATTTTTTATGAATCTCATTGTTTCTGCATTTTATGTTGATGAATATATGAATTTCAAAGTGTATGATTTTTATGTGTATTAATCCCTTAATTTTTTTCTAAAATTATTATAAATACTTGTTTTACGCATTAACTAACGAATATCTTATGGTGGAAAAGATTTCTAAGTGCTAAATACATAAGCAACTAATGTTTCACAAGTAACATTGCTTGCTAATCAACCATGTTTCTCTACATCATTGATATATCATTCCTTCTTAATTATTTGCATGAATGTTGTGGATATCCATATTCTAACTCACAACCAACTATATGTGTTTCCTCTTTAATTATCTCCATATAAATCCAATGACAATCCACCCTCAAATAGTGATCATTGGAAAATATTGTGACCTAAAAATGGCATATTAGAATACTTAATTATAGAAATAAATTTTCTCGTTTATCTTCTACATATTTGTAAATCACTTAATAATCTCAGCTCAATAATATGTCAAATTAACCTCCATAACTAGTACTAGAACTACTCAATTATGAAGCTGACATAATCTAAAATTCGATTATGCAAGTACACAACATTTGGACAACCCAAACACTTCATATATATTTATAATATGAAGTACATGCACCTACCAATATCTTATCATAGGTTGTTACTTCAAACCCTAGCCTTCCCTTAACATTCCTTTGAGAGGCCTAGTTGTTAGTTTCTTAGTTGATTCAATCCATAATTTGACCATTTTCTAGGGAACACACATTATTCCCTTCTTTCTATGCATGACATATATAAAATCATTTGATTTATGTGTAACCCTTCATAAATGCCAAAATGACTATTCAATGACTCATTAATGCACTCATGTTTGTTTAGGTTGTGTAGTGGGTATATGTAAATTTTATTAAATCCATCAATTATTAATAACATTTATTCATTCTTCCATGATGTCCACTAAAATTATTTATTTTTATCAATACAATGAGAGAGTTCACATGGAAACTAGATCTTAGAATGGGTATCATTTTCCACCTAAGGTTTTGAGGTTACATTTCATGACACACCATAGAAAGTAATGTTATGCTACCAAAATTCCTCCAGGGAGACTTGAAACCATTATTATTTTCCCTTCACCATATATGAGATTTTATTTCACATTCCTACCGAATGTTTTGGTTAGAGAACACAAGGAGACAAAGGAGCCTCCCAAACCCAATCCCACAAATCTGTTCATGCCATGCCATTTCCATTCCATTCCATTGACATGCCCTTCCATGTCATTTTCACGCCTTTCCAATCCATGCCATGGCATGCCATTTCCATGAAATTCCATTGACATGCCTTTCCATGCCATTTTCATTCCTTTCCAATCCATGCCATGGCATGTCATTTCCATGCCATGCCATTTCCACACCATTGTCATGCATTTCCATGCCATGATATTTTCATGCCTTTCCAAGTCATTCCATGCCATGCCATTGTCATGCCTTTTCATTCCATTCCATTCCATCCCATCTCCATGACATTTACATGGATTTCCATTTCCATGCCATGCCATGCCATTTCCATGCCATCACTATGCCTTTCCAATCCATGTCATGGAATTCCATTGCCATGCCTTACCAAGCCATGACATGCCATCTCATTGTCATGTAGCTTCCCATGTCTAGTCATGTAGATTCCCATTTTAACATATACAACAAAAAATATAATTTTCCATAACATTATGGAAGGAAAAAGTCAAATAAAAATGTGGATTGCAATGAAACAAGAATAAAAAAAAAAAAACCTTTCTCATCCCAATAAATTAAAAACATTTTTCTAGGGACATATGACTTAAATTTATATCACAAAGTTCCTTTCCATCTAATGAAGTTCTTATGACATTTTAAGTCTAGGTGAAAATGTTTGCATGCCTTTCCTTTCCATGAGTTTCCATGCCATGTTGTGCCTTTCCTTACTAAGACATGTCATTCCTTTCCATGCCATGACATGCCATGCCTTGCCTTGCCATGCCATGCCTTACCTTTCCATGCTTTTCCATACCATGACATTCCATGACTTGCCTTTCCATGCCTTTCCTTTCCTTTCCATGTCATTCCATGCCATGCCTTTCCTTTACATGTCATGCCTTGCCTTGCCTTTCCATTCCATGCCATGCCATGCCTTGCCTTGCCTTTCCATTCCATGCCATGCCATGCCTTGCCTTTCCATGGCATGTCATTCCATGCCATTTCCACATTATTTCCATTCCTTTAAATACCATGTCATTTCCAGGCCTTTCCAATCGATGCCATGCCTTTCCATGCCATTCCAGTTCCATTCCTTTTTCATTCCATTTCCATGCCTTTCCAATCCATGCCATTCCATTTCTATGCCTTGCCTTTCCATTGCATGCCTTTCCTTTCCATGATTCCATTCCTTACCATGGCATGCATGGACTTTCCATGTCATTTCTACACCATTTCCATGCCTTGCCATGCCATGCCATTGTCATGCATTTCCAAGCCATTCCAATCCATTCCATTGACATTTCCTACCATGACTTGACATGCCATGCCATGCCATTGCCTTTCCTTGTCATTTCATGCCATGCCATGCCTCACCTTTCCATGTCATGCCTTACCTTGTCATTGAATGCCTTGCCTTTCCATTCCATCCCATGTCATGCCATGTCTTTCCTTTCCATGACATGACATGCCATGCCATTTCCATGCCATTTCCATTTGTTTCCATGCCATGCCATTTCCATGTCTTGCGAAGCCATGCCATGCCATGCCATTTCCATGTCTTGCGAAGCCATGCCATGCCATGCCATTTCCACGACATTTCCATTCCTTTCCATGCCATCTCCATGCCTTTGCAATCCATGCCATTCCATGCCATTTTCTTACCTTGTCATGCAATGCCATTGCATCCAATTTCCATGCCATTTCCATTGAATCTCATTGCATCCCACTATCATGTTATGCCATTGTCATGCCTTACCAAGCCAGTAAATTATATTAAGTTGCAACATGACAATTATTAATTTGCAACAAGTAATCATTAAATGAAAGGGGGATGAAAATGCAAGCCTAAACTAAGGTTTAGATAACACATGCTTGTTGAAATGCAAGATGAAACATAACATCCCTAGAATATTCAAGACATCAAGCTGTAAAGGGATAAAACATATGACAAAAATATAATAAAAGGTGTCGAGGTGTATTCTAAGGGTGAAATATGACAACTAAACCCTAGATGTCAAGCTAACAAGGATGGAAATCGAGGGTAAGTCCTAATATAACCAGAAAATTGAGGGTTTTAGGACAAGTTTAATTCAAGAAGAATACAAGATAACATGCAATATCACCACTTTGATAAACCATTTATTTAATACATTCAATAAATAACCATCCACAAAACTTGAAATAATGACCTAGACCTAGACCTTACCTTGACTTTCCTTCCCATGCCATGCCGTGCCTTTCCTTTCCATGTCATGCCTTGCCTTTCCTTCACTTTCCATGCCATGTGTTGGACATGAATTTTGGATAGAGTTTTCATGAAAATCCTAAGTATGGAAGATATGTGTAGCAAAAGAAGAAATAATACAAGGAAGGAGCAGAGTGCACAACAAAGGAACATTCATACTTGGGAGTGCGCAGTAGAGGCACATGTAGGAGTGCAGTGTGCATCAAGAACATACTTAGCTAAGAATAAAGTAGGAGAATAAAGCAGAGAAGAAATCAAGAGAAGAAAGTGGGCCAAAATGAAGGATAGTAGTTCTACATGCCAAAAATAGAAAGACGTACAAAATAAGGAAGAACAACAATCTTAAGTACAAAAGAAACATGCAGACGTAAAATTAGGAAAAATAATCTTGAACAAGTCAACACTAGTTTTCATCAGTAAAAAAAAGAGGTAATTAGGATTTTGGGATAAACAAAGTAGGGTTTTGAGCCCTAGAATCCATGTATAAATATGTAATGGGTTGGGAATATTAGGGGTTATCAGGTTCATTGAATATGTTATGTTTTTTTTGTGAGGAGAATGAGAAAATAGGATGAAGAGGAAAGAATCTATGTCTAAGTGGAAAAAGAGAGTTGCAGAAAAAGGATTTCACTGTAGAGCAGCTAGGAAAGATGGAGAGAGATATATCTTGATATATCTATTGTAAGTGTAATGCGCAAGCTTGAGATGATTACAAAAAGAATAATAAAGAAGCAAGTCATTGTGGACATAGCCCAATGTTGCGTGAACCACTTTAACTACCGTGTTTGCTTATATTTTATGTGATTGATCATGAATATTCTCTTTATGCATGTTAGATAAGATATGTTTCTTACATGATCACTGCACAATAGATATGGATGTTATAGTAAATTGTTTATGCTACAATATGAATAATCATGGTACTATTTAACTGAATTCACTAAGTAAACAAGGAAGAACAAATACAAGATAATGTGCACAGAACAGATAAGTAAGAATGAATAATATAATTGTCTCACATTCTCTCACTACTATAGAAGCTTGGTTTCTACAACCCCAATAGATGCCTCGGGTGAGACTTCACTTGCATGCAAGTGATCCCAAAAGGGATGGTGTCTTAAGGGTTTAATTGGTTAAGATAAATTGAACCTAGGTTCCTATAACTATACCCCAAAAAATGGTTTTGTTGTTGGGAATTGAAATATGTGATTGAGGGAATGTTTTGGAGGTTGAATAAGAAATAAATCTAAGAATGACTAGAAGGGAAGGAATGATAATTTTCTTGAAAAGAGAATAGAAACCCTCCGATGAGTGACAAGCAATGGATGAAAATATTAGTATATAATATTGGAAGGTATTGAACCGCAGTGTCATAGAACTGGACTCCTGATTTGGTAAGGAAGCTGAATTATGTAAGTAATAAGACTTCACACGCAGTTGATTTCTGGTTGGACAGTATATTGGGAGAGTATATTATATAATTTGTAGTGTATTTTACCCATTCATACATTGTTGCAGAGTGGTATTTATTCAAAGGTCTACGTGGAAGGTTCATGAAATCACTAGGTACATGGATACATATGTTGATGTTTGATAAGTGTGTGATGACAATGGAGTCTAATTGCTAAGGGGATTTGTGCACATAGGGGAACTGAGGGATGCCAAGAGGATTGTTTGAAGATAGGAAAACATGAAGGAAGAAATGAAGGAAGGGGATGACTAAGGATTCATAGAACCGAAGAGGTTGTATAAGAAGAAGAAGATTATTTTTTAGTAGTGTGTAGTGGAAGGAGGTACAAGAGGAGAAATATTGGGGCTGATAAAGGAGAGATGCATAGTGAGCCTAAGTGGAGAGGACCATGCGTAATTTTCCAAATCATAGAGGTACCACACATAAAATGAGAGGAAGAGGAGTTCCATTCCAGTCCTATAATATAAGAGCCAATAAGTCCTACTCAGACGAGATCTTGTATCGATTCCACAACCTCGTGTGTGTCACCTACATTAGAAATTACATTCGAGGATTTGTCAAAAGAACTTATAGTTAGCAGGGGAGGACAGAGTAGAAATGGTCAAAGAAGTGGAAGAAGTGCACAAATTTAGATTCAACCAACATCTCCTAGGGGAGGTACTACACAAAGAAACATGGCAGGGGTAGACAACACATTCCTGCTACCTCAGTTCCAGGGAGTTGGGTCAAAGTACCCATAACAACATCTATTTTTCTATGAGACCTTTCAGGATGCAAATAATTTCTAGGATGAGACTATAAATATTGCATAGTTTGAAACCACATTAGAGGTCACGCATTAGTCCGGTACATGAAACTGTAGAGTACGATGCCTATAGGACAAGCCAAGATGTTAGCAAAGGTTAGATAGGAATTGTTGAAAGAGTTCAAGAAGCCAAAGTCTAAGTCACAATACATTAGAGAACTGAAGGAAATTAAACAAGTACAAACTGAGTCAGTATGGGATTTTGATCAAATATTCAAGGATGTGATGGGCAGTCTAACATTTCAAATCCCCGATAAAAAAAATAGGGATTGGTTTATTGTGGGTCTCTTACCACACATCTGCATTCCACTAATAAAACAAAAAGTTGTGTCATAGCCTGAAGCATTGGAAATTAAAATGAAACTAGAAGAATCTCCTACAGGAGAGAGTGGAGGGATGGCATAAGTACAAACGAAATTAGATTCCTTGACAATTCAACTAGAAGAACTTACAAAAGGGAAGGAGAAATGAGAACAAGTTTAGTGTACTAAGTGTAGTACTGAGGGTCGCCACAATAACGAATTCCCAACATTTGCGCAGTATTTAGAGACTGGAGCACTGAATCCATTACCAGGAGGGGGATATTGTGAAATATGTAAGAAATGGGGACATCATCCAACAGAGTGTCCATTACTCTAGAAATATCATAGTACGCTAAAGAATTTATTTTGAAACTTTTTCAAGTCAGTCAGACATGAAGAAAAGGATTGTCGCACATTCGACTTGATGAGGGAGCACACTTCATACATGTACAATATTTGGGAGGATAATTTTGCGACCGAAGGAGGTGGTCCATAGTATAATAATTAGAGAGGATTTAATACAGGAAAAGAAGGAAATTTTGGTAGAGGTCGAGGTAGAGGAGGAAGAGGACCGATAATATGTTACAATTGTAATCAATCAAGACACTTAACTCGTGACTTCCCGAACCCTTGTACAAACTGCACGTATTGTAGAGCATTGGAACATGCAACAAAATATTGTCCTCAACTACTTTTGAAATGGATGTCAAGAGGGAATCAAAATCAGAACCCAAATCAGAATGTACAAAAAATATCAATTGAAAAACGCAATGAAGGACGTAGAATAGTAGTTGTTATGTGCAGAGGAACTAGAACATGGGATAATGCGATGAATGGATGAAGGAAAGCTGAGAAATGGGTAAGGAAATCAGTAGGGACTATGCCAACATTCAACCCTCAACAGGAAAAGGAGATCTATCATAAGGAAATAAAAGAGATACTAGGACCAAATTGGGTATCATCAACATCATTTGTGCCT
This sequence comes from Picea engelmannii, assembly GCA_009831015.1. Taxonomy (NCBI): domain Eukaryota; kingdom Viridiplantae; phylum Streptophyta; class Pinopsida; order Pinales; family Pinaceae; genus Picea; species Picea engelmannii. Next base: position 1,806,859 of record ML777128.1, read on the forward strand.
CATGTTTGTGATCGCACTATGCCAAAGAAGCCACTTGGGAAGCTAAGTACTCTAAGAGAGTTCCTGATAAGTTGTGTATATTTAATGAAATAAGAAACTGCAATGAACACATTATATGAAATGATTGATCATTGTGTGCAAGAAATGGAAACTCCTATTGCACATAGGGTATTGAATCGAGTACTGTGCAGAAAGAGGACCAATGAAGAATTCAAATTAAGTGCGTAGATTAAGGAATATGATGTGGATAACATTATCTTGGACTTGAGGTTTGATGTGAATGTGTTACCAAAGAAAACCCAAGATATGATGGGGAAACCCAAGTTAATCTGGTCTCCTATTCAGTTAAGGTTAGAAAATTAGCACAAGATATTACCAATTGGTCGATTGATAGGAGTATCTGTGAACATAGATGGAGTGTGTAGTGTAGGAAAAATTGAAATCATTGAGATCATGGATGATAGCCAACCATATCCAACACTAATGGGACTTGAATGGGACTTTGATAATCAAGTGATCATTAATCTGAAGAAGAGGGAAATTTTATTTGAAGTAGGAGACTTGAAGGTATCATAGTATGACAGAAGGAAAGAGGTACATAGAGCCAGAAAGAGGGAATGAAATTGAATTTTTTTATAACATGACTGTGTGGATGGATTATTATGTTAACCCCACAACAAATGGTGTGCTAAGTTGGAGAATTATTGGTTCATGTGCATTAGATTCAAAGGAAGGTATGGAACATTGGAAACAGAGGATACATGAAGTATGAACTAGAGGATGTACATGCATAACCTGATCATTGCGTTGTATTGGAACAAAGTTATGTGATCCACCCAGGTATGATGGATCGTATTTGGAAACATTGAATGGAGAATCTATGGAAGGAATAATGAATGGGAGTCAGCTAAAACTCTATAGAGACGACTGATCGTTCGCGCATTAGGTTGAACTAAGCGAGAACACATGTATCATAGTAGTTTTAATCTAGTATGAAAGTGAAATATATTAAAAAAAAAAAANTAGAAAAGAGAAGAAAACAAATAAAAAGGGAAAAAATAAGAAATACAAAGGTAAACAGGAATAAGTGTCGTGCAGAAAAAAGAGGGAGTATCGCATAAATAAATAAAACAACATAGAGTCATTTAAGTGCGCAAAAAAATAAAGCCTAGGATATAAACCATTAAGGGAATTAAAGAACATAAATGAAAGTTACCATAAATGATGAGGATCGAGACAGACTAGAAAATCCAAGTAAAAATCCAGCGAAGGATTGTCATTAATGCCATAGTAAGGAAAGTATAAATAGAATATTCTGACCGGATTCAACACTTCTGGTGGGAGATAAATAAATTATACAATTGTTGAAGGATGATAAAAACACAAAATGGATCGACAGGGAAGGTTATTTGCAATTACTTAGATATGTGAGCATAAAGAGATATAGAAGATGCACAAGAAACATGCCTAGTGGTAGGAGAGAAAAGTAAATACAAGGGTAAGGGACCGAGAATATCTCTGTGTAAGAAGAGGAAAGCACACAGAGTACCAACTAGTTATACTCTAACAGATGATGAAATTGATATAATTAGTTATCAGGCGAGGAATGTTGCATAAGAAGCATATGAACAAGTGTCGTGCAAGAAAGAAGAACTACATCAAAAAGTGAAAGAATATTTAACACAATTTCAACAGCTCTTGGAAGCAACGAGAATAACACCAAAATGTAGATCAGAGGAAGGACCATCCACAAGTCCATTTGAGGAAGCATAGGTTGTTAATCCAGTTATTGGGTGTAGGTCTATTTTGAGAAGAAAGTCTATTTTGGGCGCATGCCTATTTTTGAAGAAGGATTTATTTTGGGAAAGACCTTTTTTTGGAAAGGAAGACCTAATTTTGGAGCGCTCTCAATAGGTGGCAACAAAGAAACATGCAAGAAAAGAAGGAAAAGAAACATGAAGGAGGAAAAACAATGTGGCACTCAGGAAGACAAGCCTAACCATGATAGGTTTAAGGCTTTTGAAAATATTGTAAATTCTATAATCCAATAAAGTAGTATAAATAAGAACCTAGGAGGTCTAGGAAAAGGAGGGGGAAAAAGAGAGGATAAGATAGAGGGATGTTAGTAGAGGATAAGAGAGAGGGATGTTAATAGAGGATAAAAGAGAGGATGTCAGTGATATGGATCATAACAGAGAGAGTTGATTATTATGATTTGTGGGTTTTTGGTTGTAATAAGCCTTGTAGAATATTTGAGTAAGGTATTCTTTGAGGGTTAGGTCACAGGCTGAGGAGCTTGGTGTAATCTAGTCTGCCTCATAGAGGGTTCTTACCCTCAATATTGATTGTATTATTAAAGATGTAATGCGCACAACACAATATTTTGTAGCAGAATAAATAAAAGAGAAAAGAATCCATATATTTGTGGATCTAGTCCCAGGAGGGGGTGAACCACCATAAACCTTTTGTTTTGTGTGATTGTTAATGAATGATTTACCTTTTGTTGATCATTAGATTCATAATGAATGGTTAAGGTAGCTATAACCACATGCATGCATAGGTTAAACAATGAATAAACAATAGAATTAATTGAATGATTAACAAGGATAATGCATAAGGAAGAAATAACACCATCATAGATCCCCACTCATTCCTAGACTACAAACACTTGAGTATTGCAGTCCCCCATTAAAGCTATCTTGGGTGAGACTGTGTTGTGAACCCTGTGTGCAATGTTGCCTTCTGGTTTACGAGGAGGGATGATAGTTTTTAAGGGTTTTGTTGGAAACATGTTTGATATCAGAACTTGGGTCATCCCAAGATGAAGTGAAAGAAGAACCAACAAATGGTTATGTTTCCAACTAGAACTACACGAGATTGAGTGGATGGGATCCATCGAAGAAATGAACGAAGGATGAACGTATAGAAGGGAATGTTCATGCCATGGAATCCAATGAAGGAGGATATTGAAAGATGGTTGAAAACAAAGGAACTTAAGTATGTGAAAAAGGACAACATAAACCCTAAGTTAACACCATGCAAATATCTCGACAAATATGTGTTTAGTGACTTGCATGAGGTATTTTTCTGTGATTTCCCACATTTGTTGCAATTTTGGTTATTGAGTATAAATGAAAACCACTCTATAAATTGAATCAGATAGTTGGAGTGGATTCATGGGGGATTGTGCAGTTACAACAAGTTAATAACAAATTTACACATGCAGTAGATTTATGGTTAGACATTATTTTTGCAGGGTTTATCACCAAATTTGAAGTAGATACCGCAAAGTCCTACACCATGGAGGAGACATATTTTCTAAAGGGACCCATAGGTAGGTACATCAAATCATTGTATACTTCAATCAATATTTTATTGTATGAAAACAATGTGATCACCATGGAATCATAGAACTAAACTTCCTTGTGTGCATGGGGGAAGGGGGGAAGCACTGACATGAGAATGATATATGGAAGAGGATATGGATAAGGGAAAGAAGGATCAGTAAATGGACCCAATCATTATGGAATATGACCAGATAAAGAAGATAATGGAAAAAGATGGAAAGACGTGCAACGAAATACCCTACCAATATAAAATGAACAACAAGAAGAGAGCCATAGTTGACAGAGAGGACTTGGAAAGAAATGAAGAAGAGGTAGATAATATTCAGTGATCCAGGTGGATATTGGTGGCCACCCACCTTTTCCGACTAGCTCAAATTTTTTTTTTGGCAATTTTGGCAATTTACTATTTTTAGCAGGTTTAACTTCTGGGGCCATTTTAAGGGCCTATATGAAGGTTTTTCAAGATAGAAGTTCTCAATGATATCCAAAGTCATGATTGGTCCCCCAAAATGAATCTCCTCGATGATACCTTTCCAATGAGCTATCATACGCCTAAAACAGAGATCGTATGCAAAAGTTACGACCCCGAGAAGTTGATGTACTAACTTACCCAAACGGGGCCCACATGACTTTTGGCGCTTCATCTCCTAAGGTTAGGTTTTTGGATGTCTAGGGTTTTTGGAATTCCTGTTTATCGTAAAAAATCCTTCAGAGCCTCATTGTAACCATCTTCTTGCGAATGCGAGTAGCCGTCACATCTCTTCTCAGAGATAAGATGCCACCATTATAGTGAGTCTTTCACTCTGTATTTTTACAGTTTCTGTTCATTTATTTCATTAATAGAAATCATGTATTACTATATCTCTGTGTTTATGGTTGCATCTCTGATATATTTCTGTTATATTATTGAATATCTTTGATATCTCTGTGCATTTCTTTATTATATCTCTGATCTCATTTCGTGCCAAAACAATCCAAATTAGTGGTATTAGAGCATGTTGTTCTTGATCATTTTTTTCAGTGCATGTCCCCGACGAGGCCCGAGTATAGCAATTTGGGTATTGATCTTGTCTTTATTGAGGACAATCGCTCTTGCACACCCAAGAAACCCTCAATGGTAGAAGAAAAGAAAAATGACGGAGCAGACAATCCTATCAATTTGTTGCTTGAGCAAGATCTCATGTGACAGAGGGACGAAATGATGGAGAATTTTTCCCACATCCTTCAACGCTTGCCAATAGAAACAAGAACATATTAATCAAGAAACCACTTTGGAGGCACCTTGCCTTTCAAGGTACAAGTTAATTTTGATATTCTTGTATTTGAAGGACAAATAAATGCAAAAGCCCTAGACAAATGGTTAAATCTGCTAGAACGTTATTTCTCTATTCATAAAATTTTCGACAAAGAAAAGATCACCTTCACACTCCTTAAATATCTCCCCCATGTCAAAAATTGGTGGGAAACTTATTGGGAGTAGATTTCCACAGAGGAGTCTAAAATATATGGGGCCTATCCCACTTGGGATTTTTTTGTGGATGCAGTAAAGGAACAGTATTACCCTATTGGAAAGTATGAGGACCAGTACATGAGATGGACCACACTGTGACAAGAGAGGGGCCAAGCAGTTCTGGAGTTCACCAATACCTTCCATACCTTGCACACCAAGTTGGGTATCAAAGACTCTGAGCGACATTTGGTTCTGAAATACTGTGGGGCTCTACACAGATACATCCAGAATGAATTGGATTTTCTAAACATCACATCACTCAGTGTTTCTTATTGATATGCTATTATAATTGAGCAGAAATTTAAGCACCAAAACAAACAGGATTTTGGATATGTAAATCTGCAACAACCAAAGTATGACAAAGACATCCCTAATAAACAGTCACCCAAAAACCAGTCCAAGACACAGGAAAAGAAGGGTCACAGGAAGACAAAGAAGGACACCATAAAATGGTGCGATTTCCACAAAAGCCCCTAGAAAAACACCGATGAATGTTGCTCAAAAAATTCATTGGTGAGCGAGATCAAAGACAAGGAGACGAACCCTAATTCAAAATCCAATTTTGAAAATAATGGTGAAGGACAAATCATTGACGTAGACCCCACTGCTATTGTCGCAACCGCAACAATTCAACCAGAAGAACCAATAGATCTCGAAGAGGGGGAGCACCTTTTTCATTCACAGATGTGGGTGAAGGGGACCCCGTTGCATTTTATTGTTGATAGCGGAAGCCAAAAGAACCTCATCTCAGTAGAGGTCATCAAACAATTGGGATTGTCGACAACACCACACTTGCAGCCATACAACATCAGTTGGATTCGCCAAGGACGAGATCTCCATGTCAGCCAACAATGTCGATTGTCATACGACATCCAACCCTTCAAGGACGAGGTATTATGTGATGTTGCCCCACTGTATGTTTGAGATGTTCTTTTGGGCCAGCCATATATGTGGAAGCGCGATGTTGTTTATGAGTCTCAACATCGTAGTGTCATTGTTACTTTGGGGGGTCATCTCTACAGAATACCAGAGGTAGTTTCGACTATTGTTACACCTAAAACTTGTCGCAAGGTAGTATCTCATACTACAAAATTTAGCTTCTTCCAATCTGTTCAAAAGGGGAACAAAAGGACACTGCAACCACTACAACCTTGCCCCCTGCACCTTCTAATCAATAGAAGCAGGTCGATAAGGTTGCAGAAAAGCACAAAGATTCCTTCTACACACCTTCCTCTCATGTAGCTCGACTTTTTGAATAGCCTCAGCTTCAAAAGGTTCATGATAGACTTCCATAAACTAAGTAGCGTGATGTCTCTAGCAATACAAGCAGCTCACCAAGATGTAGATCCAATAGATGCTTTTCCCTCTCCCTCGGGAACTCAACACAATGGAGACCATTTCTTCCTAATGAGGGAGGATTTATCCAAGTGGATATTGGTGGCCACCCACCTTTTCCGACTGGCTCAAAACAATTTTCTGGCAATTTTGGCAATTTACTATTTTTAGTAGGTTTTAACTTCTAGGGCCATTTTGAGGGACTAAATGAAGGATTTTTTAGATATAGGTTCTCAATGATATCTGAAAGAATGATTGATACCCCAAAATTAATATCCTCGATGATACCTTTCCAACGAGCTATCATATGCCTAAAACGGAGATCGTATGCAAAAGTTACGACCCCAGGAAGTTGATATACTAACTTACTCAAATGGGGCCCACATGAATTTTGGCCCTTCATCTCCTAGGGTTAGGTTTTTGGATGTCTAGGGTTTTTTTCATTCCTGTTTATTGTAAAAGGGCCTTTAGAGCCTCATTGTAACCATCTTCTTGTGAATGCGAGTAGCTGTCACATCTCTTCTCAGAGATAAGATGCCACCATTCTAGCGAGTCTTTCACTCTGTATTTTTACAATCTCTGTATATTTCTTTCATTAATATAAATCATGTATTACTGTATCTCTGTGTTTATGGTTTCATCTCTGATATATTTCTATTATATTATTGAATATCTGTGATATCTCTGTGCATTTCTTTATTATATCTCTGATCTCATTTTGTGTTGAAATAATCTGGATCATTCAGGTTGTGGAGAAGATTAAGGAAATATTGCACATAATATTTGAAAGGAAAATAGGAGGTCCAGGGTCAAGGACAGAAGGAAAAACTCCAATCCAGATCATCATCATTGTGAAACCTACAACCCCATGTGTGACAAATACACCGAAAAAAACATCAGCGTTTAGACAACTGAATTTTAGTGGAAGAAAAGAAACAAGATGGGGATCCAATCAAGGAAAATAAACTCAGGAGAAAGTTTATGAAGTAACATTCAATTTTTGACATTGGGAGAAGATAGTAGTTCAAAACAATTTAAAATGGCAAGACATGATCCCATGATCAGATTACCAGAATTTTGGGGAGAGACATCAGAGGACCTTGAAAATAACTTATTAATCTGTGAGAAGATCTAGGAATAAAAGAAGATTACAAATGAGTATACAAAGATCAAGCAGTTAGCTATCACATTAAGAGACCACACACTAGATTGGTACATGAGCCTAGATGTAAACAATCCATATGGAGTACCAAAGACTATCGCAAACGTGAAAAAACTATTGGCAAATGAATTTTAGAAGCCCAACTCAGAAGACCGGTATATGAATGAAATGATTGAAATCAAGAAAAAACCAGGTGAGTCTATTTGGGAGATTAATTAGAGTTTCAAATTTCTGAAAGGCAAGTTGAAATATGCAATTACTGACATGCAACATAGGAACTTATTTGTGAACTCATTGTTACCACACTTTAAATACCCATTAAGACAACAAAATGTCCAAACTCATGTAGAGGCTCTAGAAGCATCCTTGCAACAAGAAGAGAACCAATATCAATATAAAGATCCAACAATAGAGGAGATGAAGGAGGATTTGAAGAATGTAACATTTCAACTTAACCAGAAAAGGGGCAAAGAGAAAAGAGAAGTTGTTTGGTGTACGCTATGCAGGACAGAAGGACACCATAAGAATGAATGCCCAACTTTTGCATAGTATATGGAAAAAGGAGTACCAAACCCTTTTCCAATAGGAGAACCATCATGTGAGATTTGTAAAATGCATGGGCAGGATCCATATCATTGTCCAATGATGCAGAGATACAAGAAAATACCCAAAAGTTCATATTTCAATTTTTTAAAATCAGTGGGACATGATGATAAGGATTGTAGAACGATGGAGATGATGAGAGAAAGAACTTCAAATAATTGTAGAGTGCAATCAGAAACAATGACAGGAAAAACTGCACCTCATTTTATCTAGGTACCACCACCATACAACAATGCACAAAAACAATACAATAATGCGCAACCATAGTATAATAATGCGCAACCACCATATAACCCTGCACAGTATAACTAGGTACCCTAGTACAACACACCACAAGGAGATCGAGGTGGATATAGAGGTGGAGGATGAGGTAGAGGAGGATTTGGATGAGGCATAGGAACAATAGTGTTCCACAACTTCTAACAACTAGGACATTATGCAAGGGACTGTCCACTTCCACCAACAACATATATGTATTATCGCGTAGCAAACCATGACACAAGGAACCAGAAAAACCAAAATGTCCAATGGATTTTTGTAGAAGCCAGGGATGAGGGAAGAAACATTAATATAGTCACTTGAGGAGGAGCCAAGATAGGAACTCATGCAGTAAAACAAGATCTAGTTCAACACCAATCGATTAAGAAGAATACCGAGCCACATAAGTCGTTTGATGCAGGGAAAGGAAAGGAAACATTTAAGGAGACCAAACAAGAGTTTCACAATTATAATTTTGTGTCTACATCACTCGTGCAACAAACTCGAAACCCACCAATGTACGAGATTCCATCCTCAATGGAACATACCAGTAAAGGAAAACCTTCAAAGAAAGTAAGTTCCATAAAGAATTTTATGCAATCTTGTGTTAAGTTATTGAATGATCCATCATCTATTAAAATATTACAAAACATTCTAAAAATATGCAACACAAAGGTAGAAGAGAAGTTAGAAAAGAAAACAGTCAACCATCTCCATACAAGAAGAAGGACAAGCAAAGAATTCATACTAAATGCCAATATTGGAGATCTCAACATGTGAGATATTATACTAGACTTAGGCTCTAAAGTAAATGTCTTACCTAAGAATACATGGTAGTGTATGGGAGAACCCACACTAGGATATTCACCTATCTAGTTGAAACTAGAAAATCAACATAGAGTGTTACCAATTGGAAGGCTTAAAGGTGTGACAGTAGATTTGGATGGAGTGAGCACTAAGAAATATTTTGAAGTAATAGAGATAGTATATGGCACAACACCTTACCCAACATTACTTGGATTGGATTGGGAATTTGATAACTAGGCTATAATCAACCTAAAGACAACAAAAATGACTTTTGAATCAGGTGAATATAGAGTCATTGCACCATTGGATCCTTCAAAAGGAGAAAGGTTTTTAGAGGCCACTTGTTAGGATCTAGAAGAAATAAACGAGTTGTATAGAACCACCACGCGAGAAGATGATTTTGTTAACCCAACCGCATATGGGGTACTCAGCTAGAGAATCATTACATCATGTTCTTCTGAATCAGACACAGGTTTGGAGAATTGGAAAAAGCGATTACATGAAGTTTCCACAAGGAGGTGCACAAGAATAGACCACACAGTAATATGGGTTGGTACAAAGATAAGAGAACCTCCCAGTTTTCATGGGATAAATGAATTAGAGGAATTTTTGACAAGATATGAAGAGAAAGTGTTAGGAAATCATAGGCCCTTATCCCTAGATATTGCACTCAAGGAAACACCTGCAAGATGGTGGGGTTCACAAAAATAAACAATCCAGGACTGGTATCAGTGTAAATGACTACTCCACATTATATTTGGCATGGAATAGGAGAGAAATAAAATGCAGAGGTATGATAGGAAAGGAACACCCATGGAAAAATTGGAGAAATGGAGGACATAATGCAGGATGACACCACTAGATGAATGTCCTCATCACTTTATCCATACATTGGAATCAATCCTAGGGAACTGGTACATAGACCAAAAGATGAACAGAGGCACTATAGAATGGGTAGGATTACAACAAAATTTTGTAGTAATATTCTCATTTGAACATGAGAACCCCAACATTGATTTAGAGTTGAAGTTGATATGGGGAGTGATATTTTTTGATGAACCAGAGGTCAAAATCATGACAGAATATCAACAATGAAACATACAGACAGTTAAATACTTACTCTCATGCTATCATGTTGAAGAGGAAACACTATATGAAGATGACCCGAGCAGAATTCAGAATACAGATATTGAAGGAGAGAGAGAGGTGGAAGGTCCATATCTGGAGTCAGAAGTATTTGTTGCACCAATCAAAGTTAAGAAATTCAACATTGGGATGAATGAAAATCCTAAAATGGCGAGTATTGGAGACTATTAGGATGAGAAAACACTATAAATAATAGCAAAGTTACTGCATGCATACAGTGACCTATTTCCAACAACATTTATAGAGATGAAAGGCATAACAGGGGATCTAGGTGAGATGAATATACCCTTCAAACCTTAGGCTAGACCTGTTAGGAAGAGACCTTATGGATTGAATCCAATGTATAAGCACAAAGTGAAAGAAGAAATTGATTGAATGTTGGAAGTTGGAATTATAGAACGAGTAAAAGAATCTAAATGGATCAGTCCCATGGTAGTCCAAGAAAAGAAGCAAGGGGGGATAAGGATTTGTGTATATTTGAGGAAACTCAATGATTCTTTCTTACATGACCCTTTCCCTACCCCTTTTACAGATGAAGTCTTAGAAAATGTGGGATTCTAGGAAGCATATTCATTCATAGATGGATTCTCAAGGTACCATCCGATTAAAATAGCTCCATAGGATAGGTATAAGACTATGTTCACTACATAATGGGGATCCTATCAATATAAAACCATGCCCTTTGGATTGAATAATTCACCATCTATCTTTTCAAGAGTAGTCATAGTTTCTTTCAAGGAATTCATACATTAGTTTATATAAGTATATATGGATGATTGGATTGTATATAGTCTTTTGAAAGACCATGTAGAATTGTTAAGACTAATGTTGGAAAGATGCAGACAACATTAGGTATCATTAAACATCAAGAAATTGATTTTTAGTAAGCCTTTTGGGATATTGTTAGTACATATAGTGTAGAAACAAGGTTTAATAGTTGACCCTACTAAGATTTCAGTCATTGTAAATTTGCCAGCACCAAAGTCAGTGTGCTAGTTAAGAGAAACACTAGGACATACATGCTATTATAGGAAGTTTATAAAGGGGTATGTGTAGATTATTGCACCAATGGAAAAACTGCTAAAGAAGGACACCATATTTCAATGGAATGAAGATTGTCAACAAGTATTGGACACTCTAAAGGAAAATATGGTGACAACACCCATATTAGTATTTCCATATTGGGAAAATACATTTCATGTGCACGTAGATGCTTCAGCTATAACACTTGGAGCAATTCTAGCACAACCAAGAGTAGGGTACTTAGACCATACTATAGCCTTTGAAAGAAGAAATTTGTTATAATTAGAGAAGAATTACAACACCACATAAAGAGAAGGCCTAGACATGGTATATGCACTTCTGAAATTCAAGAACTATTTACTAGGTAAACACTTTAAAATGTTCACAGACCATTCTGCCCTCAAATATCTAGTCAACAAGCCATTGTTGGGGGGGGAGGATCTATAGATGGTTATTATTATTTCTAGAATTCAATTTTGAAGTGATAGTCAAACTAGGGAAGTCGAATGCAGGACCTGATCACCTATCAAGGTTAACCAATGGAGAAGAACCTACTAACTTGGAAGACAACTTTCCCGATGCACAATTATTTTTAGTATAGGTAGCTGATGAATAATTCAATGATATTATTGAATAATTAAGTATAGGGGTTGAACAACAAGAATTTAACACTATGAAAAAGAAAAACTTGGTAGTTAGAGCTACATAATATCAACTCATTGCAGGTCATTTATACAAGATGGGCACATATAAGATTTTAGGAAGGTGTGTATTGGAACATGAACAACCAATAATTTTGGCAGAAGATCATGAAGGTATAGTTGGAGGACACTATGAAGGAAAATCTACTGCGCAGAAGGTATTACGTGCAGGATTGTGTTGGCCAATAGTCCATAAAGAGGCCAAGGAATATTTCTAGAACTATGATGTATGTCAAAGGATTGTAAAACCAAACAAAGGGGATGAGATGCCCCTAAGACCACAAGTGACTCTGCAGGAATTTGAAAAGTGGGCGATAGACTTTGTTGGACCTATTAATCCACCAACAAAAAGTTCAGGAGATAGATATATCATTAATATGAACGAATACTCAACAAGATGGGAAGAAACAACACTAGTCAAATATTGTAGCGCAGAGACAACAAAAAACTTCTTATTTGAGAAAGTGATCACCATATTTGGATGTCCCAGGATTCCGATGAGTGACCAAGACACTCATTTTATTAATAATACCATCAAGGCTATAACTAAGGAGTTTGAAGTATATCGCCAGAAGAGTACACCATATCATCCTCATGAAAATGGAACAGTAGAATCTTTTAATAAGATTTCTAAAAATGCATTGACTAAGATCTACAATGTGAACATGGATGATTGGGACTTGAAAATACTAGTAGTACTATGGGCATATAGGACCACATGCAAGAAGTTGATAATACAAACACCATTCAGATTGTTGTATGGACATAAAGGAGTGGTTCCATTAGAATTTTTGGTACCCAGTCTATGGGTAGCAATAATTACCAACATGACAGAAAGAGGCGTAGTACAGGAGAGGCTAAGACAACTAATGGAAATGGAAGCAGAAAGGATCCTGGTAGGATCTCACTAGGAAGAATAGAAAGAAAGGGACAAATCCTGGCATGACATACATAATAAAAGGAAAAGACTTAAGGAGGGAGACCTAGTTCTTCTCTATGACAACAATTTTTTGCAACACCTTGGTAAGTTTAGAATGCATTGGCTAGGTCCATATGAATTAAATATTGTCATGGATGGGGGATCTGTGCAACTAAAGGACTTGAGAGGAATATACATGAAAGGCATGATCAATGGTAGTCGACTGAAATTGTAAAGGAACAATCGACCTACGAAATCCTAAAAGTTACAACGCAGTAAGAATGTCATGTATATAGTGTACTATAGTGAATATTAGGAAAGAAAACTAAGAAAAATAAAATAAAAGTGAAAAACGAAGAAAAATGAACAAAAAAATAAAAAAAGAACAAAAAAGGAATAAAAAAATAGAAAAAGAAGAAAAACAAATAAAGAGGTAGAAGTTGACTGAATAACAAGAAAGTGAGAAAAAAGTTGTGCGTAAAAATTACTATGAAAACATCGAAAGACAACGTGCAGGAAAAATTGCACTCGACGCAAATGCACGGAAAAAGAGAAAAGCAATTATTATTGGGACTATAAAGTGTGGAAAGCACGAGTTAGTTCAACACTTAGTGATTTTTTAGCACAGAGCAATATACAAGTGCATGGATGATCCAAATTTCATGAGAAGAACAAAATGAATACAGATTATTAAAAGATGCTTAACATAGAATAACAAAGATACAATAAAATTGGTTTTCTATTCAATAAGGACATAAGCTGAAACTGTAAAATGCAGCGGAAAATAACCTTGCGGAATGGTGGTGTCTTATCTATGAGAAGAGATGTGACGATTGTTCTCATTCACAAGAATATGATTACAATGAAGCTTTGAAGTCCTTTTTACAATAAACATGAATGTCAAAAATCCTAGACATCAAGAAACCTAACCCTGGGAGATGAAGTGCCAAAAGTTATGTGGGCACCGTTTGGGTAAGTTAGTACATCAACTTCCCAAGGTCGTAACTTTTGCATATGATATTCATTTTAGGTGTACAATAGCCCATTGGAAAGGTCTATCCAAGGAATACACATTTTTATTCTATCTATAAAACATCATTTCGGATCGTGGCGAGCCTTAAAAACATTGTTTATGGCCTCAAAACAGCTCCGCAAGTCAAGGACCCTAAAACTAGAAAAAAAAAATGCCAAACTGGAAAAATGCCAAAATGAACCAGTTGGAATAGGTTGGAGGACATCGAAATCCATATGGATCAATCCTCCCCCCTTAGGAAGCAATGGTATCCATTGCATTGAGTTCTGCCATCAAATGAGGAAATTTCTACTTAATTTGGCCCCGGGTGAGCCACTTGCCTTGGTGTAGGAGCTACACTGCTTTGACAACTCGATAAAGATGGATACTTTGTTATCAGGTGACCTTGATTTGTGTGTCCACAATATGATCACTGAAATCATGTTGCATGTAGGCACGTTTGAGCTTTGTTTTTCTCAACTACTCAGTTATCTCTGAGGTGTCCAATAATGGTGGGAAATATGGCCTAAGGAGAGCCATGTTGAAGACTAGGTGCAAGCCAAGGAAAGGCGGAATGTTGAGCACAAACGCATTGTCACCCACAACCTTGGTGATGGTGTGTAAGTTTTGAAAATGTGAAGTAAAGCAATGCATATAGATTCTTAAGCAATACATAAATTAATCAATGGCTCATACACAGAGTACACAGAGATTTTTACCAGAAACCCTCAACCGGGAAAACCTTTCTTATTTTCATTATATTGAATTTCACCATTCGCCATACAATATATACAATGTTTTTAGGTATTCCGTA
>ML777128.1:1825786-1846746 GCA_009831015.1 Picea engelmannii
CCAAACCCTTAGCAACAAAGGTGTCCCTCTGAAGCCAAAAACGTGCTCTGATACCACATGTAAGTTTTAAACCTGCAAAGTAAAGAAATGCATATAGATTCTTAAGCAATACAGAAATTAATCAATGGATCATACACAGAGTACACAAAGATTTTTATTGGAAACCCTCAACCGGGAAAACCTTTCTTATTTTCATTATATTGAATTTCACCATTCGCCATACAATATATAAAATGTTTTTAGGTATTCCGTAGATACCAAAACCCTAATCCCTTAATCTAGGATTAATTTACAAATCAGCTAAAAATACCAAAACCCTAATCCCTTAATTTCGGGGCGCTGCCCCGAACGCTGCGCGTATCCAGGGGGGGCTTACTTGCCCCCCCATGGGACCCCCCTAGCAAAGCGCCCGGTGCACACGAAAGAGCTCTAGGTGAAGGGATCATCAAACGCAGTTATCGTATCTGACGCACCCACACACACACACATGCAAAGAATATAACACATACCCAACATGGTGTATGGCCCATATTAGAGTGGGAAAATATTCTGATGGGGCCCTATAAGGCATTCTTTCTACAAGTGCAACCAAAATTTGTCACCCACCTGAAACTTATGTGTCACCTGGTGTTGATCATGGCGTTGCTTGTACTTGGAATTGGACTTCTGTAAAATATCATGAACCTGTTGGCAGAAGTTTTGGATCCACTCAATGAACCAGGTGGCTTTTTCATATTTTGTTGGAGCAGGGGATGATTCGGCCGAGGTGGTCGCCAGGGGTAATGCAACATCTATGGGGCCCAATGGTTGGAATCCCAATGCAACCTGAAAGGGGTTGTGGCTAGTTGAGATATACAGGGATCAGTTGTAGCTATGATAGACATAGGGAAGACTCTCATCCCATATTTGGGGGTGCTTGGAATTGTACATGAGTAGGATATGTATGATCATCCGATTGGCGACCTCAATTTGGCCATCTGTCTAGGGTTGGAAGGCAGTGGATTTGGTGAGCTTGGTATCTAGAAGTGACCAAATGTTCGACCAAAATGTGTTGAGGAATCGATTGTCTCAATCCAAGACAATGGTTTTTGGGATCCCAAAGTGTACCCAGACACATTCAAATAAGAGCTTGGCAGTGGCCTCTGTAATGGTGTTCTTTTTCAGGAGGCTAGAATCGCCATCTTGGAAAAGCGATCAACAACCACAAAAACACAGTCATTGCTCCTCTTGGTGAACGGGAGGCCCAACATGTAGTCCATTAATATGGATTCCCACGGTTTGTCAGGATTAGGAAGAGGGGTGTTTAGGCCCTATTTCTGAGTGGTCGGTTTGGAAATAACATAGGTGGTGTAGGACCTAATATATTCGCCAAAATCTTGTCGAAGTTTTGGCCAGTAGAAAATTTTCTATGGAACTGCCACTGTCTTTTTGACGCCAAAGTATCCTGCCACATGACTGTAATGAGCTTCCAAAATCTGCTTCGCATGCTCGCTTGATGGAACATAGATATGGCCCAAACAACACAACAACCCGTCTTGAATATGGAAATTAGAAACCATTGATTTTTCTCCCAACATTTGGTAGTTAGTGGAGAAGTTAGGGTTTGTCTCATAGAGGTGGGGCCATCTAGAGGTCTCATGGCTGCAAGAGTCTAGCACCATGGTGAGTGTCGCGACTGGAGGTTGGCTGAGGCAATCAAAAACTCAGTTGGTACTTCCCATTTTATATTTGATGTTGAGGTGGAAATAATGTAATTATGTGGACCACTTCTGATGGAGGTCATTCTGCAATTTACCTTGGGTTTGTATGAACTGCAGTGGCTTTTGATCAGTGTGGATGATTGTCTCCTTCCCCAAAATGTAATGTCTCCACTGGAGGTAGGATTTCACAATGGAGTAAATTTATTTATCTTAAGTAGGGTACTTACAAACAACATTTGATAGTGTCTTACTATAATACGACACAGGGTGGCCATGTTGAGTGATAACGACGCCCACAACACAGTATGAAGCAATTGTCTATATCTGAAATGGATGTTGCAAGTCCGGTAATGAAAGTACTGGGGATGAGCACAAACAATGCTTCAATTCATCAAAGGATTATTGTTGGCACGTGCCCCACACAAAGTTTTCCTTATTTCCACCCTTGGTTACTTGGTTGAGGGCCCATGCAATATGAGAGAATCCCAACACGAACCTGCGATAAACATTGGCGAAGCCCAAGAAGCTCTGAAGCTCAGTGAGTGTGGTTGGGGAAAGATAGTCATGAATGACCTAGATATTGGTTAGATCCATATGCACACCATGCCGATCAACAATGTAGCCTAAGTAATGGACCTTTTCCATGCTGAAGGAGAATTTTTCCAAGTTTGCATATAGTTGTGCTACCGCAGGGTGTGCAGAACCTACTGAATATGTTGCAAGTGTTATGCCCAACTCTTTCTATAGATGAGAATGTCATCCATATACACCACTAAAAAATTACTTGTGAAAGGTTGCAAGATATCATCCATCATCCTCATAAGAGTTGGATTATTTGTCAAACCAAAGGGCATGAACAACCATTCAAAAATACCTTCTTTTGACTTGAAGGGGATCTTACATGCAAACCCAAGGAAAAGATTGATCTGAATTATTTCCCCCCCATGAGCTGATAAAGGAGGTTGTTGATTTGGGGAATCGAGTACCGGTTATAGACTTTGATTTTATCTAGAGCCCAATAATCAATGCAGAGTCACCAAGTCTCATCTTTCTTTTTCACTAGTATGATTGGGATCCCACAAGGTGATGAGCTAGGATGGATGTGCCCCTTGTGGAGCAGTTCTTGGATCTACCTCTTGCTCTCCTGATTTTATAAAAGAGAGCAGTAGTATACTGACCCATTGGGTAGTGGTGCACTTGGGGTTAGATTGATGGGATGCTTGACCTGGCAGTGCAGAGGTACCTTGATAGGGGAGGAGAAGATATCTAAGTATTCCTCCATGACCTTATCCACTTTCTTTTGTTGTGTGGAGAGATCGATCGAGGAGGCCCTATATGTGGCTGTGATCTTTCTCTTACTCTGATAGAGAATCATGAACAAGACAACTTTACCGGTATGAGATATGACCTTTCTGCATTGCTTAGCAGAGATCAAGAAAATAGCACTAGGAGGGACTGCCTCAGGTATCCTATACAATTTCCTATTCAAAGTAATAATAACACTATAAGGCCTAGACTCATATACCACATGATGCTTCCATAAATAAGGTTGGCCTAAAATAACATTGCAAACTTCAAGAGGAGAAACATCACACAATACCTCGTCTTTGAAGGGCTTGATGTTGTACAATAGTCGAAATTGTTGGCTGACATGGAGATCGCTTCTTTGGTGGAGCCATCCAATGGTGTAGGGTTGCAGTTGCAACATTGTCAGTAGGTCCAGCCACTTGATCACCTCTTCTAAGATGATATTCTTCTGTCTATTTCTATCAATGATGAAGTGAAGCAGGGTGCCTTTTACCCACATCTACGAATGGAAAAGGCACTCGCCTTCTTCTAGCTCATCTGATTCACTAAGTTGGAGCTTGTTGGTAGAAACGATGGCACTGGGTTCCATGTCAATGATCTTTCTTCCCCTTTTTGGTTCTGATCCAGATTCATAACCCACATTTGATTAAGAGGATTTCACTTCAGCCACTAGCGACTACTTTGAGTGGAAATCAATAGTGTTATGTCAAGGGTTCTTATGGAAGTTGCACCACTTCCCGATATCCTTCTTTGTGTTTCTGATGTCCTTCTTTTCTTGTGTTTTGGAATATTTGTCTTGATACTGTCCATATTTGATATGTCATTTTTTCTATAGGTTGGGCCCTCCCTTTCTTGGTTTTTTCTACTAGGGGTTACCAGGCCCATATTTTCGCATCTTTTGTTTGAGCTTCTCCTTGATTTTGACGGAATATCGATAGGTCGTGCCCAAGGAAGGGATGTATAGAAATTCCATTTCGGTATGGATGTATCTATGAAGAGAACTGCAATACTTGAGTACCAGATGTCGCTATGAACCTTTGATACCCATCTTGGTGCACAGGGTATGGAATATATTTGTGAAATCTGGCACTGCTTGGTCTCTTTCTTGCTGCAATGTGGTCCATTTGGTATACAAGTCATCATAACTTCCAACAAGGTAGTATTGTTCCTTAATAACATCCCTGAAAGATTCCTAGGTGGCCATGACTGTAAATAATGAGGGCTCCTCCGTTTCCTTTTGCTCACAAGAAATTTTCCCAATAATATTTGACATGGGGAACGACTTTGAGGAGTACAAAAGTAATTTTTTCTCTATTTGAAAAGTTATGGATAGAAAAACACCCTTCTATTATATTCAACCACTTGTCTACAACATTTTCGTCTATTTAACCTTTAAATATAGGAATATCGTAGTTGATTTGTACCTTGAAGGGGGTGGCACCTCTGCTTGAGGAAGATGCGTCCCCTGTTGGTAGTTTCCAAAGGATTTGCGCGAAACTATCAATCATATCATTCCTATGTTGCATGAGAGATTCCTCAAGAAAAAATTTCAAAGGATCTCTTATCCCATCATCTTTGTTTTTTCCTTCCATGAGAGGTCATTTGGGCATGCGAGAGATTTTTTTCTCAAGAGAAACAAGCTTGAGACCCAATTCTTTGTACCCTGAACTCGTTGGAGACATGCATTAAGACGGCAAGGAGTAGACTAATATAATACCACGGATTGAAATATTATGAGAAGAACAAAATGAATATAGATTATTAAAACATGCTTAACAAAAAATAACAAAGATATAGTAAAATTGGTTTTCTATTCAATAAGGAAATAAGATGAAACTATAAAATGCAATGGAAAACAAGATTGTTGGAATGGTGGTGGCTTATCTCTGAGAAGGGATATGATGGATGTGCTTATTCACAAGAATATTATTACAATGAGGATCTTAAGTCATTTTTACAATAAAAAGGAATTTCAAAAACCCTAGACATCCAAAACCCTAACCCTAGGAGATGAAGCGTCAGAAGTCATGTGGGTCCCATTTGGGTAAGTTAGTACATCAACTTCTCGGAGTTGTAACTTTTTCATACGATATATGTTTTAGGTTCATGATATCCCATTGGAAAGGTATATATAAGGACTGTGGCGAGCCCTAAAAAAATTTTTAGGGCCTCAAAATGGCCCTGCAAATCAGGGACCCGAAAACTAGAAAAAAAACTGCGAAATTGGAAAACTGCCAAAATGAACCAGTTGGAATAGGTGGGAGGCCACAAAAATTCATATGGATGAATGCCCTAGACATAATTGTGTGAATAAGTGAGTAATTGTGCGATTTGGATAAAATATGACACCACCAAATTTTGGTGCTCCAGGCCAATACCTATGAGTTACTCGACATGGCCAAAGGCCTAAGGAAAGGATGAGACAGCCCGAAAGCATGGTCGAGCTTGAGGATTCCACTAATTTAGACATAGAGTCAATCAACCCAACATGTATTTAGGAGGAAATATTGAAAAAATCATAAGGGAAAGTATAGAAGTGTTTCGGGACCCAAACTGGCATTCTGAACACTAACCCTAAAACACCTGCTAAACTTGATGAAATGACGGGTTGATCCGGATTATTTTTGGCACGAAATGAGAGCGGAGATATAATAAAGAAATTCATAGAGATATCGTGTATATCCAGTAATATAACATAAATATATTAGAGATGCAACCATAAACACAGAGATACAGTAATACATGATTTCTATGAAAGAAATGTATAGAGACTGTAAAAATACAGAGTGAAAGACTCGTTAGAATGGTGGCAGCTTATCTCTGAGAAGAGATGTGACGGCTACTCGCATTCGCAAGAAGATGATTACAATGAGGCTCTGAAGGCCCTTTTACAATAAAAGGGAATTCCAAAATTCCTAAACATCCAAAAACCTAACCCTAGGAGATGAAGCGCCAAAAGTCATGTGGGCCCCGTTTGGGTAAGTGAGTACATCAACTTCCCGGGGTCGTAGCTTTTGCATATGATCTCCGTTTTAGGCGTGTGAATGCTCGTTGGAAAGGTATTTTCAAGGAGATTCATTTTGGAGGCTCAATTATTACTTCGGCTATCATTGAGAACCTTGATATTGAAAAACCTTCATTTGGACCCTCAAAATGGCCCTGGAAGTTAAAACCTGCTAAAAATAGTAAATTGCCAAAATGGCCAGAAAACTGTTTTGAGCCATTTGGAAAATGTCGGTGGCCACCAATATCCACCTGGATCAATCCTCCCTCCTTAGGAAGAAATGGTCTCCATTGCATTGAGTTCTCGGGGGAGAGGGAAAAGCATTTGTTGAATCTGCATCTTGGTGAGCTGCTTGTCTTGCTAGAGAAGTCGCGTTGCTTAGTTTGTGGAAATCTGTCACGAGCCTGTGGCTGGAAGGTTTGGACCTTTTTAACCAGTCTGACTATTTTAGATGACTATGTGCAGAAGGAATCTTCATGCTTTGCTGCAACCTTATCGATATGCTTCTGTTGGATAGAAGGCGCTTGGGCCGAAGTTGTGGTGGTTGCAGTATCCTTCTATTCACCCTTTGAATAGATTATGGAGAAGATGAATTTTGTAGTATGATATACTACCTTGCGGCATTGTTTAGGTCGGGTAGTAGTTGGAACTACCTCTGGTATCCTGTAGAGATGACCCCCCAGAGTAATAATGACACTACGGGGTCGAGACTCATAGATAGCATGGCGTTTCCACATATATGGATGGCCCAAGAGAACATCACAGACATCCAGTGGGGAAACATCACATAATAACTCATCCTTGAATGGTTGGTTGTCGTATGACAATCGACACTGCTGGCTGACACGAAGATCTCGTCCTTGGCGAAGCCACCCAATGTTGTATGGTTGCGGGTGTGGTGTTGTCGAAAATCCCAACTATTTGATGACCTCTACTGAGATGAGGTTCTTCTGGCTTCCACTATCAACAATAAAATGTAGCGGGGTCCCCTTCACCCACATCTGTGAATGAAAAATGTGTTCCCCCTCTTTTGGATCCGTTGGTTCTTCTAGTTGAATTGTTTTGGTCATGACGATAACAGTGGGGTCTGCGTCGATGATCTATCTTTTACCAGTATTTTCAGAATCAGATTCTGAATCAGGGTTCGGCTCCTTGTCTTTTATCTCATCCACCAATGACTGTTTTGAGCGACATTCGTCGGTGTTGTGCCAGGGGCTTTTGTGGAAATCGCACCATTTTTCGGTGTCCTTCTTTGTCTTCCCGTGACCCTTCTTTTCCTGTGGCTTGGACTGGTTTTCGAGTGATTGTTTGTTAGGTTTGTCTTTGTCATACTTTGGTTGTTGTGTATTTGCAGACCCAAACTCCCATTTGTTCTGGTACTTAAATTTTTGCTCGATTTTAACAGCATATCGATAGGCAGCACTGAGTGATGAGATGTCCAGAAAATCCATTTCAGTTTGGATGTATCTGTGTAGAGCCCCATGGTATTTCAGAACCAAATTTCGTTCGAAGTCTTTGATACCCAGCTTGGTGCGCAAGGTATGGAAGCTATTGGTGAACTTCGGAACTGATTATCCCCTCTCTTTCCACAATGTGGTCCATCTCATATACTAGTCCTCATAGTTTCCAACAGGGTAGTACTGTTCCTTTACCGCATCCATAAAAAAATCCCAAGTGGGCTCGGCTCCGTATATTCCAGACTCCTCTGTGGAACTCTGCTCCCAGTAAGTTTCCCACCAATGTTTGACATGGGGGAGAACCTTAAGGAGTGTGAAGGTGATCTTTTCCTTGTCTGAAAAATTATGAACAAAGAAATAACCTTCTAGCAGATTTAACCATTTATCTAGGGCATATTCATCTATTTGACCTTCAAATACGGGAATATCAAAATTAACCTGTACCTTGAAAGGCGAGGTGCCTCCAAAGTGGTCGCTTGATGAATATGCTCCTGATGCTATCGACAGGCGTTGAAGGATGTGGGAAAAATTCTCCATCATTTCGTCCCTTTGTCGCGTGAGAGCTTGCTCAAGCAACAGACTGATAGGATCGTCTGCTCCATAATTTTTCTTTTCTTCCGCCATTGAGGGTTTCTTGGGTGTGCGATAGCGATTTTCTTCGAGCGAGACAAGCTCGAGACCCAACTTGCTATACTCGGATCTCGTCAGGGACATGCATTGAAAAACGATCAAGAGCAGCCTGCTCTGATACCACTGATCCAGATTATTTTCGGCACGAAATGAGAGCGGAGATATAATAAAGAAATGGACAGAGATATCGCGTATATCCAGTATTATAACAGAAATATATCAGAGATGCAACCATAAACCCAGATATACAGTAATACATGATTTCTATGAAAGAAATGTATAGAGACTGTAAAAATACAGAGTGAAAGACTCGTTAGAATGGTGGCAGCTTATCTCTGAGAAGAGATGTGATGACTACTCGCATTCTCAAGAAGATGATTAAAATGAGGCTCTGAAGACCCTTTTACAATAAACGGTAATTCCAAAATTCCTAAACATCCAAAAACTTAACCCTAGGAGATGAAGCGCCAAAAGTCATGTGGGCCCCGTTTGGGTAAGTGAGTACATCAACTTCCCGGGGTCGTAGCTTTTGCATACGATCTCCATTTTAGGTGTGTGATAGCTCGTTGGAAAGGTATCATCGAGAAGATTCATTTTGGGGGATAAATAATGCCTTTGGCTATCATTTAGAACCTCAATATCAAAAAACCTTCATTTGGACCCTCAAAATGGCCAGAAAATTGTTTTAAGCCATTTGGAAAAGGTGGGTGGCCACCGATATCCACCTGGATCACGGTTCAACAAAAAGATCACGAAAAATAAGAGGTATTGGTCGAGGACATCACTAACCGGTCGAAATCCGAAAGGGAAGAAGAGGATGCAGAAATAACAAAGGTAGGACCATCTGCTATCAGGAAGAAAAGAAAGGCGTAGGATGCCACATACATGATACCTCCATACCTCCCAGATGTAATGGTCATTATGGACGACATGCTAGGAAAATTACCTAAACTAAGGTAATTGGACCACGATGTGTGTGATGCGACAAAATTCCCAGATTTGGCTGAAGAAGCCTATTTAGAAAACAAAGGGGAAATTGGTCCCCTATGCAAACCTATAATGGAGCTCGTGAAGTGGATGACGGGGTTGTACAACTCATGAATAATGAACCTATTGGATGTACCATACTTCAGGCATGGTAAAAATATCAGGCTCTACATCAAACAACTATTATCCCGAGTACATGGAGACATCCTTTGGATGGACAGATCAGTACAGCTAGATGTGGATTTGATCACCAAGCTTACAGTCTTACCTATATTCGATGCACAGCCAAAGGAGTACTTGTATAACAAGGCACATGAGAAGGAAATCGTCGAGCTGGTAAAATAAAAATTTGGCACCAGCGGAAGAAACAGGGGCATTTTGCTCAAAGACATTAATGACAATGCGACAAGGTTCGCCATCAATATTATCATTTGCAAGCTCCCGAGAAAATGCTGGAAAGAATAATCTCCAACATGATTCATTGTAGTAGTCATTTAGTGCACGAAAGAAGTGATGTTCAGTTGGGCACCGTACCTCTTGAACCAGTTTTTGATGGATTGCAGATATGCACAAGATAATGGAACCGAGTTCCATTACTCTTGGATCATCATTATTATATCCTTAGAAGGGTGGAAGTAGCCAAATTTTTCAGCTTTCCTAGATGGGAAAGGAAAGTTCTATGCATCCATATATCAGTCCCTCTAGAAGGCCAAGAAAAATAAAAATCTACAGAAAAATAACACAGTATTTGTGATGTTGTTGGAAGAAATACAACAATGCACAACCAATGTGTGGTGCATTCCTATGGAGGTAGTCTAGGAAAATGAAGGGATAACCATGTTCAAGGTATCTAGGAATCACATTTGGATCCAGGACATAAGGGATCCAAAGAATGCATGGTTGGATATGCAATATTGCATCACCAAGGAAGAAATTGACTGGGTAATCAGAGTCTGGCCAGCGTAGTGGAATATGTTAGTAGTAAAACCAACAACAAAAAAAACAATGACAAAATCCACCAAGCCCAAGGAAAAGGATGAATTATGTTCCTTAGAAAAAATAAATAGTCCAGCTGATAACACTAGAAAAGTTGCAGTGCAAAATCAACCACCATGAAGAAAAGAAGTGCCTAAAATACGAAGGAAGACAACAACATCGACAAGGATAGACAACCAACAAGATACCATAAAGGGAGATACATCACATGTTGGTGAAGAAAGGGTACATGTTACAATGAGTGGGGTGCAACTCTCACAAATGAAAAGGAAGACAACGCAAGGAGAAGTGATGTGCAAAAAGAAGAAGTATACCAAAAAATACTTAATCATCACCCTAACAGAGGATGATGTTGAGTTCCTTGCGGAAAATTTCCAAGATATGGGGGAAGCGGTGGTCCGTGTTGCAAAGGAACAAAGAGAAGAGATCATGGCCAAACTCATATAATTCCATGAAACTCTACAACAATTATGGAGCCAAGCAGTACCACAGGCCACAATGCAGCAACCCCCTGCGTAGAAAGAAGGAGAGGAGATAATACAGTTAGTAGCGCAAGGTAGGTACACATTCACGGTCACTCTCCAAATGATTAGAATGGATAAAGAGACTATGAATAAACCCATGGGGGAAATAGATAAATTTGAAGTAGTCATGGCATAGATACCCACCAAGGAATTATACAGACTTCAGGCAAATATAATGAAAAAAGTACAATCCAAGTCCCATGCAGATGAGACTAACTTGGAGGTGTGTAGGGGAGTCGCTGAAATGTTGAAAATCACCTGCGACCAACTGACCTCGAATAAAGAGGAAAAAAGAGCACACGGATAAACTAGATCAAGGGATAATAGTGGTATACAACCCCATCCTAGATAACATGCAAGCACGAGAGAGGAGCGTTGAAGAAAAGATAAAAATTGTTTCACAAACAATTGAGGGATATATGTAGGAAATTAAGGAGATAAAAAAAAATATTAACCCCACAAATCCTCCTGAGGTTCAAGAACAAAGGGAACAACAATCCACACTCTAGATAGCATATACAGAAAAAAAGAGAGGGAAGTAGAAGATTTGTTCGACAGAACTGTGCATATTTGGATCATTTTAGAATAGGATGAAAAGGTCCAACAATTGGACCAATAATAGGAGGAAATTAGCGCGGCCATACATGAGTTAAAGTAGCATCATAAAACAATGAGTATCATGGAGCGCTTGAAGGGAAACCAAAAAATGAAGACTCTGCAGATAGAGATAAAGACAATGTAGACAAATAAGCAAGAAAGACAAGCCCAATTGGAACCCCTCTAGGAACAAACAACACAAATGATTGTGCAACTGGAGGAAGAGAAGATGAGCATGGAATAGGAACATTTACAAGGTGCAACATTACTATAGGAAGAGATAAAAACATAGATAGTCTAGACACTCATAGAAAAAGATGCGCAGATGAGGAAAAAAGGAAAGTAACTCGCAGATAAATTACATAGTTTGGAAAAGGTTGTGTGGGGAGTGCACACTACCTAAGTCGCTCGAGATGAGCCACATGTCAGTGTTGGGGACCTATTGGGCGAAGGCCTATTTTGAGAAGGGATTCTATTTTGGGTGCAAGAATTTTTTTGGAGAAGGATCTATTTTGGGAAAGACCTATTTTTGGAAAGGAAGTCCTAATTTTGGAGCACGTGCAAGAGGTGGCAAAAAAGCAGTATGCAGGAAAAGAAGAAAAATAAGCATGGATGATGAAAATCAACATGGCGTGCATGAAGACAAGACTAAACGTGATAGGGTTATGGTTTTTGACAAGATTTTAATGGCTATAATATGATAAAATAGTATAAATAAGAACCTAGGAGGTCTAGGAAAAGGAGAGGATAAGAGAGAGGGATGTCAGTAGAGGATAAGAGAGAGGGATGTTAGTAGAGGATAAAAGAGAGGATGTCAGTGATACGAATCATAATAGAGAGAGTTTATTATTATGATTTTGTGGGTTGTTGATTGTAATAAGTCTTGTAGAAGAGTCGAGTAAGGTATTCTTTGAGGGTTAGGTCATAGGCTAAGGAGCCTGGTGAGATCTAGTCCACCTCACAAAGGGTTCTTATCCTCAATCTTGATTTTATTACTTAAGATGTAATGTGAAAAACACAAGATATTGTAGAATAATAAATAAAAGAGTAGATAATCTAGATCTTTGTGTATGTAGCCCCAGGAGGGGATGAACCATGATAAACCTTATGTTTTTTGTGATTTTTAATGATTGATTTACTTTATGTTGATCATTAGCTTAAGAATGAATGGTTAAACTAGCTATAACCACATGCATGCATAGTTTAAAAAATGAATAAACCATAGAAGTAATTGAATGATTAATAAGGAAAATGCATAAGGAATAGATAACACCATCATAGATCCCCACTCATTCCTAGACTGCAAACACATGAGTACTGCAGTCCCCCATTAAAGTTATCTCAGGTGAGACTGTGTTGTGCACCCTGTACGTAGCATTGCTTTCTAGTTTACCATGAGGGTCGATATGTTTTAAAGTTTTTGTTGGAAACATGTCTAATATCAAAACCTGGGTCATCCCATGAAGAAGTGAAAGAAGAACCAACACTAGTCCTAGCCGAATTGACAATTGAGCACAGAGTGCTAGAGGTCTAGGCATATGAAGTTGAGTTTTTGACACCAGAACTACAAGAACGTATGAAAACACTAAGTCACCTGAACATATTGGTTTCACAGATGTCGATATATGTACTATGGACCTTGTAGGAAGGTATAGTGCATGAAATTAAGCTTTGCATAGATGAATAAGAGAGAGAATTGATTAAGGTGATGGACAAAAAGACATAAGAACAACGAAAATATACAACTTATCTACAAGAAAAGGGAAAAGTGGAAGAAAAAGTGGAAGGATTGATGAAGGGGAGGAATGAGACCGAGGAAGGGGAAAATAAACCCTTAAAAGAGAAGGAAGAAGTCGAGCAAATGGCGTAGAAGACGCAAGCATCCATCCAAAATTTGTATAAGGAAATTATAGAAGTACCATTAGTAGTATATTCCACCATGGAGGAAAAATTATCGAGAATCGATGAAGTCATCAAAGGCTTGTGCACAAGGATTGAGTACTTGCAATCACACACAGTTCTAGGAACACTACCAGAAGAAAGGGAAGGAAGATAGATAACAATGGTGACAGTAGTAGAAAACATCAAGAAGTTGTAGGAGGAATGCACAAATCTTTGCGAGGAAAGTGCAAAAATATAGATCATCCTGGTGGAGGATCCAAAAATGAAGTTCGTGGAAACCAGATTGAGGGATTCACAAGAAAAGGTGCAAAAGGCTTTAGACAACATAAACACTCTCCCACCCGTTGAACGAATGATGACCATTTTGGCACAAAATCGATACGAGACCAATAGAATATCCTTCATCATTGATTGGAACCACTACAAGACGAGGCACTAAGGGTGGTAGGAGAGCTAGAAACTTCATAGGGAAAAGTGAAGGAAGTAGCGCATGACACAGAAAATAATCTCATGACCCTGATGACGTAGTGTGTAGAAGAAATTTTGGGAACAAAGGAAGAAATAATAAAGAATGTTGTGACAACAAAGTTCACTACCTAAAAGTTCATAGAGGTATGTAGGAGCACACAATAGGACTAAGTGGCTTGGGAAGATCCACAAGTGAGTGTTGGGGACCTATTGGACAAAAATTTTGGATAGAGTTTTCATGAAAATCCTTAGTATGGAAGATATGCTCAACAGAAGAAGAAAGAAGACAAGGCAGGAGTGGAGTGTGCAACAAAGGCACATTCAGACTCAGGAGTGTGCAATAGAGGAACATGCAGGAGAATAAATTAGAGAATAAAGTAAGAGAATAAATTGGGTGGAAAGGAAGGATATTAGTTTTCCATTCCAAAATGAGTAAGATGTGCAAAAGTAGGAAGAACAACAATCAAAAGTATAAAAGAATCATGCAGACGTAAAATAAAGAAAAGAAATCCCAAACAACAAGTCAACACGAGTTTTCATGAGTAAAAAAAAGAGGTAATTGCAATTTTGGGGTAAGAAAAGTAGGGTTTTGAGCCATATAATCCATATATAAATTTGTAATGGGTTGGTAATATTAGGGGTTCCCAAGTTCGTCGAATATTCTAGTAATTGTTTGTGAGGAGAATGTGAGAATAGGGTGAAGAGGAAAGATTCTATGTTTGAGTGGATAAAGAGAGTTGCAAATATATGGATTAATTTCGGAACGAAATGAAATAAAAGATATTACAATGAAATATGCATAAACAATTCCAAAAACAAAGAAATACAACAATACATGATTTCTATTAATGAAATAAATGTATAGAGACTGTAAAAATATAGAGTGAAAGACTCGCTAGAATGGTGGCAACTTTATCTCTCAGAAGATATGTGATGGCTACGCTCATTCACAATAATATGCGTATAATTAAGCTCTGAAGGCCTTTTTATGATAAACATGAATTCCAAAACCCTAGAAATCCAAAAACCTATCACTACGAGATGATGGGTCAAAAGTCATGTGGGCCCTATTGGGGTAAGTTTGTACATCAACTTCTCGGGGTCATAAATTTTTCATATGATATCCATTTTAGGCGCGTGATAGCTTGTTGGAAAGGTATTTTCGATAACTATGGATTAATCCTTCAAACTCTAACTTTTTTCAATATTTTGACCGTGGAAATACCATAAAAATTTGTTTAGGGCCTAAAAACGGCCCCAGAAGTACAAAAAGATGTATTGAAATGAAAACTGCCAAAAGAAGCCAGTTGGACTAGATGGGTGGCCACCAATATCGACTTTGATGCTTCATATAGATTCAAGACAGCCTCAAAAGTGCAGAACCAACAATTACAAAAAAGTGTCCCCATTACAGAGAAATGTGTTGAACTAAAAACTGTCAAGATGAGCCAGTTGGAATTTGAAATAGGTGGTTGGCCACCAATATCCAATTGGATTAGTACTCCCCCCTTAGGAAGAAATGGTCTCCATTTTTTTGAGTTCCCTAGGAAGAGGGTAAAGTGTTTTTGAAATATAAATCTTGGTGGGTTGCGTTCCTTTTTAGAGAAGTTGCGCGGCCTGGTCCGTGGAAGGTTGTCACGAACCTGTTGTTGGCAGGGTTGAATATGTTCCACCAACTTGTTGTCTCTGGGATTGACGGGGAATTATAGGGAATTAGTTAGGGTCATATTTACCATGATTTGTTTGTTGTAGATTTGTAGACCCTGTTAGAAAAATAAGATCACAGAGAAATACACAATACACAATACACAGAAGATACACAATACAATAGAGACACATATATATGTGGTTCACCTAGTGTGGGCTACATCCACCAGAGAAATTACCAGGTCCTTCCTTTCTTATTATCCAACAAGTGAAGGGATACAACCTACAACACACCCAATGTAACTTCAGCTTCTTTCTCTCACAGTCTACTCACTCAGAATACAATATTTGCAATAATACATAACCATAATACATTTCCTTCATAAAAGAGGGTTTTCTTCTAGGGAAAAAAACCCTAACATAACTTATACTGTCATATATGTAACCTTATAATGAATGGTCAATATTTAATATGAAATTACAATATACATTTACAATGAAATGTTTCCTTTGGGGGCCTCTGCCTCGAACCCACATCGAGGAGGGTTGTCCCTCGAACCCCCGTCGGGGGCCCAATTGCCCCTAGACCCTGCAGGGGGGGGGGAATCCCCCTCTACACTCCCCCGTGTGGAGGGGTGTACAATATGCTAGGGTGTAAAGTATTCATGAGGTATAAACATGGCTGAAAACAAAGACCTCTAAATCAGGAAGATAATCAGGCTCCACAAAAAACAATCTCCCACTTGGAGACTGATATCAACAACTCCACCATTGTTGTATCTACTAGACTATGATCCTTCTTGGAATTGGAAAATTTCTCATCTTCATATTCATTCTTGAAGACCAACTGAAACTGAGAAGAAACTCGGTTTCTCCCTGGTTACTCCCTTTGTTAACATGTCTACAAGATTTTGTCTAGTGTGTCTCTTTTCCGACTTCAAATTTCCATCTTCCAATATGAATCATATGAAATGGTACCTGATATGTATATGCTTAGTATTCAAATAGAAGGATGATTACTTTGCAATATGACTGGAACTCTCACTGACACAATACAACCTATTATTCTTCTTCTTCTTTCACAATTCCTCCATAAACCTCTGTAACCAAATCATCTCTTTACTAGCCTCTATAGCAACAACATACTTTGCCTCTATTCTTAAAATTGCAACAACATTTTGCAATTTCGAAATCTAACTAACTATTGTTCCACCTACAGCAAAAACATACGTTGTGGTGCTCCTCCTGCTATATTTATCACCTACCATATATGAATCAACATATCCCTATAGAACAATGTATGAACCTCAAAAACATAATGCATGAGTAGCAGTACCTCTCAAATGTATGAGAATCCACTTTACTTCCTCCCAATTTTCTTTACCTAGATTGTTCATATACCTTATCACAACTCCCACTGCATGTGCAATATTTGTTCTTGTTCAAACCATCACATACATCAAGCTACCAATTGTCAATGAATAAAGGACCCTAGACATGTATTCTATCTCCTCCTGTGTCTTGGGACACATTTCCTTAGTTAATTTGAAATGGCTGGTCAAAGGTGTACTAATTGGTTTTTCATTCTACATTCTTAAACTCTCCAACACCTTCTCCATGCACTCACCCTGAGACAATGTCAATTTAAATTTTTCTTGTCTCTTGTTATTCTCATACCAAGGATTTTCTTTGCAGCACCCAAATCCTTCATCGCAAATGAATTAGATAATTTCTTCTTGAGAACATTTATATATTTCAAATTAGACCATGAAAAAAGCATGGCATGTACATATAATAGAAAGATAATATAGCTTCCATTTTCTAGACTTTTAAAATAAACAGAGTGATTAGAATGACATCTACTATAACCTTGTTCTGTCATAAACTTGTAAAACTTCAAATACCACTGCCTTGCATCTTTCTTTAGGACATACAAGCTCTTCTTCAACCTTCATACCAAATTCTCTTTCCCTTTGACCTCATACCCCTGTGGTTGTTGCATATAAATCTCTTCCTCCAAATCCCCATGGAGAAAAGTTATTTTTACATCTAACTGTTCAAGATGCAAATCTTCTACTGCCACAAGACTAAAATAGTCCTAATTGAAGTCATTTTAACAATAGGAGAAAATCTATCATCAAAATATATAACTTTCTTTTGTGCAAACCCCTTTACAACAAGTATATCCTTGTGCTGCTTTTTTCCTCCATCTTCTTCCTTCAAATTGTAAACCCATTTATTCTGCAATGCTCTTTTTCCTATAGGAAACTGAATGAAATCCCAAGTATGATTATTTACCAAGGAATCTAGTTCCTCTTTTATACCTTGCTCCCACTTCATTTTGGTGTCTACCTGCATTTCCTCTTCATAATCATTCAACAATAAATAATGCAATGAAGGAGAGTATCGTTCAGGGGATCTACTTAACCTGGTAGATATTCTAAAAACACTTGTATGATTTTGAGGTACCTACTACTCCTGTTGTTCTACATTTTGATTTTCTGGTACTTTTGGAATTTATTTTTCAGAGATCTCATCAAGCATTGTGTATTATGGTTTTTCTTTTTCTTGTATCTTTCCCTGAACTCATCTTTGTACATGACCTTCTCATTGAATATGACATCTCTAATCCTAATGATTTTATGATTTTCATAATCCCATAAGCGATAACCAAAATCATTAACACCGTATCCAATAAAGGTACACTTCTTGGATTTTTCCTCAAGCTTTGTTCTATTTACACCTTTTTATCCAATAGTGTACCTTTTTACCTGTTCATGCCTCCTATGGAATTCCAACATCCAAAGAGATTGAAGGTCCTATGTTTATTAAGTAAACAACATTATCTACATCATCTACCCATAACTGTAAGGGAAAACCAACATGCAATCTCATTCTCCTTGCATGCTCCACGGTTGTCCTGTTCATCCTTTCTGACACACCATTTTCTTGTGGTGTTCCTGGAACTATCTTCTCTCTACGAATCCTATGTTATGAACAACAATCATAAAACTCCATGCTAAAATATTCACCTCCATTTTTTTATTTGAGACACTTCAACATTTTTCCTTTCTCATTCTCAACTAAAGATTTCCATTTCTTAAAACTATCAAAAACATTAGATTTTTTTCGAATGCAATAAACCTAAGTTTTTATAGTTGCATCATCAATAAAAGTAACATAATAATGAGAGACACTAAGAGGTGATACATGAGTTGGTCCTCATACATCTGTATGCACAAGATATAACCTTTCACTCTTCTTTTCTTTTCCGACTCTGAGAAATATGACTCTCTTGTGTTTTCCATAAACACAATGCTCACAAAAATCCAAATCAATTTGTTTAAGATCTAAAAACAAATTTATTTTGTGAAGTATATGCAATCTCCTTTTCACTCATGTGTCTAATCCTATGATTCCACAATGTTATATCCACTCATGTAGAAGCTAAAGAGATAGAATATTCAATATTACCAGTACATAAATACAATGTACCTACCTTCTCTCCTTTTGTTATCACCAGTGATCCTTTTGTGACCTTCCACATATTATCTATAAATATGGATATACAACCTTCACTTGCCAAATTCCTTGTTGAAATTATATTTTTATTTAGATATGGAACATCCTCTTTCAACAACCATTGGTTTCCATTCCTTTTCTTTATTTTTACCTTTCTCATTCCAACAATTTTGCATGGTGCATCATCACCCAAATGAACTTGTCCAAAATCACCTTGAACATAATCTAGAGAATGTTTCCTATGGGGTGTGGTATGAAATGAAGACCCTGAATATACTACCCAAGACTCATAAATATTATCTAAAGAAATAATAAAAGCATCTTAGAACACATCACCTATTACATTTTGTTAGGTTATGAAAAAGGTATAAATATCTTCCTTTTTCCCACATTTCATGATATCATCTTGATTGACTTTTCGATTATTTAGGACCAAATAGAATAGAAAATGAATAATATACTCTTTAGCGTTATTGTTGAAGTTAGATTACATAGATCCTAAATATGATTGGAAATGTCTAGTTTTATTATAGGATTGATTAAATATTGTCAAACCCAAGATAGAAAAGGAAATCTTGAAGATGCACAAGCTATTGGAGGTTGAAGACTTTATGGTGCAAGGCAGTTTTGAAGATGATTGAGTTGCTTATATTGTAATAGTAAAGAAATCCTGAGGATCTCTTGATCATCAGGATAACTTAATTTACCCAGATTATTGTAATATATAAGGGGTAAATAGATCTTGAAAAGAGGTAGAAGAATTGCACCCAAAAACTCAAAACTTAGAATTGCTATACGTTTACAGTTTTTGTAAAATGTTGTACCATCTATGAAATCAATAGAAGCTTCGAGTGGTTTTATCATTTCTATATACTGAATTTCAAATAGCAGTGCTTCTAAGGACCAAGGTCCCAGTCTGAAAGAGCTATTGTTCGATCTATAATTGTATCAGTGCAATTTTTTTTTGTGATTCGATTCTCTTTTACAGTAGTTAAATGAATGCATAAGTGTGTTGATGATTTTGTGTCAATTAAAAGAGATAGATATTCCCTGAAACATTAGATGATTGTTGTTCCAATTCCTATTACTGAGATTTGATGTGTGATAGTTCCTCATAAGTTCACGTTTTCTATTCCTTTCATTTAGTTTACATTTGTTGTTCCTTTCACTTAGTTTACATTTGTTGTTCCTTTTACTTAGTTTACATTTGTTGTTCCTTTCCATTAGAATATAGTTGTTGTTCCTTTCAATAGAAATATGATTGTTGTCTCTTTTCAACTAGATTATAGTCTCTGTTTCTTTCCATAGATAGAGTAATTAGCCTTTTTCTTTTCAGCAATTTGATTCATAATAATAGTCATTTATGCAAGTCTTTATCTAGATTCAATTACTGCTCTTAAAATGAATTCAGTAGATTAATTAGTTCCTTTCCATTGCATAGCTTTAGATTTCAATTCCTAGAATCTTTAATGAATTTTTGAGGAACTTGATTGTTGATAAACTCATATTTGCTTTCACTACAGGATTTTAGCCTCTACGAGCTATCTACATAGACTTTGCCAATATTGTTTGAGATAAAAGATGAATCCTTGGGTTGATAAATTAATGTTAAACTAAGGCTATTTTTAGACATATTTAGAGCCAAACATTTTGGCACCGTTGCCAGGAAAGAATGTCAAAGGTAGCATAGATTGTGCCTCTGGAGGATGAGTTATTAAAGATAGAAGGTAAGAACCTACACAGGCAATAAGTAAGATGCTTATACCATCACCTACCTCCAGATGACGCATTAAAAGGTTGAATGGGTGTTTTTTTTCTTTCTTTCTTGATTTTCCTTTTTTTGTGTGAAGTGTGTATGACTAAGAAGAAAGATCTTGAAAAACCAAAACCCCCACCAAAAATTACCAAAGCCCAGGGATCGGTGCTCCCTGGAAGAAGCACTTTCATAGATGACATCATCTGAAAAGAAGAATCTCAAGCTTCGGTTGGACCTAGGAAAGGATCTACCTGAATCCTCTGGTGGCAATTTCACCAACTGCAGCCCACACTGAGATTCATATAAAAAATGAAGGGACTAAGCAAAGATTTCAGAACACAGATCTTCCACCCCTCAACCCTTTATAAGAGGTGTTCGTGCTCGAATCGTCGCCGGGTGAGCAAAAATGGGAGCACTAGCATGCCATGTTGGGCTCGGCAAGGCAGAACAGGATGCTGTGGA
>ML777128.1:1858319-1904083 GCA_009831015.1 Picea engelmannii
ATTTTAATCCTCCTAAGTGCCTATGTTTGACTATCCCCTTTATAAGTTTAGGGGTCTAAGTGGTGCAGTGTTTAGAGCATGCATACATCATTGTTGAAAAAGGAAAACTGACTTTCCCCACATCAAAACCTTACAATGAAAAAAATTTGGTCAAATGCGCGGCTATTAGCGTGGACAGGTGCGCGTGCGCGCGCGGACTGTATCAAAAAACCAGAGTGCATGCGCGCGTCTGTGGGGTGCGATACCCGCGCGTTTGATAAAAAAACACCAGTTCTCTCGATTCTGCTGTGAATCGAACGGGTAACAGGTCGGCGAAAGCCGGTTTGAATCCCTGCAAGTTAAAAACAACAAAAGGAAAGCGAATTGAACCCAATTGAAAGAGGATTTAATACCTTAACTCCCCAGTGGAGTCGCCAATCTGTTCGTGCTCGAATCATCGTCGGGTGAGCAAAAATGGGAGCACTAGCATTCCCTGTTGGGCTCGGAAAGGCAGAACAGGATGCTGTGGAGCAAAAAGGGTTAACAGAAAACAGAAAACCAAACAGAATAAAATCTATCTAACAGCTGGAAAGCAAATAACACTACAACAATAAACAAAAAATTCAAATGTGAGACAAGGGAGTTATCAATGGTTTCAAGGCTTGATCTATTAGCAAAAACCATAGCACACGCTGAAGAAAGGGATAATGGTTCCTCTTCCCTCCAGCGGAAGGTCCTTCGGGAATCCTCAACTGAATGCCTTCCTTACAAAATGAACAGAACAGAAATGGGTGATGAGAGAACTCGGGATTACACAGCTGATGGATTGGTTATCAAAGGCCAGGCTCTGATACATCTGGACAGCGTAACTCTGCTTTTAATTCTCTATCGAAACAATGAGTCCTCACAGCTATTTATAGCAATTTCCAGTCGGTCACATAACC
Source organism: Picea engelmannii (assembly GCA_009831015.1). Classification (NCBI taxonomy): domain Eukaryota; kingdom Viridiplantae; phylum Streptophyta; class Pinopsida; order Pinales; family Pinaceae; genus Picea; species Picea engelmannii. The sequence continues at coordinate 1,859,243 of ML777128.1, forward strand.
AGCTTCTGGTGTAAACACGGGCCTGTTTAGGGTTCGCTTAAGCCATAAACTCACCAAATTTGCAGAGCCGACCCTGATCTGAGGGTCAAATCATCTTGGGGGCCGGTCCACAGGCGGTCGGGAGGCCGACTTAAGCAATTAATGCACCGTTAGCAGATGCGCGGTTTTTTATGTGGACAGTCGCGCGTCGGGCGCGCGCACGCGCGCGAAACACATTTTTGTCCCGCGCATACGCGCGCACCCTACTGCTGTAAAGCGCCCTTCAATTTTTGGTTACTTTGTATAGTTTTTTACTCTTCTGGAATGATGTGAACTTAATTCAGTGCCATGAATGACTTCATTGCTATTTTGATGATGTGGAGTTCTTGTCGCCATGTGCAGACGAAATTTCAGTGATAACAAGAGGGAAACTCTTGTAATATGGAGGAAGGAGAAGGAGAAACTAGTGGGATAGCTAAGACAGGCCCACCACCCAATCTTGAATCTCCTATGAAAGAAGAAGGCATACCCAAAATCCCATATAGAGGTAGTGCAATCAAATCCCCTAGAGGATCAGATAACCAATCAATTCAAATAAAACATCCGGATCAAGAAATCTTTGAAGATTTTTGGCATATTTTCGATCAAATGGAACAACCAAATCCACAACATCCCCAGACTTCCACTTTGGAATATTTGATAGTTGATCCAATCGCCAATGCCCCCATGAAGGCAATTCCCCTACAAAACTTTCCAACCTTTCATGGATTAATCTCAGAAGACCCTGATGCATTCTTATTTGAATTTGATGTCCTATGTAGAGGGTATGATTACACCTCTGAACCTCAAAAACTAAAATTGTTCCCCTCCACTTTGAAAGGAGCAACTCTACACTGGTTCATGGGATTAGGGGGAGGAACTATAAACTCATGGGATGAGATGAAACATGCCTTCTTGACAAAATCTCAGGATTATTGTAGAACTAGAGACTTAAAAGATGAAATCTTTCAAACGACTACAAAGAAAATGAATCATTAGAAGAATATGTAGAGACATTTCAATATAATTTACAAAGATCACCCTATGGTACATTACCAGGTGAAGTACTTAAGGCAACTTTGATTAAAGGTATGAAAGATGAATGGGTAGAAACGTTGAATTTAAAGGGGAAGGGTGACATTTATCAACAAACTTATGGTGACATCGTCCTACTGTGCATCAGGTGCTCAAGAGGAAGTTCATGGACCATATCAGGGATGAGTACCCCCCTCACCAGAAATAACATATATTACCAGCGGGGGCATTGCATGAGCTAAAGTTGGTAATCTCTTAGAAAACTTCAAAACATATATTATGAGCACTCTGACTACACAATTGGATGTGTTGCAAGCCAAACAGAAATAAACAGAAGAAGAACAAACATTGGCCATATTTTTCCACAAGTGCAGAAGAAAACATGGTCCAAGGGATTGCCCTTTGGACGTGGTCTGGGTCTGCACTATCTGCACCAAGGATCACAATGCAAAACAATGCCCATCGCTTCCTGGACTATAATTTGTCTTTAGAGAAGAAGAAGAAGAAACAAAGCCATTATATATGATGGCTTAGGGTCGTCAATGGTAGAATCGACCTCCAAATACACTACAGGACCCTTCCTCTTTCTTCTCTGGACAATATATATAGCAGCAAGCTCCTGGTAGCACATGGTAGGGCCAACCATTTACTAATCAGAATTGGCAGCCCCAACAATACCCACTTTCAAATTCCACTTAGCAAAACCAACCAGCTGCAAATCCTGCCTGGCAGAATTAGCCAACTACAGTTTACACTTGGCCTAACTCACAATATCCCACCTCATCCCGGAAAAACTCAAATAACAACATCTACCCTTCATAGCGGCCCAACATGACTACCCAAATTGGAATCAGAATTGGCAGCGCCCTGTGGGGATAAACAACCAACCCATGGGGATGGCCCCTTAAACTCAGCCTATGTTACAAGCACCACTCCAATTTCCCCAAAACCCAAAATCCCAATTGCACCCTCAACTATGGAGAATGGAGAAGAAGAAACCAACTCGGTGGGGTGCAATGAACTATGGTTGAGATTGGGACAAATAATCTCTCCTGAAGAAAATAATGTTTTTCAAGAGAAGGAGAGTGAAAAACAACCAGCAATAACACCTTCGACTGTGGTAATAATACCAGAAATTGAGCAGTGGGGAAACATAGTCGAATCACAAGATCTTGATAAGGATGCAATGCCCTCACCTCCGTTCCTCGAAATATTGATGATAGAAAAACCAACCATATATCCCAACTTCGACATTGTAAGGGAACTCAAGAATTTATATATCAATATTCCACTCTTGCAAGCTCTTCAGGACATCCCAATCTATGCAAAAACGATCAAGGAGCTATGTGGGAGAAATCCCGTCAGAAAAATTAAAAATCCATCATCAATAGTTTGCATGGTAGGAGCCTTGTCCAATCTAATTTTAGGTAGACAAGAACCGGTTAAATATGAAGATCCAGCGAATCCCATAGTAATAGTTTAGATCTAAGGTTGTTCTTTTCCCAATACACTAGTTGATTTGGGAGCAGCCATCAACATCCTGACTATGGAAACCTACAATACCCTAGGTTTTAACTCCTTCAAACCCACCGCAATAATGCTGCAGTTAGCATATCGATCAGTAGTTCGACCAGTTGGCACATTAAATGATATATCCATCTCCATCAACTCTTGGGAATATCCGGTGGACTTCCTCATCATCAACCCAGGAAGTGGACTTGAAGGGCATCCATTGATACTGGACAGGCCATGGCTTGCAACAACAGATGCGTACATAGGATGTCGAGTAGGTAATATCACAAACACTAGAGGGGGTATCACAAGGAACCTCACTTTATATCCTCCTACTAAACCAAGTCCAACTTTCGTATATCCACAATTTCCACCACCGCGATACCCAGAGAAGGATTTACGAGCCCCTCTTAAGCAGGAAGAAGCCCTCAGACTTAAAAACCAGCTAGGGGATGATGTAATCAGTGGTTTTATCAATAATCCAGCCACAATGAGCAACCTGACCTGCCAGATGCTCCAAGTTGTTCTAGACTGTGAAGCATAGGGAGACCTGCTGGAAGATTTAATGGAACAACAAATTCCAACTACAGTTGTTCATAACAACAAACCGATCGATATTGCACCAGGGAGGTCTCTAAACATCAATGTAAATTTAGATGAACAACAGTAGCAGAAGCTAATTCAAGTCCTCTCCAAATACCAGCAAGATTTTGCATGGGAATATTCTGATATGAAAGGTATTGATCCGCAACTATGCACGCACCACATTTATGTTGAAAAAGATGCCCAGCCTATCCGAAAACCACAAAGAAGATTGAATCCTCACCTCATGTATATCGTTAAAGAAGAATTACAAAGGCTGTTGGATGTAGATTTTATATATCCCATATCAGATAGTCGGTGGGTTTCCCCATTAGTGATCGTCCCAAAGAAAAATGGGAAATGGCGCATCTGTGTTGACTACAGGGAACTTAACAAAGCCACTCAAAAAGTCCACTTCCCTTTTCCTTTCATTGACCAAGTCCTAGATACTTTGGCAGGAAATAAATTATTTTCTTTCCTAGATGGTTTTAGTGGGTACAATCAGATTCAGATTGCCCCAGAAGATCAAGATAAAATTACATTCATAGCCTCTAGGGAACTTTTGCATATAGAGTATTACCCTTTGGACTTTGCAATGCTCCAACCACTTTTCAAAGGGCCATTCTGAGCATATTCAGCGATCTTATCAACGAAGGACTTGAAGTCTATATGGATGATTTCACTCCTCATGGTGATGACTTCGATCAAGTACTAAATAACCTGGAGAAAATACTAGAGCGGTGCATTGCAACCAGGTTATGTTTAAGCCACGAAAAGTGTCACATGATGATGAAAAAAGATGTGGTACTAGGGAATTATATCTTTACAGATGGAATTAGGGTAGATCCAACAAAAATAGAGGTAATCCTTAATCTACCTACACCACACACACAAACTGAGGTACATAGTTTCCTTGTCACTTCAGGATACTATTGTAGATTTATGGAAAAAATTTCAAGAACCGTTGCACCTTTACATGATTTGACTGGTCATGTAGAATTTCAGTGGTCTAACAAGTGTGATGTGGAAATTGTAGGACTCAATAAGTTGATCTCGACAACACCGATGTTGAGGGGGGCAAATTGGAAAATACCATTTCACATCTCCACCAATGCATCAGATATTTCCATAGGCACTGTCCTTGGATAGGAGGAGGACAAGAAACCCTACGCCATTTATTTTATTAGCAAGAATTTTAATCCAACTGAACTTAATTATACAATAATAGAGAAAGAGTTTTTAGCTGTTATACATGCCATCAATAAATTCCATCATTATATAATAGGCTATCTGATCATTCTGTATATTGATCATTCTGCTATTAGATATCTATCTAATAAACTAATTACTAATGGATGGGTCACTTGATGGTTGTTACTATTGCAGTAATTTGATATCACCATCAAATATCGACCAGGGAGAGAAAACCTCATCGTAGACTTCCTATCCCGCATGCCCAAAATAGACGACTCCTTAATAGTCGAAGATCAATTTTCAGATGAGCATCTATTTGTCGTTACTACAAAGCCACCTTGGTATGCTAACGTGGAAAATTACCTGGCAGCAGGAAGATTACTAACACATATTTCATCAAGGGAAAGAAAACTAATCGTCCAGCATAGCGCACAATTTGCCTGGATCAACGGATATCTCTTCCATACAGGGGCTAATATCTAGATCCGCAGATTCATACGAGATGACGAAATATACGGCATACTAAAGGCCGGACATGATGAGCCCTGTGGTGGCCATTTTGCAGATCGTAGGACTGGACACAAAATTTTGCAGATGGGCTATTATTGGCCCTCAATATTCAGAGATGCAAATAAATATGTCTAGACTTTTGATAGTTGTAAACGGATAGGAAAACCAGGTCAGGTTAATGAAATTCCTTTGAAAGCACAAGTAGTTACGTAACCATTTGAGAGATGGGCACTAGACTTTGTTGGCCCCTTCAATCCAAAGTCAAATCAGAAGGCCTATATTCTAGTCGCAATGGACTACATGACTAAATGGGTAGAGGCAGAAGCCTTACCAAATGCAATATAAGAAGTAGTCATCAAATTTCTTTTCAAATTATTCATACACTGTGGACTACCAAGAGAGGTAATTACTAATTGGGGGTCACAATTTACAGCTCATAGAATCACCACCACCCTGGATAATTATCATATCAAACACATAATTACTTCTCTATACCATCCACAAGAAAATGGGCAAGTGGAAAGCACCAATAAAGTCCTGGAGGAAATCCTGACAAAGACTTTCTCAACAAACAGACAAAATTGAGCTTCTGAGCTCCCAAATTCCTTATGGGATTACCTTACAACATGGCGTAATACCACTAGCTATTCTCCTTATCATTTAGTCTATGGAAAAGAACCCATCTTCCCAATCGAGTTTGAAATCAAGACTCTAAGGATGGCCGAGGAAATCAGACTGTATCTTACAAAAGCATATAAACAACTCAACAAATTGGATGAAGCACGCATGTCTGTTGTAGAGCGCATGACTGTTATTTAACTAGGGATGAGTTTAGGGGCTAAATTTCGCTCATGGGCTAATTTTCCATGGTTTTTCCCAAAAAAAGATTCGCTTTTCTAAAAATGATTCGCCCAAATTCTATAGGATAAAATTATTTTACCTTAAAAATCACCAAAATTTTATACAAACTATATAGAATCCTTAGAAATTTGAATATTTTTACAAAAATATCGCTAAACATTTATAGTTGGCATATGAAGGATTACAAATATTCGCCAAGGTTTCTACATTTCAAAATAAATTTCCATCCTTAAAATCATCCTTGTATTCAACAACAGAGAATGACCTGGCATGACAAGCATATAATAAAAATCATTTAAAAAAGATGATTGGGTGCTCCTCTATGATTCCAGATTTCAGGATTTTCTGGGAAAATTATAGACACGGTGGTTAGGACCATACAAAATCAATGAAGTCCATGATAATGGCACAATCATGTTAAGCACCATCGATGGGTCTGGATCTCCATTTCGGGTCAATGGAAACCAACTATGACTCTATCATTAGCCTCCCTTAAAAGAATCTTTCTACCAAGAGGTAAGTAAGGACCCTACCGTTCAAATTTTGGCTGGCTCGGAAGGTAATCCAGCCACCCCAAATCCATAAATGTTGAATTCTATTGACAGTGTACATACTATATATAATTTTGTTTTCTGTATATTTTATTTAGTTTTTTATTATTATTTTCGACAGTCATTTGAGAAAGTCAAAACTAGGGAGGATAATTGTAATGAAGTCAATTAGCACTCTTTTTTGTTCCAAAATCCCACTTCATCTCATCACCCAAACCCTGTCTTTCGTAGAGAAATGAATGTGTCATAATTCAGTAGCAACAATTGGGCAACTATAATGAAATTCATAACATTTTTTTTTGTTTGTTAATTTGTGCGGGACCTGTTGGCTACACGATTAACCTATGGCTTGAGAAACCGCGACTTAGAGGCATCTAAGTCGTCAAAATCACTTGGGGATCGCACCCGGCCTGAGCCACACCAACCCTTAACATGGTTGGATTTTTTGTCCCCGTAGGTTTCGAACCAGTGACTTTAACATCACGGAGTGGCTTAACAACACACTTCGTCACCGACTGTCCTACACCTCGGGGACAATGAAATTCATAACATTAATAAACCATCCATTACTTAATTTTGAAATAAACCAACTCATAAATGAATTTAGTTGATGAGGAATCAACCTTGAATTCAAGCAAAATACACTGCCAGGTTTCTAAAAATTACCTATTCAGATGGTAAAAAATGGAACAATTAATGTTCCTTTTGTGCACCTCTTGTTCCTTTGAATGGAACAATTGTTGTTCCTTTTGCACGCCTGTTGTTCCTTTGAATGGAACAATTGTTGTTCATTTTTGTGCGCCTGTTGTTCCTTTGAATGGAACAATTACTATTCCTTTTACGCACCTGTTGTTCCTTTGAACGTAACAATTGTTGTTCCTTTTGTATGCATGTTGTTCCTTTGAATGGAACAATTGTTGTTCCTTTTGTGATCCTATTGTTCTTTTGAATGAAACAATTGTTGTTCATTTTTCGCGCCTGTTGTTCCTTTGAACGGAACAATTGTTGTTCCTTTTGCATGCCTATTGTTCCTTTGAATGAAACAATTGTTGTTCCTTTTGTGCGCATGTTGTTCCTTTGAATGGAACAATTGTTGTTCCTTTTACACACCTTCTATTCCTTTGAACGGAACAATTGTTGTTATTTTGTCAGACCCGCTGTTCATTTTCCACACCTGTTGTTCATTTTTCCATTCCTTCCCTACATTGCTGATAAAACGCTACACCTTTCCTTTGGGGTACAACTTTCACCAAATAATTTTCACCAGCATTATTTCTAACAATCTATGATTATTTTGTGGACTATCTCCCATACCTTATCAAATTGTTTTTTTGGATCACTTTCTTCAAAATATCTTAAACCTTGTTCATAACCTGTAACCACCATAATTCATTTATTTTCCCTTATACATACAAATACACTTAAATGATATATCACCTTTATAATTAATAAGGAGTCTACGACACACTTTTACTTGGCATCTGTACACTTCTTTATGCCATCCCTTACTCTTAAGGAGTAGATGAGCCTCCCTTCATACACTTATAAAAAAAAAAAATGCAATAAAATTTCTTTCTTTTCCCACAAAGAATAGGGGGTCTCATCACGAGACAACCTACCATGATCATTGGATACTAACCTAAGTGACATTCCCACTATGGCTACCACACCAGGGCAATGGCCTTTGACATTTTATTTTGTCAAAGGACAATAGGTCTCATCACAAGCTGACTTGTTCACTTAAGTTACACTATAGTGAGTGGAATTATCATCATCTGGATACCAAACCATGATAATGGTCTTTTTCGAGAATAAATTAAAACTTAAAACTTAAAACTTAAAATATATATATATATATATAAAGTAAATTTTTTTCAAAAAGAATAGGGGGTCTCATCACAGGCCAACCTACCAAGATCATAGGATAATAACCTAAGTGACATTCCCACTATGGCTACCACACCAGGGAAATGGCCTTTGACATTTTCTAGTCAAAGGACAAGGGGTCTCACACGAGCCAGCTTGTTCACCTAAGTTACAATCTAGTGAGTGGCATTATCACCATCTAGCTACCAAACCAGGATAATGGTCTTTTTGGAAAAGACGATTCAAACAAGTATCAAGGATACAGGCTCATCTGAGGGTTAAAAGGAAACCTTGTTGAGGCTATGGATGCCTACTGGCAAAAGTGGCTCTGCCTATGGTATGGAAGTTTACCTTAAATGCCAAGTTTCTGCATATCTCTAGATTTCCTTCACTCAATAACGAGGATATCATTTCGGTTGTATTCAATGAAATGGAAAAGTAACAACATTATGATATGTGGGATATTATTTAAATGAACAGATTTAATTCATTCGGTGTATGTATCCTTAAAGAATTCTTTTGAGTATAGGTATATTTCAATTCCACAAAAGAGGATTAATGTTTAATGATTACCGTTAAAATATGTTGTTTGAAAATAAATCATTGATCGCCATTGGCAACCACCATACAATCATTACTTCTCACCATCAATACCTACACTAATTACTTTTCTCTACGCTGACGGTCGAGGTCGACCTTTATATTAATGAGGGGAGTGGATGCTCGACATGCTTCTCGATAAAGATAGTAATGATTGTATAAATACCCGCATTTGTAAACATTTGATGTCTCTGATATTTGCTATTTTCAGTAATTTTTCCTCCAAGATGGTCTAACCAAGTCTGCTACCAGGAATGATAGTCTTCCACATTTTCTCACAAAATGGGTGGCAGAGGTGTACGCAGGGAGCCAACTTTACTAAAGATTACAGAGAAAGCAAGAGACATCCTACACCAGTTGGGGTGGATGGGGTACTTCAATTGTATGTAAGGATATGACACAAATGTCACACTTGAATTCTTTTAGAATCTGTAGGGAGAAAACTCTATGGTGTGAGGCATACAAATATCAGTCACCCTAGAAATCCTAGCAAAGGTCACAGGCCTCCCTAACACGAGCATTTAGTGGATAAGAAGATACACAACACTGAAGGAAGCTGTGGAAACTTTCACAGACCCTGGGGAAGAATTGGATAAGAAGGGAAAGGGACTCAATCCCAGTACCCTCAGAGAACCATGGAAGGAACTTGCAGGGATAATTCAGTGGTACATCACTTGTGATGGATGATATGATGTAATTTGACCTCGCCACCTCAAATTGCTGGCAGCTTTTAAACAATGGTTAGTACTTAATCTACCTTTCTTTCTGAATTCCATATTACATGAGGTTTCCTTGAGAACACAAAAATTCAAGGACCTTGTTACTGTTATCAATCACCATAGATTAGTTAAACTGATAAAAAATAAAGCACTGAGTTAAACTCAATTGACTTGGGAAAACCTGATTGAGGCCAATAGACCTCCACAACTGGAGTAACCTAAATTATGCCATGAAGAACCACCACAGGAAATTGAAGATAGACAGGTAGAGGAGACTACTGCCCAAAGAGAAATCCCAACTCCTCAAACCAAAAATGAGGCAGACCCTACCCAAATCACAGAGGCCCAGACCTCACAAACACATGCATTAATGAATAAGAGCAAGAGAGAAACAATTGCCCCTACAACCATCAGTAAGACAAGGAGAAGAAGAAGATGAATTCAGGAAACAACTGAAGCAATTTAGGGTACAACAAAACAACCTAAAGAACTTCAAAATTCTACAGAACAGTCTCCATGCAAGAATGCTCAAGAAATTGGGCAAGTAAAATAGACCTCACAATGGAATGATCAGGAAGACACCCAACTGACATTAGATCATATGATAGAACAATTTATGGAGAGATATGAGGTAGAAATAGCCCAAGTTTTTGGAATCTTGGGAACCTCAATTGACAGAGGCACAAATAATCCAGAAAATTGCCCAAAACAAGCCTCTTCTTCAAAACCAGTTGAAAATTTTCCTGATATTGAAATGTCTTTTCTTGAGGAAAGAGCACAAGAAGAACCTCATTTTAAAACAAGAAGTCCTCTTGTACAGAAAAAACATTTGGAAGGAACAGAGGAACAACCATCTTCTAGTCAGAATGAAAAAGACCTTGAGACCTCTCATAAACAAAAATCAGCCAAGAGCCATAAGAAAATTAGAAAGTTAAAAAGAGAAAATAAATTATTGAAGAAAAAGGCTAAGAAGGCTGAAGTATTAAAGCAGAAGGTGTTTAAACTCAAGGAAATTATTAAGGACTTGAGGAAATAGCTAGAACATGAAGATAAGGCCCATAGAAGAAAGAATAACAAAAGGGTCAGAGTGCAAGGAATAAACCCTCTTCCTAAAGAAGCAGTCATTACAAATTCTATAGGGATACAGACAGACCTTGAAGAAATAGTAGTAGAAGAAAAAATAGCTCAGAATGAGGAAGAAATTCCTTTAGAAACACAAGAAAATATGATAGCTACAGAAGTAATTGATGCTAATGTGCAGATAGACACCCTGATTTTAGAGGAAATAGTTCAACTCCTTTAGCAGAATGCTACCATTAGGAGATTGGAGGAAGAATTGACACAGTCTCAAAAAACCCTGGTTCAAAACAGAAATGAATTACTAACTATGGAAGAGAACCAAGAAGTCCAGTCCCTAAAACAGAGTGCTATTGTGGACAAAATGGAAGTAGAGCTTACACAGGTCCAGCAAGCATTAACTCAATCTAGGGAAGAGATGGGCGTTATGGAAGAATACCAAGCATCCCAGTCTCAAGCACAGGGTGTCACCATTGATAAACTAAATTCATTTTTCCCACATTTCATGATATCATCTTGATTGAATTTTCGATTATTTAGGAGCAAATAGAATAGAAAACGAATAATGTACTCTTTAGCGTTATTGTTGAAGTTAGATTACATAGATCCTAAATATGATTGGAATTGTCTAGTTTTATTACAGGATTGGTTAAATTTGTCAAGCCCAAGATAGCAAAGGAAATCTTGAAGATGTGCAAGCTATTGGAGGTTGAAGACTTTATGGTGCAAGGCAGTTTTGAATATGATCGAGTTGCTTATATTGTAATAGTAAAGAAATCTTGAGGATCTCTCGATCCTCAGGATAGCTTAATTTACCCATATTATTGTAATATGTAAGGGGTAAATCGATCTTGAAAAGAGGTAGAATAATTGCACCCAAGAACTCAGAACCTAGAATTGTTATCCATTAGTGGATTTTGTAAAATGTTGTACTAGCTATGAAATCAATAGAATCTTTGAGCGGTTTTATCATTTCTATATACTGAATTTCAAATAGAATTGCTTCTAAGGACCAAGGGCCCAGTCTGAAGGAGCTATTGTTTGACCTGTAATTGTATCAGTTCAATTATTGTTTTGTGATTCGATTCTCTTTTACAGTAGTTAAATGAATGCATAAGTGTGTTGATGATTTCATGTCAATTGCAAGAGATAGATATTCCCTGAAGCATTAGATGATTGCTATTCCAATTCCTATTACCGAGATTCGATGCGTGACAGTTCCTCATAAGTTCACGTTTGTTTTTCCTTTCACTTAATTTACATTTGTTGTTCCTTTCACTTAGTTTACATTTGTTGTTCCTTTTAATTAGTTTACATTTGTTGTTCCTTTCCATTAAAATATAGTTGTTGTTCCTTTCAATAAGAATATGATTGGTGTCTCTTTTCGACTAGATTACAATCTATGTTTCTTTCCGTAGATAGAGTAATTCACCTTTTTCTTTCCATCAATTTGATTCATAATAATAGTAATTTATGCAAGTCTTTATCTAGATTCAATTACTTCTCTTAAAATGAATTCAATAGATTAATTAGTTTGTTTCCATTGCACAGCTTTAGATTTCAATTCCTAGAATATTTAATGAATTTTTGAGGAACTTGATTGTTGATAATCTCAGATTTTCTTTCACTACACGATTTTAGCCTCTATGAGCTATCTACATAGACTTTTCTGATATTATTTGAAATAAAAGATGAATCCTTGGGTTGATAAATTAATGTTAAACTAAGGTTGTTTTTAGACATCTTTAGAGCCCAACATTTTGGCACTGTTGCCAGGACAAAATGTCAAAGGTAGCATAGATTGTGCCTCTGGAGGACGAGGTATTAAAGACGAAAGGTAAGAACCTACACAGGCAATAAGTAATATGCTTATACTAGTGCCTACCTCCAGTTGATGCATTAAGAGGTTGCATAGGTGTTTTTTTTTTCTTTCTTGATTTTCCATTTTTTGTGTGAAGTGTGTATGACTAAGAAGAGAGATCTTGAAAAACCAAAAGCCCCACCAAAAATTACCAAAGCCCAAGGCTCGATGCTCCTTAAAAGAAGCACTTTCATAGATGACATCATCCAAAAAGAAGAATCTCAAGCTTCAGTTGGACCTAAGAAAGGATCTACCCAAATCCCTCAGGTGGAAGTTTCACCAATTGCATGCCACACCGAGATTCATAGAAAAACTGAAGGGACTAAGAAAAGCTTTCAGAGCACAGATCTTCCACCCCTCAACCCTTTAGAAGAGGGAATCTCTTGCAATCTGGGGTAAGGAGAAGGAGAAACCAGTGGGATAGCTAAGACAGACCCACCACCTGATCCTGAATCTCCTGTGAAAGAAGAAGGCATACCCGAAATCCTAGATAGAGGTAGTGAAATCAAATCCCCTAGAGGATCAGATAACCAATCAATTCAAATAAAACATCTGGATCAAGAAATCCCTGAAGATTTATGGCATATTTTTTATCAAATGGCACAACCAAATCCACAACGTTCCCATACTTCCACTTTTGAATATCCGATAGTTGATCTAATCGCCAATGCCCCCATGAAGGCAATTACCTTACAAAACCTGCCAACCTTTCATGGATTAATCTCAGAAGACCTGGACACATTCTTATTTGAATTTGATTTCCTATGTAGAGGACATGATTACACCTCTAAACCCCAAAAATTAAAATTTTCCCCCTCCACTTTGAAAGGAGCATCTCTACGCTGGTTCACGGAATTAGGGGGAGGAACTATAAACTCATGGGATGAGATGAAACATACCTTCTTGAAAAGATATCAGGATTATTGTAGAACCAGAGACTTAAAAGATGAAATCTTTCAAATGACTGCAAAAGAAAATGAATCATTAGAAGAATATGTTGAGAGATTTCAATATAATTTATAAAGATCACCCTATGGCACATTACCAGGTGAAGTACTTAAGGAAAATATGATTAAAGGTATGAAAGAAGAATGGGTAGAAATGTTTAATTTAATGGGGAAGGGTGGAATTTATCAAGAAACTTATGATGATATCGTCCTACTGTGCATGAGGTGCTCAAGCGAAAGTTCACGGACCAAATCAGGGATGCGTACCCCCCTCACTAGAAATAGCAATATTACCAGCAGGGGTGTTACGCGAGCTGAGGTTGGTAATCTCTTAGAAGACTTCAAAACATATATTCTGAGCACTCTGACTACACAATTGGATGTGTTGCAGGCCAAATAGAAAAAAATAGAAGAAGAACAAACATTGGCCATATTTTTCCACAGGTGCAGAAGAAAACATGGTCTAAGGGATTACCCTTTGGATGTGGTCTGGGTCTATGCTATCTACACCAAGGATCATGACACAGAACAATTCCCATCACTTCCTGGACTGGAATTTGTCTTTAGAGAAGCAGAAGAAGAAACAAAGCCATTATTTCTGATGGCTCAACATCGTCAATGGTAGAATTAGCCTCCAAATACACTGCATGACCCTTCCTCTTTATTCTCTAGACATTATAATCAGCAGCAAGCTCTTGGCAGCACATGGTAGGTTCAACCATTTACTAATCAGAACTGGCAGCCCTAACAATACCCACCTACAAATTCCACTTGGAAAAACTAGCCGACTGTAAATCCTGCCTAGCAGAATCAACCAACTGCAGTTTCCACTTGGCCTAACTCACAATATCCCACCTCATCCTGGAAAAACTCAAATAACAACATCTACCCTTCACAAGAACCCAACATGACTACCCAAATTGGAATCATAATTGGTAGTGCCCCATGCGAATAAACAACCAACCCATGGGGATGGCCCCTTAAACTTAGCCTACGTTACAAGCACCACTCCAATTTCCCCAAAACCCACAATCCCAATTGTGACCTAAACTATCAGCCCAACCTCACCCAAATCCAAATAACAGATCGACTCAGCTTGTCTAGATTATGGAGAATGGACAAGAAGAGACCAGCTCAGTGGGGTGCAGTGAACTACGGTTGAGGTCGAGACGAGTAATCTCTCCTGAAGAAAATAACATTTTTCAAGAGAAGGAGAGTGAAAAACAACCAGCAATAACACCTTCGACCATATATCCCAACTTCAATAGTGTAGGGTAACTCAAGAATTTAAATATCAAGATTCCACTCCTGTAATCTCTTCAGGACATACCAATATACGCAAAATAGATCAAGGAGCTATGTGGGAGAAAGGTCGTCATAAAAATTAAAAATCCATCATCAACAGTTCGCGTGGTAGGAGCCCTGTCCGATCTTATTTTAGGTAGACAACAACCGGTTAAATATGTAGATCCGGGGAATCCCATAGTAACAATTCAGATCCAGGGTTGTTCTTTTCCCAATACACTAGTTGATTTGGGAGCAGCCATCAACATTTTGACTATGGAAACCTACAATACCCTAGGTTTTAACTCCTTCGAACCCACTACAATAATGCTCCAGTTAGCAGATCGATCGATAGTTCGACCAGTTGGCACATTACATGATATAACCATCTTCGTCGACTCTTGGGAATATCCAGTGGACTTCCTCATCATCAACCCAAGAAGTGGACTTGAAGGGCATCCATTGATACTGGGCAGGCCATCGCTTTCAACAACAAATGCGTACATAGGATGTCAAGTAGGTAATATCACAAACACTAGAGAGGGTATTACAAGGAACCTCACTTTATATCCTCCTACTAAACCAAGTCCAACTTTCGTATATCCACAATTTCCACCACCGCGATACCCAGAGAAGGATTTATGAGCCCCTCTTAAGAAGGAAGAAACCCTCAAACTTAGAAACTAGCTAGGGGATGATGTAATCAGTGTTTTTATCAATAATCCAGCCATAATGAGCAACCTGACCTGCCAGATGCTCCAAGATGTTCTAGACTGTGAAGCATAGGGAGACCTGCTGGAAGATTTAATGGAACAACAAATTCCAACTACAGTTGTTCATAACAACAAACCCATCGATATTGCACCAGGGAGGTCTCTAAACATCAATGTAAATTTAGATGAACAACAGTAGCAGAAGCTAATTCAAGTCCTCTCCAAATACCAGCAAACTTTTGCATGGGAATATTCTGATATGAAAGGTATTGATCTGCAACTCTGCACACACCACATTTATGTTGAAAAAGATGCCTTGCCTATCCGACAACCATAGAGAAGATTGAATCCTCACCTCAGGGATATCATTAAAGAAGAATTACAAAAGTTGTTGGACGTAGATTTTATATATCCCATCTCAGATAGTCGGTGGGTTTCCCCATTAGTGATCGTCCCAAAGAAAAAATGGGAAATGGCACATCTGTGTTGACTACAGGTTACTTAACGAAGCCACTCAAAAAGAACACTTCCCTTTGCCTTTCATTGACCAGGTCCTAGATACTTTGGCAGGAAATAAATTATTTTCTTTCCTAGACGGTTTTAGTGGGTTCAATCAGATTCAGATTGCCCCAAAAGATCAAGATAAAACTACATTCACATTCCCCTGGGGCACTTTTGCATAAAAAATATTACCCTTTGGACTTTGTAATGCTCCAACCACTTTCCAAAGGGCCATTCTAAGCATATTCAATGATCTTATCAACGAAGGACTTGAAGTATATATGGATGATTTCACTCCTTATGGTGACGAATTTGATCAAACACTGAATAACCTCGAGAAAATACTAGAGCGGTGCATTGCGACCAGGTTATGTTTAAGCCACGAAAAGTGTCACATGATGATGATAGAATGTGTGGTACTAGGGAATTATATATTTTTAGATGGAATTAGGGCATATCAACAAAAATAGAGGTAATCCTTAATCTACCTACACCACACAAACAAACTGAGGTACGTAGTTTCCTTCGCGCTTTAGGATACTATCGTATATTTATGGAAAATTTTGCAAGAACCGCTGCACCTTTACATGTTTTGGTAATGTATAATTTTAGTGGTCTAACAAGTGTGATCTGGAATTTGCAGGACTCAAGAAGTTGATCTCGACAGCACCAATGTTGAGAGGGGGAAATTGGAAAATACCATTTTGCATCTCCACCGATGCATCAAATATTGCCATAGGTGTTGTCCTTGGATAGGAGGAGGAGAAGAAACCCTACGCCATTTATTTTATTAGCAATAATATTAATCCAACTGAACTTAATTATACAGTAATAGAGAAAGAGTTTGTATCCGTTATACATGCCATCAATAAATTTTGTCATTATATAACAGGCTATCTGGTCATTCTGTATACTGATCATTTTTCTATTAGATATTTGGCTAATAAACCAATTACTACTGGATGGGTCACTTGATGGTTTATACTATTGTAGGAATTTGATATCACCATCAAAGATCGACCCGGGAGAGAAAACCTCGTCGCAAACTTCCTATCCTGCATACCCAAAACAAACGACTTATTAACAATCGAACATCGATTTCCAGATGAGGATATGTTTGTCGTTACTACAAAGCCACCTTAGTACGTCGACATGGAAAATTACCTGGAAGCGGGAAGATTACTGACACATCTTTCATCAAGGGAAAGAAAACTGATCATCCAGCGTAGTGCACGATTCACCTGGATCAGCGGATATCTCTTCCATACAGGAGTTGATCTCCAAATCCGCAGATGCATACGAGATGACGAAATCTATGACATACTAAAGGCTAGACATGATGAGCCATGTGGTGGGCATTTTGTAGATCGAAGGACTGGACACAAAATTCTGCAGATGGGATATTATTGGCCCTTGATATTCAGATATGCGAAGAAATATTTCTAGACCTGCGATAGTTGTCAATGGATGGGAAAACCAGGTTAGGTTGATGAAATGCCTTTTAAAGCACAAGTAGTTGTAGAACCATTTTAGAGATGGGCACTAGACTTCATTGGCCCCTTCAATCCAAAGTCAAATCAGAAGGCCTATATTCTAGTCACAACAGACTACATGACTAAATGGGTAGAGGTAGAAGCCTTACCAAATGCAACATAACAAGTAGTCATCAAATTTATTTTCAAATTATTCGTATGCTATGGACTACCAAGAGAGGTAATTACTGATGGGGGGTCATAATTTACAGCCCATAGAATCACCACCACCCTGGATAATTATCATATCAAACACAGAATTATTTCTCCATACCATCCACAAGCAAATGGGCAAGTGGAAAGCACCAATAAACTCCTGGAGGCAATCCTGACAAAGACTTTCTCAACAAACAGACATAATTGGGCTTCTAAGCTCCCAAATTCCTTATGGGCTTACTGCACAACATGGTGTAATACCACTGGATACTCTCCTTATCATTTAGTCTTTGGCAAAGAACCCATCTTCCGAATCGAGTTTGAAATCAAGACTCTAAGGATGGCCTAGGAAATCAGACTGGATCTTACAAAAGCACATAAACAATGCCTTCAACAACTCAACAAATTTGATGAAGCATGCATGTCTATTGTAAAGTGCACGATGGTTATTCAGCAACAGAGAATGACCTGGCACGACAAGCATATAAAAAAAAAAAATTTAAAAGGTGACTAGGCACTCCTCTATGATTTCAGATTTCAGGATTTTTTGGAAAAATTATAGACACGGCGGCTAGGACCATATGAAATCAATGAAGTCCACGATAATGGAACAGTCACATTAAGCACCATCAATGGGTCCGGATCTCCATTTCGGGTCAATGGACACTGGCTACGACTCTATCATCAGCCGCCCTCAAAAGAATCTTTCTACCAAGAGGTACATAATAACCCTACCGTTCAAATTTTGGCTAGCTGGGAAGGTAATGTAGCCACCCCAAATCCATAAATGTTGAATCTTTTGACACTGTACATACTGTATATAATTTTGTTTTCTGTAGATTTTATTTAGTTTTTTATTGTTATTTTCGACAGTCATTCGAGAAAGTCAAAACTTGGGAGGGTAATTGTAATGAACTCAATTAGCAATCTTTTTTGTTCCAAACTCCCGCTTCATCTCATCACCCAAACCCTGTCTTTCACAGAGAAATGAATGTGTCATGATTCAGCAACAACAATTGGGAAACTATAATGAAATTCATAACATTAATAAACCATCCATTACTTAATTTTGAAATAAACCAACTCATAAATGAATTTAGTTGATGAGGAATCAACCTTGAATTCATGCAAAATACATTGCCAGGTTTCTAAAAATTACCTATTCATATGGTTAAAAATGGAACAATTGTTGTTCCTTTGAACGGAACAATTGTTTTTCCTTTTGCGCGCCCGCTATTCCTTTGAATGGAACAATTGTTGTTACTTTTTGCGCTCTTGTTGTTCCTTTGAATGGAGCAATTGTTATTCCTTTTGCGCACCTGTTGTTCCTTTGAATGGAACTATTGTTTTTACTTTTGTGCGCCTGTTGTTCCTTTGAACAAAACAATTGTTGTTCCTTTTGTGTGCCTATTGTTCCTTTGAATGGAACAATTGTTGTTCCTTTTCCGTGCCTATTGTTCCTTTGAATGGAACAATTGTTGTTCCTTTTCCACGTATGTTGTTCCTTTGAATGAAACAATTGTTGTTCCTTTTGCTCACCTCCTGTTCCTTTGAATGGAACAATTGTTGTTCCTTTTGCATGCCTACTATTCCTTTGAACAAAACAATTGTTGCTCCTTTGTCCCACCCACTATTCCTTTTCCACACCCGTTGTTCATTTTTCCGTTCCTTCCCTACATTGTTGATAAAACACTAAACCTTTCCTTTGGGGTACAACTTTCACCAAATAATTTTCATCGGCATTGTTTCTAACGATCTATCATTATTTTTTGGACTATCTCCCATACCTTATCAAATTGTTTTTTTGGATCACTTTCTTCAAAATATCTTAAACCTTGTTCATAACCTGTAACCACCATAATTCATTTCTTTTCCCTTATACATACAAATACACTTAAATGATATCTCACCTTTATAATTAATAAGGAGTCTGTGGCACACTTTTACTTGGAATCCTTACACTTATTTACTCCATCCCTTACTCTTAAGGAGTAGATGAGCCTCCCTTCATACACTTCTAAAAAAAAAAAAAAATCAATAAAATTTCTTTCTTTTCCAACAAAGAATAGGGGGTCTCATCACGAGCCAACCTACCATGATCATTGGATACTAACCTAAGTGACATTCCCACTATGTCTACCACACCAGGGCAATGGTCTTTAACATTTTCTTTTTTCAAAGGACAATACGTCTCATCACGAGCTGACTTGTTCACTTAAGTTACACTCTAATGAGTGGAATTATCATCATCTGGATACCAAAACAGGATAATGGTCCTTTTTGGGAAAAACTTAAAACATAAAATAAAAATAAAATCAATAAAATTTCTTTCTTTTCCCACAAAGAATAGGGGGTCTCATCATGAGCCAACCTACCACGATCATTGGATACTAACCTAAGTGACATTCCTACTATGGCTACTACACCAAGGCAATGGCCTTTGACATTTTCTTTTGTCAAATGGAAATAGGTCTCATCACGAGCTAAATTGTTCACTTAAGTTACACTCTAGTGAGTGGCATTATCATCATCTAGATACCAAACCAGGATAATGGTCTTCTTTGGGAAAATCATAAAACTTAAAACTTAAAATATATATATATAATGATTCTTTTTCAAAAAGAATAGGGGGTCTCATCATGGACCAACCTACCACAATCATAGGATAATAACCTAAGTGACATTCCTACTATGGCTACCACACCAGGGAAATGGCCTTTGACATTTTCTAGTCAAAGGACAAGGGGTCTCATCACGAGCTGGCTTGTTCACCTAAGTTACAATCTAGTGAGTGGAATTATCACCATCTGGCTACCAAACTAGGATAATGGTATTTTTGGAAAAGACGAGTCAAATAAGTATCAAGGATACAAGATCATATGAGGGTTAAAAGGCAACCTTGTCAAGGCTATGGATGCCTACTGGCAACAGTGGCTCTTCCTGTGGTATGGAATTTTACCTTAAATGCCAAGTTTTTGCGTATCTCTAGATTTCCTTCACTCAATAACGAGGCTATCATTTGAGTTGTATTCAATGAAACGGAAAAGTAACAACATTATGATATGTGGGATATTATTTAAATGAACAAATTTAATTTATTTGATGTATGTATCCTTAAAGCATTCTTTTGAGTATAGGTATGTTTCAATTCCACAAAAGAGGATTAATGTTTAATGATTACCGTTAAAATATGTTGTTTGAAAATAAATCATTGATCCCCATTGGCGGTCGCCATATAATCATTACTTCTCTCCATTAATACCTACACTCATTACTTCTCATCATTAATACCTACGTTGACGGTCGAGGTCGACCTTTATATTAGTGAGGGGAGTGAACGCTCGATATGCTTCTCGATAAAGATAGTAATGATTGTAATAAATAACCACATTTGTAAAAATTTGTTGTCTCTGATATTTTCTATTTTCAGTAATTTTTCCTCCAAGATGGTCTAACCAAGTCTGCTACCAGGAACGATAGTCGTCCAAATTTTCTCACAACATGGGTGGCAGAGGTGTGAGCAGGGAGCCAACTTTACTAAAGATTAAAGAGAAATCAAGAGACATCCTGCACTAGTTGGGGTGGACAGAGTACTTCAACCGTCTGCAAGGATATGACACGAATATCACGCTTGAATTCTTTCAGAATCTGCAGGGAGAAAACTCTATGGTGCGAGGCATACAAATCTCAGTCACCCCGGAAATCTTAGTAGAGGTCACAGGCCTCCCTAACATGGGCATTCAGTGGACAGAAAGATACATAACACTGAAGGAAGCTCTAGAAACTTTCACAGACCCTGGGTAAGAATTGGATAAGAAGGGAAAGGGATTGAATCCCAATACCCTCAGAGAACCATGGAAGGAACTTGTAGGGATAATTTAGTGGTACATCACTTGTGATGGATGATATGACGTAATTCGACCTCACCACCTAAAATTGTTGGCAGCTTTAAAACAACAGTTATTACTTAATCTACCTTTCTTTCTGAATGTCATATTACATGAGGTTGCCTTGAGAACACAAAAATCCAAGGACCCTGTTACTGTTATCAGTCACCATAGATTAGTTAAACTGATAACAAATAAAGCACCGAGTCAAACTCAATTGACCTGGGATAACCTTATTGAGGCCAATAGACGTCCACAACTGGAGTAGCCTGAATTATGCCATGAAGAAACACCACGGGAAATTGAACATAGATAGGGAGAGGAGACTACAACCCAAAGATAAATCCCATCTCCTCAAAATGACGCTGGGGCAGACCCTGCCCAAATCACAAAGGCCCATACCTCACAAACACAGACATTAACAAAAAAGAGGAAGAGAGAAACAACTACCCCTACAACCATCATTCACACAAGGAGAAGAAGCAGACAAATTCAGGAAACAACTAAAGAAATTCAAGGTACAACAAAACAACCTGAAGAACTTCAGAATTCTACAGAACAGTCTCCATGCGAGAATGCTCAAGAAATTGGGCAAGTAGAACATACCTCACAAAGGAATGATCAGGAAGACACCCAACATACATTAGAGCATCTGACAGAACAATTTATGAAGATCTATGAGGTAGAAATAGCCCAGGTTTTGGGAATCTTGGGAACCTCAATTGGTAGAGGCACCAATAATCCAGAAAAATGATGAGAAGAAGCCTCCTCTTGAAAACCATTTGAAGATTTTCCTGATATTGAAATGTCTTTTCTTGATGACAGAGCACAGGAAGAACCTCATTTTGAAACAAGAAGTCCTCTTAGATAAACCAAACATTTGGAAAGAACAGAGGAACAACCATCTGTTGGTCAGAATGAAAAAGACCTTGAGCCCTGTCATAAACAAAAATTAGCCAAGAGCCATAAGAAAATTAGAAAGTTAAAAAAAGAAAATAAATTGTTGAAGAAAAAGGCTAAGAAGGTTGAATTATTAAAGAAGAAGGTGGTTAAACTCAAGGAAATTATTAAGGAATTGAGGAAATAGCCAGAACAAGCAGATAAGGCCCACATAAGAAAGAATAACAAAAGGGTCAAAGTGCAAGGAAGAAACCCTCTTCATAAATAAGTAGTCAGTACAAATTTTGTAGGGATATAGACAGAACCTGAAGAAATAGTAGTAGAAGAAACAATAGATCAGAATGATGAAGCAATCCCTTTAGAAACACAAGAAAATATGACAGATACAGAAGCAATTGATGCTGAGGTGTAGAAAAACACCCCGATATTAGAGGAAATAGTTCAACTCCTTGAGTAGAATTCTACCATCAGGAGATTGGAAGAAGAATTGATGCAGTCTCAACAAACCCTGGTTCAAAACAGAAATGAATTATTGACTATGGAAGAGCACCAAGCACTTGAGTCCCAAAAATAGATTTCTATTGTGGAAAAATTGGAAGTAGAGATTACATAGGTCCATCAAGCATTAACTCAATCCATGGAAGAGATCGGCGCTATGGAAGAATACCAAGCATCCCAGTCTCAAGAACAAGGTGTCACCATTGATAAACTAAAGGGAGAGCTAGGACAAGCCCAACGAGCATTGGCTCAACACCAAGATGAAATGGTTACTAGGGATGAATATCAAAAGATTGTTAAACAACTGAAGGACATCACAGCAACAGAGGTTGAGACCTATGCTGCGCTCACCAGAGCCTAAGGGAAGATAAAAAATGTACAAACCCAATTAGAAAAATCTTTGGAGAAAATCAAAGGAATCTTTGATGTCTACTCTAACACTATTAATTGCAGAGCCCCTACCACCAATTACACTGTATTCTTGCTGGAATGATATATGTTATTAACAGTGAAGGCCACCAGAGCAAGAAAACCTATTTCATTTGCCATTGTACCTGAGTTTATTTCATGTTTCAGAGATCAGGACGAAAAGGCACAATACTTTTTGTGTGAATTTTACTTTCATAATTTCATTTTGAAAGAAAAAGGGAAGATAACCCTAGCACATTCACAGGTGGCATACAGTTTTAGGCATTTATGTCATTTACTCAGAACCAAGTTAGATAGGGTAAATCTCATAAAACCTTCCTAAAGAGGGAAGCTAGGCTAGATCTCTGGGTTAGGGGAGAACCTTCAAAGTCCTTTCCAGCCATTATGCGACATAAAACCTTTATGAAAAGAGGCGGGGGGGGTCGTAGACTCCTTAGCCCCTATCCATCTGCAGGTTATACATTCAGGTATCACTCATTTTAGGGAGCTTAAGGAGGAAGCTCTTGTTGCTTCTAAACTAAGATGGGATGCATCCTCCAGTGAAGTAAAGAGTGGGGAACCCTTTGGGTACATGAATTTCTTTGAAGCTACCTTCATAATAGAGAGGTATTCTAGATTTCTCCAAGAGGAAGGGCCTACTTGGATTGGGTGCAGATATAATCCCCCTATCATCTAGTTCCCTCCAGAGAGTTACGGAAAAGATTATCAAATTAACAAGAAAAGGGAGGATGTTGCTTTTAGAGAACTCAAAAGAAACAATCGGTTCAAAATGCCTAGGGAACCAACCTTTCCATCTTACAACATTAATGATTTACATGTAAAATATCAGTTTGCATGAGGACATGAAAGAAGGTAAGATGGGGGGTATGTCAGGTTATGAAAAAGGTATAAATATCTTCCTTTTTCCCACATTTCATGATATCATCTTGATTAACTTTTCAATTATTTAGGAGCAAATAGAATAGAAAATGAATAATATACTCTTTAGTGTTATTGTTGAAGTTAGATTACATAGATCCTAAATATGATTGTAATTTTCTGGTTTTATTACAGGATTGGTTAAATATTGTCAAACCCAAGATAGCAAAGGAAATCTTGAAGATGCACAAGCTATTGGAGGTTGAAGACTTTATGGCGCAAGACAATTTTGAAGATGATCGAGTTGCTTATATTGTAATAGTAAAGCAATCCTGAGGATCTCTCGATCCTCAGGATATATTAATTTACCCAGATTATTGTAATATATAAGGGGTAAATAGATCTTGAAAAGAGGTAGAAAAATTGCACCCAAGAACTTAGAACTTAGAATTGTTATGCATTAGCAGTTTTTGTAAAATGTTGTACCAGCTATGAAGTCAATAGAAGCCTCGAGCAGTTTTATCATTTCTATATACTGAATTTCAAATAACAGTGCTTCTAAGGACCAAGGGCCGAGTCTGAAGGAGATACTGTTTGACCTGTAATTGTATCAGTTCAATTTTTGTTTTGTGATTCGATTCTCTTTTACAGTAGTTAAATGAATTCATAATTGTGTTGATGATTTCGTGTCAATTGCAAGAAATAGATATTCCCTTAAGCATTAGATGATTGTTATTCCAATTCCTATTACTGAGATTTGATGCGTGATAGTTCCTCATAAGTTCACGTTTGTTGTTCCTTTCACTTAGTTTACATTTGTTGTTCCTTTCACTTAGTTTACATTTTTTGTTCCTTTTACTTAGTTTACATTTGTTGTTCCTTTCCGTTAGAATCTAGTTGTTTTTCCTTTCAATAGAAATGTGATTGTTGTCTCTTTTCGACTAGATTGCAGTCTCTGTTTCTTTTCATAGATAGAGTAATTTGCCTTTTTCTTTCCAGCAATTTGATTCATAATAATAGTCATTTATGCAAGTCTTTATCTAGATTCAATTACTTCTCTTAAAATGAATTCAATAGATTAATTAGTTCCTTTCCATTACATATCTTTAGATTTCAATTCCTAGAATATTTAATGAATGTTTGAGGAACTTGATTGTTTATAAACTCAGATTTTCTTTCACTAAACGATTTTATCCTCTACGAGCTATCTGCATAGACTTTGCCGATATTCTTTGAGATAAAAGACGAATCCTCAGGTTGATAAATTAATGTTAAACTAAGGCTGTTTTTAGACATCTTTAGAGCCCAACACATTTGCTTCATGATTGTTCTCATGTTCTCCATCTCTTTGTTTCTTTGGAGCTCTACATTATTTCTTCAAATGTCCTTTCTTCCCACAATTCCAACACTCTATCTTTCCCATTATAAATTTGGATCTTCCCTTCTTAGAATTCCTGCAGTTCCCTAAGCCCTTTCCTCTAGCCTTTTGTCTTCTCATGATCTACATGTTTAATGCATTACCTGATGTCTCACCTATTCTTTTCTGTCGCATTTCCTCACTAAGGATAACACCAACAACATCATCAAATTTTAAAGTGTTTGAACCAGAGACAGAGTTACTTACATCCATGACCAATTCATTCCATATTTCTAGTAATGAGAAAAAGATTAGAAGAGCCCTGACCTAATCATCAAAGTCCACTTTTACAGAACTTAGTTGATTAGTAACTGTATTAAATTCATTTAAATGATCTGCAACAGAACCAATTTATGGCATATTCATATTAAATAATCTCTTCATTATAAATACCTTATTGGATGCTGAGGGTTTTTCATATAGTTTATCCAATGTGTCCATCAAATCCTTCATTGTCTTTTCTTTCGAAATATTGAAAACCATCGATGTTGTCAGGCTCATATGTATCATTCCTATTGTTATACTGTCAATAAACTCCCATTCTTTGTCCTTCATGGTCGTCGGCTTATTTTCTGTTCCACCCAATGGTAGGAATGGATCATTCTGATATAAATAATCTTCCATATGAATCTTCCATAACTGGTAGATTTGGCCGTTAAATTTCTCGACCCTAAACTTTCCATCTTCCGCCATTTCTCCCAGTCAAACCATGAACCCTCTTTTCCTATGAGTTACCTTTCACTCTGATACTAATTGTTAGAAAAAAAGGATCGCAGAGATAAAATAAAACAAATGTAGAAATAAAACACATAAGATACACAATACAATAGAGACATAGATATACGTGGTTCACCCAGTGTGGGCTACGTCCACCAAAGAAAATGCCAGGTCCTTCCTTTATTATTATCCAAAAAATAAAGGGATACAACCTACAACACACCCGCTACAACTTCCTCTTCATTCTCACACAGTATCCTCACTCATAATACAATATTTGCAATAATACATAGCCACAATACATTTCCCTCGTAAAAGAGGGTTTCCTTCTAGGGATAAAAACCCTAACATAAATTCTACTATCAGATATGTGACCTTATAATGAATGGTACAGATTTACTATGAAATTATAATATACATTTACAATGAAATCTTTCCTTCAGGGGATTCACCCCCGAACCCCTACAGGGGGCCCACTTGCCCCCAGACCCTGTAGGGGGAGGAATCCCCCCTACACTCCCCCACGTGGAGGGGTGTACATTATTCTAGGGTTTAAAGTGTTCATGGGGTATAAAAATGGTTGAAAACAAAGACCTCTAAATTAGGAAGATAATTAGGCTCTACAACCAACAGACCCAAACTCCCATTTGTTCTAGTGCCTAAATTTTTTCTCAATTTTGACAGCATATAGAGAGGTAGATCCCAATGATGAGATGTTTAGGAAATCCATTTCAATTTGGATGTACCTATGCATAGCCTCGTGATATTTCAGAACAAGATATTTCTCGAAGTATTTGATACCCATGTTGGCGCACAAGGTATGGAAATTATTTGTGAACTCAGACACTCTTTGGCTTTTCTCTTGCCGCAGTGTGGGTCATATCATGTACTGGTCTTCATAGTTATAAATAGGGTAGTATTCTTCCTTGATCGCATCCACAAAAAATTCCCAAGTGCACTCGGACCCATATATTCCATATTCCTCTATGAAAATTTGCTCCCAGTAAGTTTCCCACCAATATTTGACATGGGGGAGAGCCTTGAGAAGTTCAAAGGTGATCTTTTCCCAATCGGAAAAATTGTGAACAAAGAAATAACCTTCTAGCAGATTTAATCATTGTTCTAAGGCATTTGCATCTATCTGACCTTAAAATATGGGAATATCAAAATTAACTTGTACCTTCAAGGGATAGGTTCCTCCAAAGTGGTCACTTGATGAAGATGTGCACGTTGCTATCAACAGGTGTTGAGGGATGTGGAAAAAATATTATGCTCCGTAATTTTTCTTTTATTCTGTCGTAGAGTGTTTCTTGGGCATGTAAGAGTCTGTTTCCTCAAGAGAGACGTGCTTGAGACCCAACTTGTTATACTCAGACCTCATCGAAGACATGCATTGAAAAATGATCAAGACCATTCAGCTCTGATACCATTGATCCAGATTATTTTCAGAATAAAATTAAAGAAAATATATTACAATGAAATACACAAAAAATTTCCAGAAATAGAGAAATACAACAATCCATGATTTCTATTAATGAAAGAAATGTATAGAGTCTATAAAAATATAGAGTGCAAGACTCGCTAGAATGGTGGCATCTTTATCTCTGAGAATATGTGTGACGGCTATGTTCATTCGCAAGAATATGAGTACAATGAGGCTCTGAAAACATTTTTATGATAAACATGAATTCCAAAACCCTAGACATCCAAAAAACTAACCCTAGGATATGATGTGTCAAAAGTCATGTGGGCCCCGTTGGGGTAAGTTAGTATATCAACTTACTAGGGTCGTAACTTTTGCACACTATCTCGATTTTAGGAGTGTAATAGCTCGTTGGAAAGGTACTTTAGAGAAATACACATTATATTGTCAATCTCTAAATCCATCAATAGTTTGACTATGGCAAGCCCAAAAAAAATTATTTAGGGCCTCAAAATGACCCTGGAAATATAGAAATGTAACAACCCTAAGTGATTAATCAATTTTTAGGATTTAAATAATTGTTTAATGTATATTAGTTAATTAATTAATTAATTAATTTCATGATTAAATATTTGGTTAATGAATTTGATTTTAATAAATTTTAATTTATTAAATGGAGACTTAATGTATCGAATGATGGAACCATTAAAGAGAAAGGGGATAAGGTGGTTGACATTGAATGGAGGGATAAGGTGGGTGAGTCTTAATTAAAGGGAGAAGGTGGTGAATGAGAGAGGGGGAAAGGAGGATAAGAGAAGGGAAAAACACTCGAGAAGGGACTTTTGGGTTTTGGGGGAGAGAATCAATTTGAGAGGAGAGGACTGTATTGTTGGTTTGGGGCTGGAGTAGCATGTTGGAGGATGGTACTGGTTTTTGCATGAGGAACTTGTTGGAGTTTGGTGGACTGAGACAGGGGGAACCTGTTGGGAGTTTTGGGATCGGGGGCCAGGAATCCTTAAGAAATCCTGGAGCTAGGGAGCTAGAGAGGCTATGTTCCTAGTTGGTTGGGAGGTTAGTCGGTTTTGGGCAGAGCATCAGGCAGAGTTGGAGAACAACAATAGCATCAGTTAGAGGTATGTATTTTCATTATTATGTTGTGTTATGTGGTTTATTATCATGTTGTGGAATATGATGAATATGTGGTTTGTTATGATGTTGAATATGTGGTTTATTATGATGTTGCTCATAAATTTTAATTATGTTGAATAATGAATGGTTAAAAAGTTAGGATAGCATTTCTATATTTTAACTTATGTTTTATAAGGCTCTGTTGGAAGAGACGTTACACATGGTATTAGAGCTCTAGTTTAAAATCTGGAGCCAAGGGCCTACCTACCCACCCATCCTCTTGACGCTTGAGAGAAAGCTATGTTTTGTGTCAGGCAAACAACCCTGAAAGCCTGCCTGAAACCCTCTAAAACTTAAAACTTGTCGGCTTGTACAAGTAAAGTCCCTGAAACGGGTTATATAAACATAAATAACAAGATTCATAAATAATTTGTTTATGGAAAACTTATAAATTTGGGCTCAAGGGCCAAGATCAAACCCAAAGCTCTAGCTCCACTCAACCTGCTAGCCAAACAACATGTCAATAAGAATTATGTTCACAACCTAGTGCAAAAAAAAAACTGGTTCAAAATTAGAGAAAATACAATGTTGCGCACAAATACAACTGATAAACAAAGTGAGTGTGGGAAAAATAACCAAATTCTATTCTTCCATAGGAGTTGGAAAGGGCTCAAAATACTGAGTAACAACATACAAGGACTTACAATGGTAAAAGTGAGATAGTATGACAAATTTATATTAGTCTAGCAACAAAAATTCTGAGTATGATTATTTTTAACAAAATATAGTGACTAGGGAATGTGAAAACAACATATTGTAGAACTAAACAACAATGCACAAGTTGTGGAAATACTCAAATAGAACTATATTCATGAAATAAACTTCTTTAACACGATAGAGTTAGATTCTTTTTTAAAACGTATGGATGTAAATCGAGGGAAACTCCAATGATAGCAGGGGTGATGCACTCAAAACATCAGCTTCAAAACATTCGAACATCTTACTCTCTTCATTCTTCTGGGTTTATTTATAGTTTCCATTCCCACTATTACAGCTAACAAACCAACTAGAAATGTGATTTTATGACTTGAATAAGAACTTGCAAACTGAATAAAATTGAGATTGGAAGATTTTTTCTTTAGCTTAAAGCACAACCTTGTTGGGTTTATCAACGAACACGACCTTCAAGTCTTGGCTCAGACTTGGAGTCACGACTCAATGCCTATGTACAAGGTGCCAAGGAAATCCCATGCATTAAGCAAAGCACCTGCAAAACAACAAAGTTTAGCAAATAAAACACACAAAGGCCCAACACACAGGCACATTATACAACACATAGGTTAACACAAACACAAATCCTATCACTCAAGCACTAAACCCATGATTCCTTTATGCTCAACGTGTCCATGCGCAAGCATCAAACCCTCTTTCACCATACAATGCACAACATAGCATAGAGTGCACAAAGGACTATGCCCAAGTCATATGAAAAAGGTTCCTACAGGGATGGCACCCTTTTGCCACACCTCACCCACGCACATGCACAAAACCAGCGCACAAGCACCAAAGCCCAGCTCCAGTGCACTACGCATCATAGCACTATGCATCCACACATCATCCATGCATCTACCAAAGCAATAACTCAGCACAAGCCAACAAGGAAGGAGGGGCATAGTGTCTGCACAACACATCATGGGTAGAAATGTAAAATAAGAGTGGATTATTTGTGCTTCATTCCACAAACAAAATAGAGATGCATACAACTCAGAGCCGGATTAAGACTATGAACCAAAAATGTTGCCCAAAAAAACAAAAACAAAAACACGAGTTAGCACATGCATCCCAAAACACAAGTCAGCAGAGACCGAGCGTGCAAGCGCCAAGCTTCAGAGCTAAGTCACAATAGTTGCACCTCCAAGCACCCGAGCTCAAGAGCCAAGGTATCGACAACACTCACACCAACTTCCACAGAAGAGGCCATGAGCCAAAACAGTGCACTACGCATAAAAAAAAAACATACAAAGCCCAACACCTGAGTCTCGCGTCAAGCCATGACGTCCACAAGGGAATAGAGTGCACTACAACACACAACACATAGCACACAACACATCGAGTATTGATAACCCGTGACCAAGCACCAAGCTTTAGGCCAAGTCGAGGAAAGAGCCCTTGAGTCACACACAGCCTAGCGCAAAGCCCACAACCATGAAGGAGGAGCCCATGAAGGAGCGTTACAGTCACAAGAAGGTAAAAAAATAAAAAATAAAATAACAAACTGAACCAAGACACAACGGCCAAGACCATGTGCCAAGACATGGAGGAGAAGCCCACAAAGGAGCAGATGGAACATGCCACTATACACGACATGCCCTCCAGACCTTGAAATCTTGGACACCAGGTTTGACCGAGCAAAGAGATGGCCATGGCCGGCCTCATCCTCCACCTTGAGCATTTGAAAAAAAATGAAATGGAAAGGGGAGAGAGGGTAGGGTTTGAAGAGATAAGGATGGAGGAGATTAGGGTTAAGGGATGAGCACTGGGGGGGATGGGGCATGTGGGCCTCATGAGAGGACCCACTGCCCGACTTTAGATTTTTTATTATTATTTTATTTTTATTTTTTATTTTTTATTTTAATTCTTTTATTTTATTTAATTGTATTGTAATTGTTTTATTTTATATTTATTTTATTGTTAATTTTTTTTTTAATTATTATCTTTTAATTAAGGTTTAAACTATTATTGTTAAATTAGTTTAAATGTTAATTATTTACTAATAATAATATTTAAATTTAAATATATACAAGGTGATAACTAATTAACTAATTGATGTTAATAATCAAGGTGATTAATTAATTTGATTAGTTAATTAAATTAGGGATTAATTAAGTGATTAATTAGGTACTTAAGTAGGATACCAACAATAATATTAAAATTTCTGGATTAATTAAATGCCTTGATTAAGGCGATTAAAACTTAGGTTAAAAGTTTATCTAGATTTTATTATTTTTTTTTATATAGTGTTGATTAATTATAAAAACAAAAAAAATCAACTTACCTAGTTTTAAAGAAAATTTTTAAAGACTTAGACCAATATAAGTGGGAGGGGAATTCATGTGCACTAGGAAGGTATGTTAGAGGAATTGACGAGTGTGGTGCGATGCTAGCGTAGCTACCAGGCGAGGGAGTCAGTAGTTTTCTTAGGAGAAAACATCGAGCTTAGAGGCTTTCGACCCTAACCTATCCACTTGTCGTAAAGAGAGTAACATCTATTTACAGAAAAGTAAAAAAAAAAATTATGCCTAACCCTGTTTTCAAGTTTAAGTTGCACAAGTGTGAATTTCCCTAGATGCTCCCTGACAAAATTTTGGTTGATGTAGATTCAATTATAAAGGATGGTTAGGACTTGAGGAAATCAAGTTAGAGGGGCATTGACACAGAGAACGCCACCACCATCTTCTGAATTAGCTCTCATTTTGCACTCTTTGGAGGCCATAAATGAGACTTTAAGGGGGCGTCAGCTAGCAGGGATCGAAGTGGAGCCCCACCATCTAGAATGGGTAATCTAGAAGCGTCGAGGGATTCAGGGGGAGGACCTCCACCCAAGGACATCACTAGAGAACTGCAAAAGATTAAAATTCCAAAGTTTGTCGAGGGTCATGCCAGTGAACGTGCAGAGGCATGATTGGAAGGAATGACAAGATGTTTCACCTTAAGAGACTATGCTTACACATCAAAGGAGAAGATAGCGATTTTTCGGTTGAGGGACAGTGCCTTGAATTTGTGGGGTAACCTGGAGAGGCAGTTGCACCTTACCCCAAACACCGTCTCTTGGGAACTTTTTGAGGAAAGGTTCCGAAGGAAATATCTCCTAGCTTACTATGAGGAACAACAGGTGGGAGCATTTCATGCTCTAATACAGGGAAACAAGACCGTGGAAGAGTACGAGATCAGGTTCATGGAATTGGTAAAATATGTTTCGTACATGGATAATGATCAACGATAGGCATAATTCTTTGTCTATGGGTTAAATCCTAAGATAAGGGCCATGGTATGGATTTGGAAACTATCTTTGGTAGTAGAAGCAGTAGAAAATGCATGTTATGTTGAGGAACACATGAGCTTAAATGGAGGTATGAGGTCGACCTTTCCGCATCATCCTAGATTCGTGGGGAAGGCCCCTAGGACATTCTCTAGGGGAGGGAGATCCAGGCCACCTCCATATCATAATAGATTTTCACCAAGGATGGTCACCACAGGTATTTCAATGGTAGTGAGTGCAGCATCTCATTCATCACCAATGACGCAGGAAGGTCCACAACCATCTCAGGGGACAACTAATAGGGGCAGGGGTTCTAAGGGAAGGAACTCATGTCATAGATAGTCATAGAACAATGCACAAGTTCAATCTCTTGTTACCTGTTGGGGATGTGGAGGACCCCATTACCAACGTGACTTCCCAGAGTTACAATCAGGATTTGAGCATAGACAAGGAAAGGCTCCAATGGGAAGAGAAAGTAGCAGCCACCATATTTATGCCACGGTTAATAATCGTTAGGCAGGACATCAATCCACGGTGGTGGAGTCATCGGGTATGCTAAATCATATCAATGTTAGGATTTTATTTGATTCTGGTGCTACAGATAGTTTCATTTCACCATCTGCATTAGAAAAGAGTGGGTTGGCATCCTATGAGCATGATGACTTTAAACAAGTCGAGATGGCTTCGGGGGAAAAGCAAGCAGTAGGACCTAGCATTGATAATTTTCTAGTAGAATTGGGAGTGTGTACTACCAGGTTGAATGTATACGTCATTTCCCTTGAGACGTATGACCTAATCATTGGAATGGATTGGTTAGAAGCACATTGAGCTATGGTAGACTGTTTCACAAAAAGGGTGATTTGTGTTGACGATGAAGGAAGGACAATAGAGATCCACGGTGTATGGAGAAAGGTGTCTCTATGCTTTATCTCAACTATGAAGTTTAAGTGGTGCATGAGGCAAGGGTGTCGAATTTATGTAGTGAAAGCAGTGAATGAAAGGAAAGGACCCTCCTTGGATCAGTACCCAGTATTGTCAGAGTTTAAAGATGTTTTTCCAAACGAGTTACCAGGGTTACCTCCTGAGAGGGAGCTTGATTTTACTATTGAGATAAAACCTAGTGTAGAACCAATTTCCAAGACTCTTTATCAGATGACAACACAAAAACTTTGTGAGTTGCAGATGTAGTTGAAAGAGATACTTGACTTAGGGCTAATAAGGATCAGTGTCTCAACTTGGGGTGCACCAGTAATTTTTGTGAAGAAGAATAATGGTTCCTTACGAATGTGTATAGATTATAGGGACTTGAACCGTGCTATAGTGAAAAATAGGTACCCAATGCCACAGATAGATGATCTCTTTGATCAGATGAAAGGAGCAAAGGTATTCTCAAAAATTGATTTGCGATCAGGGTATCAACAACTAAGGATTAAGGAGGGAAATATTCCTAAAACTACCTTTCGAACTCAGTTTGGGCATTACGAGTTCATTGTAGTACCTTTTGGATTGACCAATGCACTAGAAGTATTCATGAGCCTCATGAATGGTGTATTCCAGAAGTACTTAGACCTCTTTGTACAAGTATTTTTAGATGATATCCTCGTCTATTCCAAGAACAAAAGAGAATATGAGGAACACTTACGAGTGGTGTTGTCCTACCTTAGAGAGAACAAATTGTATGAAAAGTTGTTGAAGTGCTCCTTCTTCCAGAAAGAAATTCACTATTTAGGTCATATCATTTCCAATGAAGGAATCTCTGTGGACCCAGAAAAGGTAAAGGCCATTATGGAGTGGCCAGTGCCGAAAAATTCTCATGAGGTAAGAAGCTTCATGGGGCTAGCAGGTTATTATCAGAGATTTTTGGAAGGGTTCTCTAAAATAGCGAAACCCATCACCACTTTGCAGCTCAAGGGGTCATGTATGAATGGACAGAAGAATGTGATAGTGCATTCATCGATCTTAAAAGGTTACTAACTAGTGCACCAATTCTACGAGTGTCAGATATGGAAAAGGACTTCACAGTCTACACAGATGCCTCGAAGAAAGGGTTGGGGGCCTTGCTAATGCAGGATGGAAGAGTGATAGATTATGTGTCAAGGAAGTTGAAGAAACATGAGGAACTTTATGCTACTCATGATTTAGAGTTGGTAGTTGTAATGCTAGATCTAAAACTTTGGAGGTAGGGAAAAAATTTGAGCTCAAAATATACCATCAAATTTTAAAACATATCTTCACTCAAAGGGATCTTAATTCTAGGCAAAGGCGATGGAGTGAGTTTATGAGTGAGTACGATTTTGGTATTTCATACATCAAGGGAAAGGAAAATGTGGTCGTAGATGCCTTGAGCAGGAGACCACGTGTCTTCTCCTTGGTACCCTTAAAAATCAATTTGAGGGAATGTGTGTTGACACAAATCCTTGGAGATAGTTGGTATTTAAAGGTTACCTCAAACCTCCAGAGTGGGAGGAAATTAGATCCAAAGTATGAAGGATATAGTCTAGAAACAGATAGACTATTGAGGTATCAAGGAAGGATGTACATCCCTGAAGGTGGGGATATTCGAAGCATCATATTGAAGGAAGACCATAGAGAACTTTATTGTGTGCATCTGAGTGTGAAGAAAATGTACGCAGACATGAGGAAGCTCTTCTTCTGGGTAGGCATGAAGTGCGATGTAGTCCATTTCGTCACCAAGTGCCTAGAGTGTCAACAAGTGAAATCCGACCACCATCACCTAGCAGGTCTCCTACAACCACATGATGTTCCTATGTCCAAGTGGGAAGTCATTTCCATGGATTTGGTTGTGGGTTTTTTGTAAGTTTTAAACCTGCAAAGTAAAGAAATGCATATAGATTCTTAAGCAAGACAAAAATTAATCAATGGCTCATACACAGAGTACACAAAGATTTTATACCGGAAACCCTCAACCAGGAAAACCTTTCTTATATTCATTATCTCAAATTTCACCATTCACCATACAATATATACAATGTTTTTAGGTATTTCGTAGATACCAAAACCCTAATCCCTTAATCTGGGATTAATTTACAAAACCGCTAAAAATAGCAAAAACTGCAGTTGTCGAACCTGACATGCCCACACACACACATGCAAAGAATATAACACATAACCAATAGTTTCCACTCACATCTCATAGACACAATGCCATTCTTGTGATAGTTGATAAGTTAGCCAAGAGTGCTCATTTTATTTCGGTTAGAGACACGATGTCACTGATGTGGCACGCGTGTTTGTAAGTGAGGTCATTCATTTACACGGGATACCTAAGAAGATCATTTCAGATAGGGACTCCAGATTCACTTCTAGGTTTTGGACAATTTTGCAGTCAATGTTGGGGACTCGGTTGAACTTAAGCACATCTTCTCATCCTGAAACAGATGGGAAAACTGAGAGAGTAAATCAAGTTATGGAAGACATGCTTAGGATGTATGTTATGGATAATCAAACCCATTAGGAGAAGTACCTACCTTTGGTAGATTTTGCCTACAATAACAGCTTTCATAACTCCATCGGAATGCCACCCTACAAAGCACTATATGGAAGGCCATGTAGAACATCGTTGAGTTGGGAGAGGTTAGACGACCAAGTAACAGTTGGGCCATAATTGATTCAATATATGGAGGAACAGGTGATTCAGATTAGGCAGAGACTAAAGGAAACATAGAATAGACAGAAAATTTATGCGGATGCACACAGGACTAATCAAAGTTATAAAGTGGGAGATCATATTTTCATTCGTATCAGGCCTAATAAGAGTACCATTCAGTTCGGGAAGGGGACAAAGTTGTCACCTCGATTTATAGGACTGTTCAAAATCAAAGAGAAAATTGGACCCGCTGCCTATCATCTCGTACTGCCACCCTGTTGGACAACTGAGAGGGGGGGGGGGTGAATCAGTTGTTGCTGAGATTAAACAATTATACTTATTTTAAATTCTTTTTAGAGAAATGAATGGCAATCACAATAATACAGGAAATTAAGAAATAGAACAATCAACATCATTCACACATATGAAATATACAGAGACAGATATTTCCTGAGGAAACCCATAAAGGGTAAAAACCTCTTCTTCTTTATATGATAAGTAATCTTTACATTTTGTACATTATCATAATTATGAGAACTAGCTCATAATGAGGCTACAACCTCTATTTTGCAAGCTGCAACTTGCTAAGAGCACCGACTCTCTATTTTCTCTAGTACCTACTAGAAGGAAGCACCAACTCCTTGGTTTATCTAGCACCCAATAGAAGGAAGCACCAACTCCCTAAGTGTTCCATAACCAATTGGATGGAAGCACAAACTTCCAGTCACACATGCACCAACCTATATAATAGAGAACAATAGTTCTCCCTTGCACCACCCTGCCACCCTGGTTTCTCTGGCTACAACCAGATGGAAGCTACAACTCCCTCTATTCAAGCATCCACTTGAACCTCCAAGGACAAAAGTCCTCCCTAGCACCTCCCTACCACCCTGAAATATAAATCTTTGCTAATGAAACTTATCACAATGATACAATATTTATCATTTGTTTACCAGGCTTATCACTGTTCTTCTATGTTGCTCTACTCTCTTGTATCAATGTCTCTCTGTCTACATCTTCTTGGGATTTCTGATCTTCTATTTTTCTCTACAAGAGCACCTCAGCCTTACTTTCAGTGTCTCACTGTCTTGTTGCACACTTGCCTTTCACTTTCTGTTCTTTTTCCTTTCTTTCTCTATGTGCCATGTCCATCCCATGCACCATTCCTCTTCTCTGTATTTCAGTTGCTCCACACTCCTTCTTCTACACTCTTGAATACTCCTCAACCACGACCACCCCATCTCTTCTCTGTTATACATACTTATAGTCTCTTTGCACCTTGTCCATGTTGTCTCACCATGCTTCTGCATGCCCTCTCCATGTCAAGTGCTCTTCTTGATCATCATTGCAACTCTTCAACTTCTCTGGCAGTTAGATCCATATGTCAATTGCCTCTATGAACAATATTCATTCCATTGGCAGAAATCATTAGTGGTTTCTAGCAGTTACACAGTGAACCTCCAAAGACTACTTCAACAACTGAATTACCACTGATCGATTAACTGTGAAGAGCAACAGTATCCCTTCGATCATACTTAAATTCACCTGCACCGTTGGATTGGATATAAAGGATCTTGTGTTTATTTCACATTTCGACATTTCAGAATTTCGACATTCCTGTGGTAAAGTTTCTTGATTCTCCATGTCATGGTCCCCGAAACTCTGAAATGGAGCTTGGTTCTTCGATCTCTTCTCTGCCACTCTTCAACGATGTGACCACCAGCAGTGACCAAGGCCTACACCAAAAAGGTGTTTTCACATTTCGCATTTTGGCATTTTTCATTTCAGAACTTTAGGACTCCTTTGATGAAGAGTCTCAACTCTTGACTCTTCCAACTCCCAGTATCCAAACCTCCAAAATGGATTCAGATCAACGATCCACACTCTTGATGATTCGATGGTCCAGATCTCTTCGTGACTTCTCATATCACAATTTCGTCATTCTTGATGTGATATTTCTTGACAACTCCACCTCCCAGTCTGCGAAACTCCGAAATGGGGTCAGATCATCTTTTCGAATTTTCAGACTTCACAACTTCAGGATTCCTGTTGTGAGAGTTCTTAACATTTCCAACTTCCGGTATCTGAACCTCTGGTATTTGACATTTCATGATTTCTCATTTCGTGACTTCAGGTTTCACAATTTCGGGACTCCTGTGATGAAGAGTCATGACTCTTGACTCCTCCAACTCCCGTTAT
The DNA here is from genome assembly GCA_009831015.1 of Picea engelmannii. Taxonomy (NCBI): domain Eukaryota; kingdom Viridiplantae; phylum Streptophyta; class Pinopsida; order Pinales; family Pinaceae; genus Picea; species Picea engelmannii. Next base: position 1,897,864 of record ML777128.1, read on the forward strand.
CTGAAACTCTGAAATGGAGTCTTTCACATTTCACGATTTCTCATTTTGCGACTTCGGGTTTCGCGATTTCGGGACTCCTGCAATGAAGAGTCTTGACTCTTGACTCCTCCAACTCCCGGTATCTGAAACTCTGAAATGGAGTCTTTGACATTTTGTGATTTTTCATTTCATGACTTCGTGTTTCGCGACTTCAGGACTCATGTGATGAAGAGTCTTGACTCTTGACTTCTCAATCTCCCAGTATCCGAAACTCTGAAATGGAGTCTTTGACATTTCGCAACTTCGGGTTTCGCGACTTTGGGACTCCTGTGATGAAGAGTCTCGACTCTTGACTTCTCACTCTCTTGGTATCCAAAACTCCAAAAAAGTGCTTCTGATATTTCCATGCCATTATCTTAGCACTGCTGATCTTCTTTGCTTGCCTATTTTCCATCAAATGAGCAAGAACACTCTTGCACTCTGCGTGCACCTTTTCACTTTCTCTTCTAATATTACGTTGATCATGTTTTCCATCAAATGAGCAAGCACACTCTTGCACTCTGCGTGCACCTCTGCCATTTCTTTTCTGATCTTATGTTGATCTTCCTTTTTTTCCATCGTTGCATACTCTGATATTTCCATCAATGACAAGCACCTTCCTTTAACAATGCCAACAATCTCCCCCTTTGGCATTGATGGTAACCCTGAATGAGTGCGCTAAACTATTTGGACCTCCAACTGTAGCATCCGGTTCAGACCACTCCTTTTCTGCCCCTTTGACATCAATGTCAAAGAAAACATGCTCCCCCTGAGCTATTGCAGTATTTTTAGGAGGTATCAGATATTCAACCAATACAAAACTCCCCCTAACAGGATGGACTCTCTTAGGTGTGAGACGGGATGACACCCAACTTCTGTCAAAGATATTCAAATGGTGTCTTGACTAGGGGTTTAGTAAATATGTCTACAATTTGTTCTATGGTTGGAATGTAATGGACCTTAACAACCTGATTACTGACCTGCTCTCTCAGAAAATGGTATTTTATGGGAATATGCTTGGTCTTGGAGTGGAGTACATGATTCCTAGACACACTGATGGCACTAGTGTTATCACAATGAATTGGGATCGGTGCTGTGTATTTTACCTCCAAGTATGCAAGTGTATGAATCATCCATAATACCTAAGTGAGATAGGTAGCAACAACAATGTACTCTGCCTCTGTAGTCGATAAAGAAATGGAACTTTTCTTTTTACTAAGCCATGCTACTAATGAGTCACCCAGGAAGAATGCTCCTCCACTGGTGCTTTTTCTCTCATTAACACAGTTTGCCCAATTTGCATCTGAATAAGCAGTTAAATGAAGATTCTAATTTATGGGATACCACAGACCATAAGTCATTGTCGCTCTCAAATACCTGAATATCCTTTTGATAGCTAGCAAATGTGTCACATACCCACTACAACATAATAAATTTTTCGCCTCTTCTTGAGGGACAGAATCCCTAAAGTCCTATGGGGGCTTAGTGCAAGCTATCTCTTCCCTTGTCCACCTCCATGTGATCGTTGGTTATGACCACAGGCCAAACAACTAGGCGCCTTTTTTCATTTCGTGACTCGGCGATACAAGCGAGCCAAGTCTTTCGACTCTGCAAACCCCAAAACCTGATACTCGAGTTCTTGTATGAGATCCAACAGCTCTCAATGTTTTGGATCCAACAGTCTAGATCTTCTTAGAGTTTCATGAACCGAGAGTTCATGATGCAACAACTCCAAGACTCTTGTCACTCCAATCCCCGAATCCCGATATGGGGATTCGTGTAGGAGATCAACAATTCTCGAGGATTTGGATCCAACAGTCCACAGGATTTCGAGGCTTTCCCTGAACTATGACCACTCACCATGCCTCTCCTCCAATGGACGGTCTAGATCCTTTTGGGACTCCTCCTTTCTGCCACAAAGCGCATCTGGGTTTCGGGTACTGTGATTTTGCAACTTGCGAAGACAAGGGTTCTTGCCATTTGGTTTCTTGGGCGCCGAAATGCCGAAGCCTATTCATGCTAACTGATTCAGGATTTTGTATACTGGGGTTTCACAACATATGAAGATGAGGGGTCCATACCCTTTTGGTTTCCCAGGTGTCGAAACACCGAAATCCTTATATCCACTAAGCTCATTTCGGGGTTTCGCAAGTCGGGATTTCGTGATATGAGAAGACAGGAGGTCTCGCACTTAGGTTTCCCGAGAGCCGAAACTTCAAAGCCCATATACATCACTAAGCTCATTTCTAGGTTTCACAAATCAAGATTTCACGATATGCAAAGACAGGAGATCTCGCACCTGGGTTTCCCGGGAGTCGAAACTCCGAAGTACCAAAACCTATCCATGCTAGGCCATTTCGGGGTTTCACATATTGGAATTTCGCGACTGGTGAGTACAAGGGAACTTGCCCTTGGGTTCCCCAGTTTCCGAAACACCGAAACACCGACTGACAACCACGTGTCCCTCTGATGGACGACTGTGACCTTTAGCCATGATCAACCGTTGTGATATTTTCGAGATGATCAACGGTCATGATCAAATCTCGGCTTTCTCAAACTTATTCACACTAAACCGATTCGAGATTTCATATACCGGGATTTCGTGACTAGCGAAGACAAGGGGTCTTTCCCTTTGGTTTCCCGGGTGCCAAAAAACTGACCAGCAACCATGTATCCCTCCGATGGATGATCCGGGTAACTCCAATGGATCTTGGGATCTATGGCCCCAATTCCTTCGCTACTTGCGAAGGCTAAAAGGGGTCGAGGAATTAACGCCTATGTTCCTTCCTCCAATCTAACAGTCGTGACAAACCTCAGATCCCCGAAAGGATCTCATCTGTGCATATAGCAAATGAAAGGGTACTCTCTTTCAGTATTTGAAACTTGTTATCCTTCCTGAGCTTCGTCAGCTATCAAGGGATTGACAGTGTTGTGCTCTTTCTCCTGAACTTGACTCTTAGAAGAGTCTTCAACACAACTATTGCACTCCTTCATCAAGGGGTTATGGGGTTCTATTTGATCATAGAGAGCTTGTGCATATCTACACTACCTCTCATGAACTTAACAAACTCCTTCCTCCAAGGGACTCAGAACGTCTAGGTGAGTAAACCATCGTACATGCAACTACACATCAAGTTGACGAGATCACAGTTCATGGCTCTAGCTTAAGACACTACAGAACTCCAAAATTTATGAGAACAAGTCATGTTCGAAACATATTATTCCTTACTTGCCTCATTATACAACCAAGCAGAAATAGAAGGGATATAGTGTATCCATTAAGAATTCATTCACATTCCTGAAAGCATGCACAGTATAACCAATTCATACACAGTTACAGCTAAATTACACAGGGTAGGAAATCACGTATCTATTACAGGTTGTCGCCAACCAACTGACTGTGGGTGTTTTTCCTTCCACCCGACCATAGGCTCAGAGGCATTCAATATTATCACTCTCGCCACCCTTGTGTCAAGCCATGATATCACCAGGGAACTTTCACATGTCTCGAGGGTTCTCTCTCTGTTTCAGTTTCTGTTCGGGTCCTGTTTTCTGCAACTCGGAGCTTTCTCACTCGTTTGTGGCCTCGGCAAGGTTTCTCAAATTCTCTTCAGCATCAAGCTTGTGGCCTTCCATTCGTGATTCGATGGAGGGATTCGCGCCTCTCCCTTGCGAGCTCCCATTCTCATGGTGTCTTCCCTCTCCCGTGTGTGTGTCCCTCTTACTTGGGAAGGTTTTTGCTGACCTATCTGGTTCCTTCTTTCAAAAGGAAGCTCAGGTCTATAAGTCCCTGTGGTACTTCGGACTGACAGCCCATGTTTCCATTCATGGGGTGGTTGGTCATTCAACCACCGGTCCTTTCTTCCTTGATTGATTTTCTTTCCTTGGGATTGGAAGGAGGCTTGTCATCCTTATCAAGGAAGATTTGGGGTTATTTGATACATGAAGCCTCTCTTATAGTTTTCACATTCTTCCTCTAGTGATATCATGACCAGTACTTTCAAGGCTTCACCCCCACAGTTATTTATTGGCAACTCAAACAATAATACATTTACATTTTCCTCATGCATTAACATGGTAATTCCTACTCTATTATTAATTACAAATTAGGGGAAACAGGGTGTTACAAAATGACTCTGTTTAGGTGCAGACTGATATCTTCCTACCATTCCAACAACATGCATTATGTCTGGGTGAGATGTTGTGATGTACAACAGGCTTCCTATCATTGACCTATATGAACTTTGATCAACATCAGGTAAGTCATCATCCTTTCTTAATTTTCATCCAGTAACCATAGTTGTGCCCATAGGTTTAGAATCTTTCATTTGAAACCTTTTCAACATTTCTCTTAGATATTTTTCTTGAGAAATGAACATCCCTTTAGGCCTCTGAGTAATTTGCAAACCAAGAAAAAATGGCAGTTCACCTATCATAGACATTTCAAACTTAGACTCCATGGCAGAAGCAAACCATTTTACCAATGAATCCTTATTACATTTGAAGATGATGTCATCAACATAGACCAACACAATGAGAAAATCATCACCCTTTGTTTTGATATATAGATTGTTGTCAAATATTCCTCTCTTGAACCCTTTTTCTTTGAGATACGTATCCAGTCTGTGATACCAGGCATAAGGAGCTTGTTTTAACCCATATAAAGCTTTCTTCAACTTGCATACTAAGTCAGGGTTATCAGACAGTTCAAAACCCTTTGGTTGTTCCATATAGACTTCTTCATTTAAATCTCCATTTAGAAAATTCGACTTGACATCCATTTGATAGACTTTAAACCTTTTATGACAAGCATAGGCAAGAAATATTTTGATAGCTTCTAACCTTGCTACGGGCGTGTTGAGTACATTTTTATGCTTCCTTTTTACTCTATAAACTATACTTTTGCCTCAAAAACCATCCATTTTGCCTCCATTTCATTCCATATTTTCCATAAAACAGCTTATGCAAGGTACATTTATCATTCTTTAGCTTAAGAATTGAGTTTTTGAATTTTTGGCATTAAAATTGAAAATTTATCAAAAATTATAGGATTTGACTAAATCCTGTAATTGCTCCTAGGTTTGTGTACTTGCAGGATAGCTAGGTGAAATCTGAGACTTGGGTCATGATCCTTGATGTACAAGGATGGATGATTCACTATCATCTTCGATATCTGAGCCTTCCAGGTGTCTGGTCAACGTTGGTCAAACAAGGCCACTTCAGTAGAAAATACCCTGTTTTAGCCTAAAATCATGGACAGTTTTAAATTTTCTTGGGATTTGTTCATATTTTATGGATATGAAGGGGGTATTCGACCTTCCTAGAATATATTATGGATCCGATCATGATCTTTAGGAGATTTATTAGCATTATTAGTTTCAAAACTCTTGTATAAATACTCTAAAGCATAGACTAATATGACACCCTTGGATGTGAATGAAGAAACTTTGGAATTTGCAATCTTGAGATCAGTTCTGCGTTTTGTTCTTGATAATGTTTATATGATGATGTGAATGCTGCCGGAAGCTCCTTCTTAGCTGAGACAACTCAAGTGTACAAGTGAAGCATTGGAGGGCCCCCTTTGCCAAACTACTACACTCTTCCTTTATGTTCTTTTCAAGTAATCTTTGATACATGTTTTAGATCAGATCTTGTTGTAGATGACTTTTATTCATATCTTTGTTGTAGTTAGATGAATTCCATAGTTAATTAATATGCTTAATGTTTCAAATCCTTACTCATGTTGTGAATGATTTCTTGAATAAGAATTCAATGTGTGGTTTTCTTTCAAGCATTTGGATAATCATGAATGCTTTTTGAGTTATTTACGCTTTCAATACTTTTGTTTTAACAAGAATTGGTGATAATTGCTAATGAATGAAAGAAGACAATGAATGCATCTCTTGAATAAGAGTTTTGTCTTTCTAGTATTGATAAGCCTTAGAATTAGTTCAAATATCTTTTTGAATGCTTACTGTTTAGGAAAACATTTGTTGATTACTGTTATGAGATCTATGAATAGGACTTCTAAACAAAAGCTTAGCATCTCTTCTATATTCATCTCTTAGAATAGGTTTTGGTTTATTCCCATTAAAGAATAAAAGTTATCTCTAAATCCATACATTTTGGATGTGCCTCTAAGTCTTACAAACACCGGATTGACAATCATTTTCACTCTAATTTACATCAGTAGATTGGAGCC
>ML777128.1:1910737-1929382 GCA_009831015.1 Picea engelmannii
CTTTGATGGTCTGTCTTAATTTGGAAGCGTTGCCCCAAGAGATACAGATGCCACAACTCAACGGCATGCAGAATCGCCAACATTTCTTTTTCATAAATGGGTTTGCCCAGATTATTTTCAGACAGTTGCTTGCTAGTGAAGGCCAAAGGTCGACCCTCTTGCATAAGGACAACATTGATTCCTTTCCCTGAGGTGTCACATTCCAACACAAAGGTCTTTATGAAGTCGGGAAGGGCCAGAACTAGAGTGGTGCACATGGTCGTCTTCAAGGTTTGAAAAGCTTGATCAGCTGCTGGAGTCCAAGTGAAAGAGTTCTTTTTTAGGAGAGCTGTGAGAGGTGTTGCAATCTTTCCGTAGTTCTTAACAAACTTGCAATAATACCCTGTGAGGCCCAAAAATCCACGCAAGATTTTGAGATTCTTTGGGTGTGGCCAGTCTTGCATAGCTTCAATCTTTTTCAGGTCCACACTGACACCATCCTTTCCCACCAGATGACCCAAGTATTCTACTTCTGAGGCACCAAAAGCACATTTGGACTGTTTCAGGAAAAGTTGGTGCTGAGAGAGTAGGCGGAGAACTTGATCCATATGAGTAAGATGGTATGTCCAGGTTTTTCTATAGATGAGGATATATTCAAAGAAAACTAAGACAAAATGATGGAGAAAAGGGTGGAAGACATGGTTCATGAGGCTCTGGAAGGTGGAGGGGGTGTTACACAAACCAAATGGCATGACAAAAAACTCATAGTGGCCCTCATGAGTGTGAAAGGCATTCTTGGGAATGTCGACCTCTTTCATACGTATCTGGTGATAGCCCAAGCAAAGATCAAGTTTGGTAAAGAATTGAGTGCCACTCAATTCATCCAGGAGGTCATCAATGACAGGAATGGGAAATTTGTCTTCGATGGTTAGTTTGTTGAGAGCACGGAAGTCAGGACACATTCTCCAAGAACCTTCTTTATTCAGTACCATGACGACCGGAGAGGAGTAAGGGTTCATACTAGGACGGATGACGCCGGAAAGAAGGAGATCCTGGACCATTTTTTCAATTTCATTTTTTTTGTGCAAAGGGGTGGGGATATGGACATATATTGGGGGGAAGGCTTCCTGGGACAAGGGGAATGGAATGATCATGGACACCGCGGGAAGGAGGGAGTCCTTGGGGAGTGGAAAATATCGTTTGATGTTTAGAAAGGAGGGCTTGGAGGTCTTGGGGCACTGGTGGGATCTCTGTGGCTTGTATGGTGTGAAGTTGGGCAATGACACCAGAATGACCTTTTTTGAGCAGTTTTTCCATGCGATGAGAACTGATGACCTCAGGTGAACTAGCAGTGATGCCTTGAAATTTATATTGGTGGCCTCCTTGGTCGAATTGCATGGTTAAGTTCTGAAAATTCATGAGAATGGGACCCAAAGTCCTTAGCCAGTCTGCACCCAACACAATGTCGCAACCACCCATGTCAATAGCAAACATATGGGATTTTAGGTGATAGTCACCGATTTGGAGACGCACATTTTCACAGCGCCCACCACATTTCATAGAACCACCATTGGAAATCATGATTTGGAAATTGTTGACAGCATGGATGTAGCAATGGGTTTCTTTGGCAATGCGATGATGAATAAAATTGTGGGTGCTACCACTATCAACCAGAATGATGACCTTTCGGTGCTTGATGTAACCGATTAACTTGAGGGTTTGGGGGGCAGAGAAGTCAGTGAGAGCATTGAGGGAAATGATCGGTTTCACTTCGAGAGGGTCGGAGGGAGGGTTTATGTCAGTTATTTTTGGTGACTTGGGCACAAGGGGAGTGTCAACATCTTCTTCCAGAATATCCTCAGAGATGGCCATAAAAAGATTTTGTTCCTCACATTTGTGGCCTGGGAAATATTTGTCATCACAATTATAATAGAGGCCTTTGAGTTGGCGTTCAGCCATTTCAGCCCTGGTCAATTTTTGGATTTTTAATGGGGTGGAGGGAGTAGTGGGGTTTACTGGTTTAGAGCGAGGGATAAAGGAAGGCTTACGGTTTTGAGAGGAAACAATTTGTTGTGCTTCTTTATCTTTTTTGGTAGCCTCCACCCAAGTCATAGGTCAAGCCATGAGGACATGGGCCTGAATCTCCTCCTTGAGGCCACTGATAAAACACTCTCGAAAGAAAGCATCAGTCATGCCCTCTGTTCGAAAATCCATATGCTCAAATGTAGCTATGAAGTCTTCTATTGTGCCAGATTGCTTCAATTTTGTCAAACAGCCCAAATGGTTGGTGTCAGTGTCAAAGCATTCATAAAGCTCAGCCACAAATTTGGTCCAAGCAATATACCCTTGACGAGAAGTTTTTCTCCATTACCACCATTCCTAGCATTCTTGATCTAGATGGAGAACACCATACCGGAGTTTGGCCAAGTCATCTGTAATGTTGTAGAGAGAGAAATAATGTTCCATTTGGGTGACCCAACCAGTGGGGTCCGAGCCATCAAATTTGGTTACATCCACCCACAGAAGGAGTATGTCCCATTGAAAGTGATGGGGTTGAAAGGAATGGGAAGAAGTTTCATCTTCAGTCTTTTTATGTGCATCAGGAAAAGAGTCATCGGTAGGGATCTTGAGTTTGGTGCAGAGTGATGCAAAGACAGATTCAAGCTGGGTGGTCAGTTCATGTTTGACTTTCGCCATTGCAGACTGCACGACTACATTTACGGATGCATTTATGGATGCATCACGGGAGGCAATAGTAGCACTGAGTTGTTTCACTTCTTGTTGGGTCTTGAGGAACCCAAATTGCAAGGTGTTGAAGCGAGACTCTAGTTCTTGGCTATGGGTATGGGCCATGAGGATGGGTGAACTGAAAAGGGAGAGGGCAGGGTCAGAAATGTTTGTAGAAAAATGATATGGATGAATGTGATAAGGGAGAAGAGATGAATCTAATAGAATAGGTCTCAAATAATGGTGAAAAATTTAGGGAGTGGGCGGGGTCAGAAATGTTTGCAGAAAAATGATATGGATGAATGTGATAATGGAGAAGAGATGAATCTAATGGAATAGGTCTCAAATAATGGTGAAAATACTACGGGGTTATACTTTGGTCTGAAGAATGTTGCAGTGATGAAATCCCCAAATTTTGAACCAGAGAGTATTTACTTAGCAACCTGAACACAGATGCGCGACAATAGATCTCACTGGTTTAATTTGTTTATCTGTATATTTATGATCCCCAAGGGTTAGGTATTCAAGGGTTCTACGGACAAGGGTTTGCCCTGTGATATAGCTCTCTGATATACGTGTGGGGTCCAACAGTAGTACTCGGCCCAATATCTCAGGGCACTAACTAAGGAGGATAGACCGTACCCTTAGCCGTACTACCCGACTACCCAGGTACTAGAGAGTATCTTCCCGAGTGTTGTTCTCAGTGACACTATAGCAGTTCAGCGGCCGATAGGTTTATCTAAAGAGGGCTTCAGGAAAGCTAATTCGATCCGTACATAGGTGTTATCTGATGCGCTACCACTCGAAGGGGTACCAACAGGGGTTACAAAGGTGTCCAACAGATGTGCGCTTAAGAACCACTTGTATTTACTACGTGTATGAATCCCTTAACCGCGGGTTTATGCGTGTAATGACAGATATCTGTGGCTTAAAGACGCCGGAATACGTCTCTACCCTGGAAAAAAAAATACCCACAATTTCTTCCAAGGAAAGTGCTCTGATACCACTTGCAAGATACTAGATATATAAAATATGCAGAATAGAAATAAAATGCTAGAAATGGAAGAATAACAGTAAAATATCCAACATAATCTTCACAATACACAGAAATGATATACAAAATAGAAATAGAAATAGCACTTTGATTCAGAAAGAAATGTTCACAGGCCTCTTCGAGGGGGAAACCTCTAGTCGAGCAGTGCTCTGTTACAATAATCTCCAAGCTAGGGTTCTCATACCCTCAACCCTTATTTATACTAAATATGTCTATTAAGAGAAGCATCTAGAGGAAGATCCTTCTAGAAGCGGAAGCTTCTATTAGGTCTTCTTACATCCACCTTATTCTATTTTATTGAAAGGCCTTATTAATATTGACCTTTATTACATTCAAATACATTGATCTACCTATGTGCGGGTTAGGACCTTAACAGATGCCCCTCAAACCACAAGTTCACATTGAGCCATTTGAAAAATGGGCTCTTGATTTCATTGGTCCAATAAATCCACCATCAAAAGGGAAGCAGTACATCTTAGTATGTACTAATTATGTTACAAAGTGGGTGGAAGCCAAAGCATTAGTGAGAGCCACAGAATAGTCAGTGGTCAACTTCCTCTTTGAGGAAATATTTGTCAGATTTTGAGTACCTCGGGAGATTGTAACAGACCAAGGAGCACAGTTTACTTCTAAAATGGTGAAAGACTTAGCAAGAAAATATCAGATCAAGCATCGAAAATCTACACCCTATCATCCACAAGCAAATGGATAGGTAGAATCTACTAACAAAACTTTGGAAGCAATCATGACCAAGACAGTCCAAATACATAGAAAAGATTGGTGAGACAAGCTTCAAGAAACATTATGGGCATACAGAATCACCTATAAAAACAGTATTGGGTTCACTCCTTATCAGTTGGTCTATGGTAGCAAGTTTTTTTACCTATAGAATTTCAAATTCATACTTTTAAACTAGTAGTTGATTTAGGAATAGATCTTTCTGAAGCACAAAAAGAGAGGATCATGCAATTAAATCAATTGGATGAGATGAGACAGGAAGCAGTTGAACACAACATTTTGATACAACAGCAAAGGGCACATTGGCATGATAAGTACATCAAGAAGAAACAATTTAAAATAGGAGACTGGGCTTTGTTATTTGATTCAAAATTCAAAGATTTCAAAGCTAAATTTACAATTCATTGGCTTGGTCCATATGAGATTGCAGAGGTATATGACAATGGCTCAGTCAAACTACAAACAATAGATGATGAGGCAAGCTCATTCATAGTCAATGGACATAGGCTAAAGCTCTACAATAAGCCTCTAAACAAGGAAGACTTTCTACAGCAGATATCTCAACAGAATGAGATGGAAGTGTTGGATAGACAGAATCATGTGTCTCCTTCACATTCTTCTTAAAAAAAAAAAAAAACAGGGCCACTTCAATTTGTTCTCAAATGTATCTCAGGAAGTCGAATTTTGCACTTAGCTTTGCAATTATTTGAGTTCGAACTTACCTTTCACTGGACGACTCCTTTTTGAACACGTTCTCTTGCCTTTTACTCTCCACGCATTCCCCTCCACTTGCCACATTTTTTCTACAGGACGAGAAAATACCCTGTTTTAGCCTAAAATCATGGACAATTTTAGATTTTCTTGGGATTTGTTCATATTTTATGGATCTGAAGGGGGTATTCGACCTTCCTAGCATATATTATGGATCTTATCATGATCTTTAGGATATTTATTAGCATTATTAGTTTCAAAAATCTTGTATAAATACTCTAAAGCATAGATTAGTATGACACCCTTGGATGTGAATGAAGAAACTTTGGAATTTGCAATCTTGAGATCAGTTCTGCATTTTGTTCTTGATAATGTTTATATGATGATGTGAATGTTGCTGGAAGCTCCTTCTTAGCTGAGACAACTCAAGTGTACAAGTGAATCATTGGAGGGCCCCCTTTGCCAAACTAGTACACTCTTCCTTTATGTTCTTTTCAAGTAATCTTTGATACATGTTTTAGATCAGATCTTGTTGTAGATGAGTTTTATTCATATCTTTGTTGTAGTTAGATGAATTCCATAGTTAATTAATATGATTAATGTTTCAAATCCTTACTCATGTTGTGAATGATTTCTTGAATAAGAATTCAATGTGTGGTTTGCTTTCAAGCATTAGGATAATCATGAATGTTTTTTGAGTTATTTACACTTTCAGTACTTTTGTTTTAACAAGAATTGGTGATAATTGCTAATGAATGAAAGAAGACAATGAATACATCTCTTGAATAAGAGTTTTTCCTTTCTAGTATTGATAAGCCTTAGAACTAGTTCGAATATCTTTTTGAATGCTTAATGTTTAGGAAAACATTTGTTGATTACTGTTATGAGATCTATGAATAGGACTTCTGAACAAAAGCTTGGCATCTCTTCTATATTCATCTCTTAGAATAGGTTTTGGCTTAGTCCCATTAAAGAATAAAAGTTATCTCTAAATCCATACATTTTGGATGTGCCTCTAAGTCTTACAAACACCGGATTGACAATCATTTGCACTCTAATTTACATTTTGGATAGCTTCTAACCTTGCTACAGGCACAAATGTTTCATCAAAATACAATCCTTCTATTTGAGCATAGACTTTACAGACCAATCTTTCTTTGTTCCTGACAACTTGTTCCTGCTCATTCAACTTATTCTTAAAGATCCATTTGGAACCAATGATATTTTTACTTTCCGGTCTATGAACCATCTCCCACGTATTGTTTTTCTCAATCTAATCAAAGTTCATCATTCATTGCTTTAACCCAAAGGTCATGTTTGCTAGATTCATTAAAGTTCTTGGGTTCTAGAATGGATATGAAAGCTATATGTGATTGCTTGGTGTTTTTGATTATCTTTCTCTTGGTTTGTACACCTTTGTCTTTTTCACCAATTATCTGACTTGTAGGATGATTCTTTTGAGTGATTCTGGAGGAGGAATTTGAAGGAGCCTGTTGATTTGAGTCTGTCTGAGTATCTGTGTCTTCATCTGATTCAGAGTCTTCATTTTTTTATTCTTGGACCTGTTCATATTCAAATTTAGTTGTGTCCTCTGTAGAAGACTCATTATTGTACACCTCTCTTGCTCGGATTCCTTCATCAACTTTTACGTCAATACAATCAACCATTTTATGCAGCCTCTTATTATAGCATCTATATCCTTTACTATTTGTAGCATATCCTAAGAAGATACCTTCATCAGCCCTGTCATCATATTTTCCAAGGTTCTCATCATTATTCTTTATGTAACATTTAATCCCAAATACTTTGAAGTGTTTGATTGAAGCAGGTCTCCCATACCATAGTTCATAAGGTGTCTTGTCACTTTGTGGTCTAAGGTGGGATTTGTTAAGAACATGGACTATTGTGTGTATTGCTTCTACCCAGTAGGTTTGACCAATGTTTTTCTCATTCATCATTGACCTGACCATTTGCTGCACTATTTTGTTTTGCCTCTCCACTACTCCATTTTGTTGTGGAGTTCATGGGATTGTGTATTCTCTCTTGATCCCATGCTTATTACATAATTCCTTGAAATCACTTGACATAAATTCTTCTCCTTTGTCTGATCTTATTGCCTTTAACCTCTTGCCTATTTGATTCTCAGTTAAAGCCTTAAATATTTTAAACTTCTCAAATGCTTTAGCTTTTTCCTTGAGAAAGGAAACCCAAGTAAGTCTGGAGTAATCATCAATAATCAAGATGAAGTAGTTTTCTCTCCCTATGCCTTCCTGTCTTGATGGTTCACATAAATCCATATGAACTAGTTGGAGTGGTTTCTTTGTTGAAGTAAATCTCTTGGACTTAAATGGTGTCTTGGTTAGCTTTCCTACTTGGCAGGGTTTACACATAGAATCTTGGGGTTTTGATATTCTCAGAAGATCTTTTACTGCCTCAAGATTTCTGAGCTTGATTAAGTAATCAAAGTTTAGATGTCCAAGTTTCCTATGCCATAACCAGCTTTCATCATGTTTTCTTAGATGACACTCTTCTCTATCTTCTTTTAGCACATATACATTATTTTCAGTCCTTATGCCTTTGGCCACCACTTGTCCTGAGTTTGCAGATGTTATATTGCATTCCTTGGACGTGAACACCACTTTGAATCCTCTGTCACACATTTGAATTACACTGAGTTGATTGTGTTTCAACCCATCTACAAGCAGAACATCTTGTGCTTTTCCTTTTCCATTACTTAAACTCACCATACCTTTACCTTTTATTTTACCTGGAGCATCATTTCCAAAGGTTATGTTTCCTGATTTTCTTTCACCTAGAGATAGAAACTTACCTTTGTCTCCCATCATATGTTTGGAGAATCCACTATCTATATACCAAGTTTTTGTTTGCCTTTGAGTTGACAACACTAATCCGCACTTGTCACTTTCTTTCTTCTTCCAACCCTTGACATTTTCAGCAGGAAAATTCAGATTTGGTTCATGGTTCCTTTATCGACAGTCAACAGATTTATGTCCATAGTTATGACAGGTGTAGCATTCTGGTTTGTTGAATAAAGGATCATAACTATTGTTATTCTTAAGCTGTGTCCTTTTCCCATCCATCAAGTGATTTGTAGTCTGTAGTGGTTTGTTACTTGGTTGTCTCATTCTTTGTTGTGGAATATATCTATACCTTGAATGTCTCGATTGCTCATAATTTAATTTTAAAGAACAGTTTACAACTTTATGACCAAAGTTAGAACAAAAGAAAAAATATCCGTAGAAAAAGTGTTGGTACCTGGAAAATGGTTGTCTTCTTAGAACAGGTCGATTTATTCCATGCTGATGATTTCTATGGGCAGGGATTGCATTATTTCTTTGTTCTATAGATTCAGTCCTGGCACCCTTTTCTTTACTTCTCCTGGGCAGTTGATTGTCTTCCTTTGTTTATGCAGGTTTGTTGTTGTCATTGGTTGTAGATTTGACAAACTTGATGGATTCTTTGTTTTTTGGCGGACCACTACTTGATCCCTCTTCATAACCCAAACCAGTTTTCAGCTTTGGATTACTTTGCTGATTCAGAATGGTGGCTAATCCTATTGAGGCTTTGATACTTGGCAGATTCTGATGATACAAGGCTTGAAACTTCTCCAATTCTTTTCTAGTTTTCACTACCTCTTCTTCCAGAGATTTACATATTGCCTTCCTTTTTTATAACTGTTGTTTCATAATGTCCTCAATTTTCTTTGCCTCTTTTAATTCTACTTTTAGTAGGGAAAAGTCTTCATCGGGCTGTTTACTGTCTTTCATGAACTGTATCAGCAATTGTTTTTGCTTTATATTCTTAATTTTGAGTTTGTCAATCTCTTATAGTGCACTGATAAGTTATCCTTCCATATCAACCACAAATTCTTCTTCATTATCCTCACTTACTGTGCTTTTATTATGATAATCCTCTTTGGCCATAAGTGTGAAGTCATTTAGTTTATCTTCAATAGAGGATTCATTGTCTTCATCATCTGAAGGATCAACATCATTATTTACACAAAGACTTTTCTTCTTAAAATTATTCTCTTTAAAGAAATTTCCGTGTTTGTGCTTCTCCTTATCATCACATGTCTGAACCTTTCTTTTTTAGGACATTTGTTTGCAAAATGACCTATTTTACCACAGTTGAAACATTTGAATGGCAATTTACCTTTGTATTTTCCTGATCCCTTCTTCAGTCTCTTCACAAATTTTTCTTCAATTTCATCAGGCTCGGAATCTTCATTCTTTTCCTCTTTAAATGATGTTTTTCTGGAGGTGGGTTTATCTTTAACTATTCTCATTTCATATGCAGTCAATGTTCCTAGAAGTTGATCAAACTCCAAGGTTTTTATATCATTAAGTTCTTCTATAGAAAAAACCTCTGGGTTGAACCTATCTAGTAGAGATCTCAAAATTTTCTGAACTAAAGAAGGTTCCTCAATTTTTTCACCAAGTGCTTTCATTGCATTTACCAGTTCTTCAACTCTCAGAAAGTATTTTCCAACAGTTTCAGATTCTTTCTTCTTCAACTATTCAAACTGTACTCTGTATATTTGAATCTTGGCATCCTTTACCTTCTCATTACCTTCATAACTACTAATAAGTTTGTCCCACATTTATTTGGTAGTTCCTAGGTGCATAACTTTTACGAATTATGCTTCTGCAATCCCACTCAAGATAACATTCATAGCCTTAGAATTGAAGCTAAATTATATCTTGTCATCCTTACTAGCTAGTACAGCTAGCTTTACATAACCAATATCTACTACATCCCAGACATCTGCACCTAAAGCCATTATGTAAGTTCTCATTCTAACCTTCCAAAAGGCAAAGTTTGTTCCATTGAACAGAGGGGCCTTCCTGGTTGAATTTCCTTCATGGCTTGACATGTTTAAGCTCTAGGATCTACCCTTAGATAAAAGTGGACTACTCTGATACCAATTGTTGGACAACTGAGAGGGGGGGGTGAATCAGTTGTTGCTGAAATTAAACAATTATACTTATTTTAAATTCTTTGCAGAGCACTGAATGAAAATCACAATAATGTAGGAAAGTAAGCAATAGAACAATCAACATCATTCACACATATGAAATATACAGAGACAGATATTTCCTGAGGAAACCCATAAAGGGTAAAAACCTCTTCTTCTTTATATGATAAGTAATCTTTACATTCTATACATTATCATACTTATGAGCACTAGCTCATAATGAGGCTACAACCTCTGTTTTGCAAGCTGCAACTTGTTGAGAGCACCAACTCTTAGTTTTCTCTAGTACCTACTAGAAGGAAGCACCAACTCCCTAGTTTCTCTAGCACCCACTAGAAGGAAACACCAACTCCCTAAGTGTTCCAGCACCAACTGGATGGAAGCACAAACTTCCAGTCACATAGGCACCATCCTATATAATACAGAACAACAATTCTCCCTTGCACCACCCTGCCACCCTGGTTTCTCTGGCTGCAACCAGATGGAAGATACAACTCCCTATGTTCAAGCATCCACTTGAACCTCTAAGGACAAAATTCCTCCCTAGCACCTCCCTACCACCCTGAAATATAAATCTTTGCTAATGAAACTTATCAGAGTGATACAATATTTATCAGTTGCTTACCAGGCTTATCACTGTTTTGATATGCTTCTCTTCTCTCCTGTATCAGTGTCTGTCTATCTGCATATTCTTGGGATTTCTGATCTTCTATTTTTCTCTACAAGAGAACCTTAGCCTTCCTTTCAGTGTCTCACTGTCTTGTTGCACACCTTCCTTGTGCTTTCTGTTCTTCTGCCTTTTTTTCTCTGTGCGCCATGTCCATCCCATGCCCTATTACTCTTCTCTATATTTCAACTGCTCCACACTCCTTCTTCTAAACTCCTGAATACTTCTCAACCATGACCACCCCATCTCTTCTCTGTTCTACATACTTATAGTCTCTGTGCGCCTTGTGCATGTTATCCCGCCATGCTTCTGCATGCCCTCTCAATGTCGAGTGCTCTGCCTGATCATCATTGCAACTCTTCAGCTTCTCTGGTAGTTAGATCCATATGTCAATTTCCTCTACAAACAGTCTTCATTCCATTGGCAGAAATCATCAATGGTTTCTAGTAGTTACACAGTGAACCTCCAAAGACCGCTTCAGTAACTGAATCATCACTGATCGATTAATTGTGAAGAGCAATAGTATCCCTTCGATCATACTTAAATTCACCTGTACCGTTGGATTGAATCTAACGGATCTTGCATTTATTTCGCATTTTGACATTTCAGAATTTCGGCATTCCTATGGTAAAGTTTCTTGATGCTCCATGTCGCTGTCTCTGAAACTCCAAAATGGATCTTGGTTCTTCGAGCTCTTCTCTACCTCTTTTCGACGATGTGACCACCGATGACGACCAAGGCCTATGCCAAAAGAGTGTTTTCACATTTCAAATTTTGGCATTTCACATTTCGAAACTTTGAGACTCCTTTGATGAAGAGTCTCAACTCTTGACTCTTCCAACTCCTAGTATTCGAACCTACGAAATGGAGTTGGATCAACAGTCTACACTCTTGATGATTCGACAGTCCAAATCTCTTCATGATTTCGCATATCGCGATTTCAGCATTCTTGATGTGATATTTTTTGACAACTCCACCTCCCAGTCTATGAAACTCCGAAATGGGGTCAGATCAACTTTTCGGAATTCTTGTCGTGAGAGTTCTTGACATTTCCAATTCTCGATATCCGAACCTCCAGTATTTGACATTTCATGATTTCTCATTTCGTGACTTCGGGTTTCATGATTTCAAGACTCCTGTGATGAAGAGTCTTGACTCTTGACTCCTCCAACTCCCTGTATCTCAAACTCCAAAATGGAGTGTTTGACATTTCATGATTTCTCATTTCACGACTTCAGGTTTCACTATTCCGCGACTCTTGCGATGAAGAGTCTTGACTCTTGACTCGTCCAACTCCCGGTGTATGAAACTCCAAAATGGAGTCTTTGACATTTCATGATTTTTCATTTCATGACTTCGGATTTCACGACTTCGGGACTCCTGTGATGAAGAGTCTCGACTCTTGACTTCTCACTCTCTTGGTATCCGAAACTCTAAAAAATCACTTCTGATATTTCCATGACATTATCCTAGTGTTGTTGATCTTCCTTTCCTGCCTATTTTCCATCAAATGAGCAAGCACACTCTTGCACTTTGCATTCACCTATGCACTTTCTCTTCTGAGCTTACATTGATCTTGTTTGCCATCAAATGAAAAAGCACACTCTTGCACTCTGCGTGCACCTATGCACTTTCTCTTCTGAGCTTACGTTGATATTCCTTGTTTTTCCATCGCTGCATACTCTGATCTTTCCATCAATGACAAGCACCTACCTTTAACCATGCCAACACACCCCACTTACATAAAACTCATAATGTTTTTCATGTATATGTTCTATGTCATTATGTTGTTTATGAATCACATAAAATAAATTGGAAGGAATTGTAGGTATCATATGCAGGAACCCTCACGATAGAACCATTACGCATATTGGACCGTAGAGTTTGACAGCTCAGGAACCGTCTGGTAGACCAAGTTAAGGTCTAGTGGGACAACTATATTCCAGGATCTGCTACTTTGGAGGATGCCGAGACATTACGACGAGATTATCCCTCACTTTTTTTTACCACCTCGAGAATATGTTTCTCGAAGTTTGGGTGTATGTAACACCACCTTTTGACTTAGACAACTAGGATTACCTAAGGCCTGATTACCTTTATTTTCTGTTCACCATGAAACTATTAATGATACACTTGAACTTTTAATATGTAGAAACATGTATGAATGTTTAAATGTCATTTGAATGATGATGGATATGATGTGATCTATTATGTGAATGTAAAATTTTATGAATGTTTAAATGTTATTTGGATCATGATGAATATGATGTGATATACTATGTGAATGAGAATCCTATGAAGGTTTAAATGTTATTTGAATGATGTTGGATGTGATGCAATCTATTATGTAAATGATAATTCTATGAATGGGTAACGTTAATTGAATTATGGGATATTATGAGATCTATTTCTAACTTGAAAACTTTGATGTTAAAGTTGTTGGTACGTGGATACCGAATTGAAATTATGGTTGTATGCAACTACATGATGGTAATGCATAGATATGTATGAGTTTGTGTTACAGACTAATCTGTAAGTCATTAGGTTATGAAATAGCCAAGGGATAATGATAATGGAAGTAGATGTCATGACCACTAACCGAGAAACAATATGGTATGAATCTTTGTATGTGAAATTTTATTGGTTTGGATGCATTGCTATGATATGTGGACTAGTGCAGGATTTCAGGTGGTGAGACTGCCCAAAACTGAATAAATGATGAAAACATGCCCAACAACACAATGCCACTATATATTCCATTGTAGGGTGTGGACCCTAGTCCTGTTAGGAGGGGTGGAGGCATTTCCCACTATGTATCCTCTAAAACCTGGAGTCATGGGAGGACAGTGTTAGCTCACGCTCCTCTAGGCATGTGATGATGATTGTCAGTTGTCTGCTAGGGAAGCTTGGTCAAGATAGTGACACTTCCTCTTACGGGTTCTATTTGGAGTTATGTCAATATAGTTGACACTCCAAGATAGTCCAACAAAGGAAGGATAGGAATGAAATATGGAAGTAAGTTAGGGAGGAAGGATGAACAGAAATAGTTGAGAGCGTATCGAGATTTGTTTTATGCTGTAATTTATTGTTTTTCCTTCTGAAAATAAAATGTGTATATATGAATATTCATAATTACGTAACTAAAGTTTTCTAAATAAAATTGTTGAGCTAGATTATTGTAATTAAGGGAATTCACAAACATTTCATTGGTTTATTATCTTTTATAAAATGAATAGTCTTGTAAATTGGATTAGATGCATACATAAATTAGTATAAGGGTGATAGTTATTGTTATTAGTACATGCACAAGACTTGTATGTACTAGCTACACATGCATTTCTTGTACATGTACACTAGTATGCATGAGTTTTCTTGGCTTACTTACTAATAATGTCAGTTATTTGATATGCATGTGTGAACCATGTGTCTTTTCCCTTGTATCATAAAATACTTTAACTTCGAGACAAAATTTCTTGAAGGGTGGGTGTATGTAACAACCCTAAGTGATTAATCAATTGTCATGATTTAAATAATTTTTTAATGTATATTAGTTAATTAATTAATTAATTAATTTCATGATTAAATATTTGGTTAATGAATTTGAGTTTAATAAATTTTAATTTATTAAATGGAGACTTAATGTATCGAATGATGGAACCATTAAAGAGAAAGGGGATAAGGTGGCTGGAATTGAATGGAGGGATAAGGTGGGTGAGTCTTAATGAAAGGGATATGGCAGTGAATGAGAGAGGGGGAAAGGAGGATAAGAGAAGGGAAAAACACTCGAGAAGGGAATTTAGGGTTTTGGGGGAGAGCATCCTTTTGAGAGGAGAGGATTGTATTGTTGGTTTGGGGCTGGAGTAGCTTGTTGGAAGATGATATTGGTTTTTGCTTGAGGAACTTGTTGGAGTTTGGTGGACTAAGACAGGGGACACCTGTTGCTGGGAGTTTTGGGCTCGGGGGCCAGGAATCCTGGAGCTAGGGAGCCAGAGAGGCTCTATTCCTAGCTGGCTGAGAGGTTAGTCGGTTTTGTGTAGAACATCAGGCAGAGTTGGAGAACAACAGTAGCATCAGTTAGAGGTATGTATTTTCATTATTATGCTATGTTATGTGGTTTATTATCATGTTGAATATGTGGTTTGTTATCATGCTGAATATGTGGTTTATTATGATGTTGCTCATAAATTTTAATTATGTTAAATAATGAATGGTTAAAAATTTAGGATAGCATTTCTCTATTTTAACTTATGTTTTATAAGGCTTTGTTGGAAGAGACCTTATAACAAAGATGTACTGAGATGAAAACTACCAAAATAATCCAATTGGACTAGATGGACGACCACAAATATCCACCTGAATGTTGTGTAGGGATTCAATATATCCTCATACGTGAAGAACCCACAATTACAAAGACATGTCCCCATTACAGAGAAATGTGTTGAACTGAAAACTGTCAAGATGAGCCAGTTGGAATTTGGAGTAGGTGGGTGGCCACCAATATCCACCTAGATCCTTCATAAAAAGGATTTCATTGTAGAGCACCTAGGGAAGATGGAGAGAGATATATCTTGATACATCTATTGTAAGCACAATGTGCAAGCCTGGGATCATTACAAAAAGAATAATAAAGAAGTCAGTCATTGTGGACATAGCCCAAAGTTGGGTGAACCACATTAACTATTGTGTTTTCTTATATTTTATGTGATTGATCATGAATATTCTATTTATGCATGCTATATTAGATCTTTTTCTTACATGATCACTGCACAATAGATATGAATGTTATAGTAAATGGTTTATGTTGCAATCTGAAGAGTAATTCTACTATTTAACTAAATTCACTAAGTAACCAAGGAAGAACAAATACTAGATAATGTGCAAAAAACAAATAAGTAAGAATGAATAAGATAATTACCTCACATTCCCTCACTATTGTAGAATCTTGGTTCTTATAGCCCCAATAGATGCATTAGGTGAGACTTCACTTGCATGCAGGTGATGTTGAAAGGGTCGGTATCTGAAGGGTTTTGTTGATTAACATAACTGAACATAGGGTCTTATAATCATGCGCTAAAACCATGCCATGCCATTCCTTTTATTTCATTTCCTTTCCATGCCATTTCCTTTCCTTGCCCCTCCATGCCATTTCCATTGTCATGCCTTTCCCTTATCGTTCTATGCCATTTCCATGCCAAGCTAATAAATTATATTAACTACGTTCAAACAAGTCAATGAGAAGTCCCAAACAACACAAATCAATAAGGAAACTATAGTTGTTATAAAATTGTGATTATATTTTTAACTTCATCAATGATCTAGGTACTGGATATTGGTGGCCACCCACTTGTTTCAAATTCCAACTGGCTCATTTGGACAGTTTTTAGTTCAACATGTTTCTATGTAATAGGGAAGTTTCTTTGTAATTGTGGGTTCTGCACTTATGGGGATGTCCTGAATCCATACACATAATCCAAGTGGATATTGGTGGTCACCCACCTATTCCAACTGGCTTATTTTGGAAGTTTTCATGCTAGTACATCTGTATGTACTTTCAGGGCCATTTTTGGGCTCTAAACAGTGTTTTCTTGGCTTTCCAAGTTCAAAATATATATGTAGTTAGATTTTTATCGAATAATTCATAGTTCTCTAAAATATCTTTCCAATAGGCTATCACACGCCTAAAACGGAGATGGTATGCAAAAGTTATGACGCCGGGAAATTAATGTACTAACTTAACCCAACGGGGCCCACATGAATTTTGGCACTTCATCTCCTAGGGTTAGGTTTTTGGATGTCCAGGGTTTTGGAATTCATGGTTATCATAATAAGGCCTTCAAAGCCTCATTGTAATCATATTCTTGTGAAAGAGTGCAGTTGTCACATCTCTTCTCAGAGATAAAGCTACCACCATTCTAGCGAGTTTTGCACTCTGTATTTTTACAGTCTCTGTACATTTCTTTCATTATTAGGAATCATGTATTGTTGTATTTATTTGTTTCTGGTAAATTTTATGCGTATTTCATTGTAATATATCTTTTTTCATTTCATTCTGAAAATAATCTGGATCAAGAAATATGACAACTTACATCAGGACAAATATAACAACCCTTAAAAAAAGTAATCATGCAATGGAAGGGGGCTTAAAATGAAATCCTATACTAAGGTTTAGATAACAAATTATTTCTGAAATGGAAGATGGAACATAACAACCCTAATAATTCAAGACATCAATCTCTAAAGGGCTGAAAATTATGACAGAAATGTAATAAAAGGTGTCAAGGTTTATTCTAAGGTTGAAATATGACAATTATGTTAAATTTTTAATTAAATAAAGTACCAAGGAAAGTGTTTATCTTCCCTAGGCGCCTAAGTGGGAGAAATTTCCGAATGTGGGTCCTAGTCATTTAATTTGTGAGATGCAAATTAAAAGGTGACTTTATGATTAAAGTGGAGGTGAGTGAAGAGACACCAAATCTCAGCCACCCATCTGATCTAATCTCAACCGTTAGATTAGAAAACTCCTCACCTTCCCTCATGAGGTCGACTAAGGCAAGAGGGCGCACCCATTCTTGGGTAAGAAGAAGCAACAAAAGTCTTATTGAGAGAGCAAGAGACTCTTGGTGAGATGCCAAGAACAAGAAAGTTGAAGCATTCTTGTTGAGAGAACAAGAGAGAGAAAGAGAGAGGTCGAGCTCAAGAAAAGAGACAGCAGCTACAACTTCTGGGAGTATTGGTATGCATTCCAAGGTTGCCGAATAACATTTAGTGGCACAGAAATTGAGTCTTAGCAGAGTTTTGGCATGAATTTCGAAATAGTCCGTACAGCATTAATTGTCGTACAGTTGTACGGATTTCTGGTTCAGAAATCGAGGAGCAAAGCTACAGGAATGTCCAGATAAGTTTGTGTAAATATCTGAAGATGAATATGTTGTAAAAGAATTTCTCAGAAGCTCATAAATAATACAAATCCCTCTCTCAATGGTTTTCCCCTTGTGGGTTTTTCCAGGGTCGAAGTTAGACCGAATATCTTTGTGTCTATATTTTCTGAGTTTAGCATATTGCTGATATTTTATTTCTGCGTTGAAAACGATGTTCAGAATCCTCATGTTTCAGTTCTGAAATTTATTTTCTGTTAAGTTTTTATATGTTGAAACTCCACTGAGTCATATGTTGAAACACCGCTGTGAGTATATGTTGAAACACAGTGCTATAACATATGTTGAAACACAGTGCTGAGTCATATGATGAAACACCGCTGTGAGTATATGTTGAAACACAGGGCTGTAACATATGCTGAAACACAGTGCTGTAACATATGTTGAAACACAGTGTTGTAACATATGCTGAAACACAGTGCTGAGTCATATGCTGAAACACCGCTGTGAGTATATGCTGAAACACAGGGCTGTAACATATGCTGAAACATAGTGCTGAGTCATATGCTGAAACACCGCTGTGAGTATATGTTGAAACACAATGCTGAGTCATATGCTGAAACACCGCTGTGAGTATATGCTGAAACACAAGGCTGTAACATATGATGAAACAGTGCTGAAACTGAGTTTGGCATTTAAATTTGGATGAAAAATCAGTGAGACTGAAACTGGGTTGGGTTTTGAAAAATTAGCATGGTATCAGAGTTGAGTTGAAGAGAAGCAGAAATTTCAGCAAACAGAAAGTAGGGACAACAGTCACTTCACAGGGCAGATTTTTGAATTTGTGATTTTCAGCAGAAAGAGGGTCATGGCTACTGGTTTGAGGGTTGAAGAC
>ML777128.1:1932753-1956334 GCA_009831015.1 Picea engelmannii
CGGTATGAGGGAGTGTTAAATTTTTAATTAAATAAAGTACCAAGGCAAGTGTTTCTCTTCCCTAGGCGCCTAAGGGGGAGAAATTGCCGAATGTGGGTCCTAGTCATTTAATTTGTGAGATGCAAATTAAAAGGTGACTTTATAATTAAAGTGGGGGTGAGTGAAGAGACACCAAATCTCAGCCACCCATCTGATCTAATATCAACCGTTAGATTAGAAAACTCCTCACCTTCCCTCATGAGGTCGACTAAGGAAAGAGGGCGCACCCATTCTTGGGTAAGAAGAAGCAGCAACAGTCTTGTTGAGAGAACAAGAGACTCTTGGTGAGATGCCAAGAGGTTCTTGGTGAGATGCCAAGAACAAGAAAGTTGAAGCATTCTTGTTGAGAGAACAAGAGAGAGAAAGAGAGAGGTCGAGCTGAAGAAAAGAGACAATAGCTGCAATTTCTGGGAGTATTGGCATGCATTCCAAGGTTGTCGAATAACATTTAGTGGCACAAAAATTGAGTCTTAGTAGAGTTTTGGCATGAATTTCGAGACAGTCCATACAACATTAATTGTCGTACAGTTGTACGGATTTCTGGTTCAGAAATCAAGGAGCAAAGCTACAAGAATTTCCATATAAGTTTGTGTAGACATTTGAAGATGAATATGATGTAAAAGAATTTCTCAGAAGCTCATAAATAATACAAATCCCTCTCTCACTGGTTTTCCCCTTGTGAGTTTTTCCAGGGTCGAAGTTAGACCGAATATCTTTGTGTCTATATTTTCTGAGTTTAGCATATTGTTGATATTTTATTTCTGTGTTGAAAACGATGTTCAGAATCCTCATGTTTCAGTTCTGAAATTTATTTTCTGTTAAGTTTTTATATGTTGAAACACCACTGAGTCATATGCTGAAACATCGCTGTGAGTATATGTTGCAACACAGTGCTGTAACATATGTTGAAACACAGTGCTGAGTCATATGCTGAAACACCGTTGTGAGTATATGCTGAAACACAAGGCTGTAACATATGCTGAAACACAGTGCTGTAACATATGCTGAAACACAGTGCTGTAACATATGCTGAAACACACTGCTGAGTCATATGCTGAAACACCGCTGTGAGTATATGCTGAAACACATGGCTGTAACATATGCTGAAACACAGTGCTGAGTCATATGCTGAAACACCGCTGTGAGTATATGCTGAAACACAGTGCTGAGTCATATGCTGAAACACCACTGTGAGTATATGCTGAAACATAAGGCTGTAACATATGCTGAAATAGTGTTGAAACTGAGTTTGGCATTTAAATTTGGCTGAAAAATCAGCGAGACTAAAACTGGGTTGGGTTTTGAAAAATTAACAAATTAAACCCTAGACATCAAGCTAACAAGGATAGAAATTGAGGGTAAGTCCTAATCTAAACATGAAATTGAGGATTTCAAGAGAAGGTTAATTCAAGAAGAATAAAATCTAACATGCAATATCACTACTTTGATAAAACATTTATTTAATACATTCAATAAATAACCATAAACTAATTAGAAAGATCACTTACTAGGTAAATCAATGACCTACACCTACACCTTGTCTTACCTTTCCTTTCCAAGCCATGCCATTCCTTTCCTTTCCATGCCATGCCTTGCCTTGCGTTCACTTTCCATTCCATTCCATGTCATGCCTTGTCTTGCATTGCCATGCCATGTCATGTTTTTCCTTTCCTTTCCATACCATGCCATGCCTTTCCTTGCCTTGCCATGTATTTCCTTTCCATGCCATGAATTTTCTTTTCTTGCCTTGCCAATCCATGCCTTTTCATGCCCTTACATGAATTTTTTGATTAATTGGGTTGGTTTTCATTGATCTCAACCCTTGAAGCAAATCTAGTAGTAAATTCTAGTAGCCCCAACAATATTGTTAAGGGACTTCAATTTGATTGATGTATAATGGAATGAATATTAATATATTTACAGGTAAGACTATTCTATATGGATATTACATGTCATTCCATTTTTTGTGATATGTGGAATGTCACATAACTCCTCACGGTTAGAGAGTTATGGTCTTGTGATGTTGGAGAACCCTCATGAGTTATATAGAAGGTCAAAGAAGTCAAAGTATTCTAGAAGATCCTAAAAAAGGGTTGACCATTCAAGTGGGTGAAACTAGGAGTTAATCATGGGTTAAGTTGTTGCAATAAGAAAATAATTAAAAATAATTTAGTTGTAACTAGAATTGGATAATTTACTATTTGTAGCAAAGTGGGTTAGAAGTGGACAAGTTGTTAGAAGTGGGTTAGCCCTAAAAGAAGGAAATTGGGTGAAGTTTGTTAGAAGGTAACCCCTTGAGGAATCTACATGAAAGTATAAATAAGAGAGAAAGGCTCTCTTACTAGAACCTATTGATCATGTTGGATATATATAATTTTGTAAGGTTTATTGTAGGTACTCATTGATACATCTAAAGTTGCACAAGTATGAGGTAGCATGAAGGGTTGATGGTGAAAGTTTCAGAATTACAGAAAATACTGAAAAAAAACCCTATCTTTTGAGTTGTACGCGGACCACATTGGAGAAGGGTGTGTACATACGTGGGATTTCAATATAAAAGGGCATGTACATGTGAGAAAAGCCATAAAAAATTGATAATATGAATATTCCAGGTCTCTAGAGTCTGAAAGCAAGCTCCCAGGAAGGTCTACAGTGATCAGGTACAAAAAATCTATCTACGGGTTCAAAAGGTATGTCTTATTTCTATGTGTAGTTGGATATTTTTGTCTACATGAGATATGGTTATGGGGGTTTGAGGATTTTCCCTAGAGAGGCTATTGGTTGCATGGAACTCATTTTATAAGTTAGATCTACAGAAATACAGTGTTGGTATAATTAATATTTATCATTGGTACATATTGTTAAGTGTTGAGGAACATCTTGTATTTCTAGGCATATGGTTAAGAATTTGTGTGATACATGGTTGAGAGATTGTATTTTTGAAGTGGTTGATTTACTGAGAGGTTTTTTATCAGTAAGTGTTTGATGTTTAGTCCATGTGAGGGTTATTATACTTGTTCATGATTATACACACTTGTATGGCACATTCCTAGAGAGATATAGATGCATTTGATTAAAGGATACATACGAGGATGTATTCATAGGGCACAGTTACAGTAGAGACATATTGATAGGTTGCAGGTTGATTTGATGGAGGCTACAAAGGGTCATAGTTTTTTAGGAGAGAGAAAACCCTAGTTTTCAAAAGGCATATGCAAGTTGTAGTACAAAAAGGCCACGCACATATGCAGGTTGTAGTATAGAAAGGGAACGTACATACACGCACTGTAGAACAAACAGGTCGCATGTCTGTTGGGTTTTGTTGGTACATGATGAGTACAGGTACAGGTTGGTTACAGGACAGTGGCACAACCTAGTTATAGGTTGTTGGCACAAATTGATACAGTTTTACAATGATATATCTCACAGTGATATTGTGGTAGTGGTTTCATCCTCTTACTTATATTTTAGGGCAGTAGGATGAGGCAAGGATAGATGGTTGGAGTCGAAGAACATAGGGGGTTGTAGCCTCCTTCTGGTTGAATCCAAAGAATTGGGGAGTTGTAGCTTCCCTTGGGTTATAGCCTAAAAATATAAGGGATTGGAGCCTCCTTCTAGTTGTAGCTGGAGAACAAAGGAAGTTAGTGCTCCCAATGAATGTAATTCTTAAAGACATATAAGGAAAGGCATTATGTGATTTTCTCCTGCATAAGGTTTCCACGTAAAAATATTGGTGTATTGTGCACATTGTTAGCACTCTGTAATTTCCATAGGTTGTATAAGGGTAGAAGAAATCAACAGAGGTAACTATCAAAATCACTTTTGAAGCTAGGACCTAGCCCTTCCCACTTCGGAGAGAGATCTCTCTGTATGATTTAGATTTGTTTAAGTTTTAAATTTTAGGCTAGTTATGACTGTTCGAATTTGTTTGTTTGTTTGTAATAATTGGTTGAAAGAATGCTTAATTTTCCATTGGGATATGGGATCTGTATTTAAAGATGAGAAACATATTCATATTTTTATGAGGTTTTCTTCACAGGGAAGGGTAGTAAAACGGTTGGATCTATTCAGATTTAAATGGAGTTAATAAGAGAAAACAAGATGGGAAAGTCCATTAATCACAGGAGCAGTTAAGAATTCCTTTACTCATTTTCATATGAAAACATACAGATCATTAAAAAACCAGAGACAGAGTATACAAGATAAATTATGTTCTATTGACTTTATTTTAATTATTAGAATTTGAAATACATGAAATGATCACAGAGAATGACAAAAAAGTTAACAAAGAGAGAGAGACATCACCAACAATCTGACACAATAATCATGTGAATAAGCTTGTTTTATTACTAGTCGATCCTTTGAAAAATTACACAATAGCTCCTGGGTAAAAAAATCAACCCTTTATACTTCGAAGGAAGAAGTATTTATAAAACTATTTACAACAAATCCTGTCATAAATGACTAGGATATTACAGAGGAAATATCTAACTAATTAGATCTCAAATTACAAAAATATAGGAATTTTGTTGATTTGCTTGGATCCTTGGTGTTGATTTGGTGGAAGTTGTTGGTGACTCATATCTTTAACTTTGGTTGGCTTCTCCATCCTAGCTCGAACCTCAAAATTGTTTTTACTCAAGTAAAGCGCATAGATCTTCCCATCTCTTTTTACCTGGGATGGAAACCTTGAGTAATTTTTTGTATAGCTCATCCATTTCAGTATACTTAGAAAAAGTAGGATTTGTGATGAAGATATGTTTTATCTCATGTTGAATACTCAAGTCTAACTTTAATGTCTCTAGGAAATATTTACCAGTAATGCTTCCCTATATCCCTGCAAACTTGGAACTGTCATTTTCCACTACACTGATTTTTTGTTTGTAATCTGATAGAGTGATCATCTTGTCATTGAGTACTAATAGTCCAGGGAGACCTTCCTTATGTAGCACTTCGAACTTGCTGAAAAATATATGTACTCCTATGTACATCACTTGAGACTTCTCTTCCAACTGCAACATTAATCATTTCTTGGTCATGACCTTCTTTATCTCAAGGATGGTCTCTATTCTTTCTTCAATTTCCAGATCTTCTAACTCCTTATTTTTGGATTTTAGGAATCTGATGCGTTCACTAGCCTCTTTAGGTATTTCTCCTAATTCTTCTTTGATTTTCTCAATTGCTTCTCCAACCTTCTATACCAATTCATGTTGTTCAAACATAATCTGTATGGATGGCCAAATTTATGCCATGGACTTACTGATATCAATCCAAATGTTTTCCTTAGCTAAGGTCTTTTCCATGGAAAACTCTTTCTATAGCTTCTATAGTTGTTGAATAAGGCTTTGATATTTATGCATTTCTGCATGGTGATTGGTCTGGAAGATAGACTTTAGCTCTTGCAGGTTTTTTACCTCTTCTTACATTTTTATGATCTCTTCCCCTTGGAGGGACATGTCTTCCATGGACTTCACAAGTTTCTTAGATGCATCTGAAATTTGTACTAGGATTGTTGATGGAATATCTGTTTATTTAGATGCTTTTGTTGTCCTAATTCATGTTAGAAGGATGGAATCTAGTGGGATCATGGTGATATTTACATTTTTTTACTTATCTTTTATTATTTTATCCATTTCTTCTTCCATCTCTCTTATTTGTGCATTCAGTTCCATGATAAGCTTCAACATTTCTTCTTTGTGGCCTTCAGTTTCAACCACTTATTTGGATTGTGAATATTCTTTAGTTGGAAGCTTCAGTTGATTTATCAAGGATGCTATATAAAGATTATTCTTCTTCAATAACTCTTATGATGCCTTGACATTTTTTGGGTCATACCCAATCTTCAACACCAATTCTTCTAGTGATTTGATTTTGTTGTCTTTGGCCAAAGAAGATATTTTCTCTAGGTTCAACTGTTACACATTATTTTCATCATCCCTATGACCGTTAATGATGTAAACCTATTTGTTGCCTTCAGAGGGGTCAGTGGCCTGAGTTCCTGAAGAGAGAAGGGAGAAGAACTTTTCCTGAGAAAAGAAGTTGCATTTTCTCTTGTAAAAACCCTGTAAAAAAGAAGTTCACAGGTTGCTATATAGGCAGGGTGCGAGAATGACCCATTCTCGCAGGCTGCACCATAGCTAGGGTGCGAGATGTTCGCAAGTTGCTCTATAGCTAGGGTGTGAGAATGCCTACACGTGGGAAAAATGAGCGTTTTCTCGAATCTTCTAGAAGGAGAAACTTCTATGGTGAGGTGGCATCCGAATGGTTTGGATCTTACTTTCTTTCATGATTTAGTGGGATCATCCTAACCTCCTCACCTTATCCTCTTCAACTTGTTGTAGGAAAATCTCCCTGCGGATAGGTAGATCACCTCTAAGGCTTGACCTTAACCCTAGATAGAAAAATGCTTAACGTGGACACTGACTTCCTTCAGTTGAGGATCTGCCCTAGGATCATGGATGGACTAAGGATTCGAGCTCAACTACTTTCCAAGAATGAAAAGATGCTTCCCCCATTCGTCTCAACAGCTTAACAACTTCCCAGAATAGGTAGCGCTCCCTCAAAAGGGCCATCAGAGCGTTGTAGCGCTCCCTAGTAAGATTTAGGGGGCGCCAGCGCTCTCAAAATCTATAGCGCTCCCTCAAAAGGGCCAGGGGAGCGTTATAATGCTCCCTAACAGTGTATGGGGGAGCGTCGGCGCTCCGAGATAGTGTAAGGAGGAGCGCTCCTCTCCAAAAACTCAGTTTTTGAGGTGCTTTCAAATGGAAAAAGGTTTTCAAACTTGTTGACTCATTTCTCCTCTTCCAAATCATATGTTTGAGGTGTTTCAAGTGTCTTTCTCATGTCGTTATAGGCACGACATAGGCATCATGGCAGCATGCTTTCTTGCGACACTTGTGAGCAACATGCGACACTTGTGACCTTGTGAGCAAAATGCGACACTTGCGACCTTTGTAATGACGACACTTGCGACACTATCAAAATGAGTAAATTTGATGTGTAACACAACTTATAAAAGGAGAGGAGTTCTCATGAAGAAAGTTAGCTTTGTTGGTTCTTGATCTTGTTAGCTTTGGTTGGCTTGGAATTATTAGCTTGGTTGGAGTGGCTTTGAGATTTGCTTTGTCGAGATAGATTGTGAATATCATCAGATCTATGCTCTCAGAATTCTTGGAGTCAAAGTGTGTGGGGAACGAAGGACAGTTGGAAGGGACCTTACGACATCAAGGCCATGGTTGTAATCTCTCTTTCACATTTAATATGATACAGTAATATGATTCTTTCGTATAAATCTTGTTGTGTTTTATTGTATGATTCCTTGATCACATACATAGGTTTTTATTGAGTTTATGTTATTGCTATCACTTTGGTTGGTTTGTGTTGTCTTGGTATTGACCTCACGAGAGCACCAGAGCGAAGCAGGAGCAACAAAGACCCTAGGAAGCGATACTAAAGTATGTTACTTGTTCCTTCCTACTAGTAAATTCAATATCTAAAACTTAAGGAAAGCATCATGTTCTGGTGTGTTTTGTTCTAGATCCAGCTGGATCTAGGGAGATCGGTTAGTTTCTGCACCTACGGATTTATCCAATAACATCAACTGGGACTGAATGTTGTTTAGGGACACCTACAAATTTGAAGCATTCAATGAGGTGTTTGTCAATGTAGAGAATATCATCTCCCCTATCTGCCTGTGCATGTCCATTTTGTTCCCTGCATGGACATCCTTTATATCAAACTCAAAGGATGTCTTCTTATAATTCGTGGTTGTCTTAGGATGAGGAACTTGTTCTTGGAATAATTCCATTTGCATTATTCCTGTCTCTGTGTCAAATGATGACAACAACATGTGTTGAGTAGTGGAGGCCTGCTTCCAAAACTAATAATATGTATTATTGTTGAGGAGCTCAGTTCTCTATTTGATCTGTTTGTACTTGTCAAAAATATTCGACTTCGTTTTCTCATGAGATAGAGTAGTGTTTGTTTGTTTTTTAGATGAATATGTGGAAACTGTGAACTGATAGCCTGAAAAGGATGAAGAATGTGGTCCCTCCATGACTATGGTGGACTTCATTTCTCCTTCTTTGAGAAAGTCTAGTGCATGACTAGTTTTCACCCTTTTTCTGTAAACTTGGAAGTCCTCAGTTGATACCTTTGTGACTGAAGGAGAAACCTCCTTTCTTGATTTGTTTTATGTTTGCATTTGAGGTGTGTTGGTATGTGAAGCAGTGAGAGGGGTGTTATAACCCTATGTTTCATAGGATCACCTGGTGATTATTATCCCTTCTTCTAATTACATTATGTTGTAAATAATATTTTTGTTCTGCAAATGATTTACAAAAGAAAAAGAAAAAAAAAAGAAAAAGAAATAAAAGATAAAGAAAATGAAAATGAAATAAAGAAAATACAAAAAATCAAAAGAGGGTATAAAAAATAGAAAAGAAAATGATAAAACCCCATGGAATAATTTGGCTTGATTCATACTCTCTAACCATGATCAAGCTCTTTCAATTTATGCAAATAGGATAGTGAATAAACTTGGCTTAATAGTCTAATCTTAGCCAAGTTAGATAGGTTAGTGAATAAGTTTGATCAAACAGTTTAAGCTTGGTCAAATGTCCTAGGTGTTGGCAGCCCTACATATGTTTTCTATTTGAACGAAAAATGACACTTCCGTTAGCTGCCTTCACCTCATCCTGTAAATATCACTATTTGAGGGTGATTATTGGGTTATACAAAAGGACATTTGATTATTCTTGTTTTATTTTTATCTTTTGTTTTCATGCTTGATTCATGATTGAAAGCATGAATCAAGAATTAAAACTTAATTTCGAATTTTAACTCTATCCAAAGCTTGGTTTTTAAAGGGTCAATGTGCCTAAATCGAACTCATGTCTCTTACTTGAATGATTA
The DNA here is from genome assembly GCA_009831015.1 of Picea engelmannii. Lineage (NCBI taxonomy): Eukaryota > Viridiplantae > Streptophyta > Pinopsida > Pinales > Pinaceae > Picea > Picea engelmannii. The sequence continues at coordinate 1,941,706 of ML777128.1, forward strand.
TTTTTTTTTCTTTTAAGTTGATCAAATATCGATATAATGCTTATGTTGATTTTCTTGTGGACTGTAAGCGTATCTATTTGGATCCTTTGTAAATCAACTATTATACCAAAAATCGATTTGCATTTGGATTGTAAAAATGTATCCATTCTTAACCTTTGCAAATCAAGTATACCCATTACATGTCGTTGGAATTAAACACACAAGAAACATATCATGTACTTCATTGTAGCTAGCAGGTTGAATTGATAGTCCTCTCATTACAAGCTAAGGTCTTGTGTTATGCTCCGTACTCAAAACGTTCATTACCAGAAACGCCCAAATTTCATGAATGAAGCCCTTATGCTTATGTTATGGTCACGTTGGTGTGTTGATAGTTTTGTTTCCATGGTATTAGCTCAGACTTGCCTCTTTTATTGCTACCTCCTAAGCCCACAGTTAGTTCGGGTCACCCTTGTTACAATTTGTTCGAACCCTTAATGGCCCCTGTCGTTCGAATAAAGACAAATGGCTCTCAAACATTGTTGCTTTATGATGATGTGAGTGAGGATCTGAAGAGCCAGGGTTGGGATATGTTCATCAAGAAGTTCCAGGGGTATAATCTACAGGTGGCCAAAGAATTCTCCCTAACATTTGATGGATACAGAGAAAAGGTTGGTGACATTCAGTTGGAGGTCAACAAAAAAATTTTAAGTGAAGCAACAGGGCTCCCTCTCACTAGTCAGAAGTGGTTTAAGAATTCCAAATTAGATGAAGTACCCTAGAGTCTTTTCTTCACCTCCAGAAATATTGATTGTTGTGATAAAGGTATTCTGGTCTCCCTACTCAAGGTTAGATTGCATGGTCTACTAACAATTTTAAAACAATTTATTACCTATGAAGGTCGTTATGGCCTAGTTTTCCCTTACCCTGTGCGATTTCTCATGCATTTTATTGGCTTCCATTTAAATGTGTAATTTTACTTGCTAAGAAGTCTATACAAAATGGGAAAAATATACAAGAAGCAGAGCCTCAACTCTATATTCATTCACCATGGTCTAATTAAAATACTCTTGGTTCATCATTTGAAAACCTTGGGTGATTATTGGGACGGGATCTTAGCTCGAAATGGTTTTGTTACAGAAATTCCTGCAGAAGCCCCTGTGATGGATAAGCCTATGATTGAAGAACATCTTGATCTCTCAAGTGGCAAGCCAAAATTTCTGGATAAAAATCCTCATGAAGGGACATTGTCTGATCAAATTTTAGGTGGGAGATAGGGTATTAGTGATGAGTTTATAGAAAATCATGTGCATGTACTGATTGTCTGCCCTAACCCTACTGTAAAATCCAACAGTAAAAGCCCTCGCAAACAGTAAAAAAAGAATCAAGAAATGTTAGGGTTTTGTAATAAGAGGGATGTTCAACTCATTTCAAGGAGTCTGCATAATAGATCCAAGCCTCATGTTATCTTTATTGATTTGATTGAGATCCATGAGGATTCAGACTCCGAGATTGAAAGGTTTCTAGCAGAGGAAGATCCGAGTTATCCCAAACTAGATCCTAATCAACCATTCGATTATGTCAATAATCTTCCACTGTGTCTAAAAGATAGCAAGGTGTTTACTGGTATTAATCTCGGTCAAAGGCCGACAACGGGAAGCATTGATTTTTTGGCACCCGATTTTAATATTCCTCAACAGATCGCCCCTATTGTGCATTGCGAAGTTTGCTTGCATTGGATAGGCAAATCCTATACAGATGTCCCCATTCTCCAAGCAAGGATCAAAGCTCTGACGACTCACAATAAATTGTTGCCAAAGGAAGACCGCAAACTCAAGGCAAATTCACAAAGACAAGCGAAGCATCTAAAAAGGACATGCAATATTGTTATAAAAAATGTTGACAGTGTAAAGGCTATGATAAATTTTGAGATATCGTGATCCATTTTTTGTTATTAGTTAAATGGTAAGATTGATTTTTGTTACAGTCATGCTTTCTTTGTTTTTTTTCTAATCAAATGGGATCAATTTTGATTTTTGTTACCAATAATAAGACTTGCTACATAATCGAGATATTCGGTAGCCAAGTCATTTTTCATATAAAATTTACAAATTGTTAGTTCATAAAATATTTAACTTGCTCCCATTTCATTTTATCAAGATGGGGTGTATATGATGTTGATCTTATGGGATGGAACATGCTTGACTTAGTTGATTAGCTATCTCCTTTTGTTTATTTTGTAAATAGGAGAAAACTTTCATAAATTTTGAAGATATAGTTTGATCATGAGTGGCTCTAGGCCCTCTATATTTGTAATGTTTAGATCTTTTGGGATCTAATCCTATCTTAGAAGATAGGAAGTTTAGATTTCATAAACTCTTTAAATACTCTATATTTTGTAAAGGAAATCATCTTGGCAGAGAACAAAAGATGGAAGAATGATTCCAAGACTTAATGAAATAGCATATATGCATTTTGGCTTTAGCCTTTTGTAAATGATGTTTTCATTTATGTTTTGTTAATCCTGATATATTAATAGGTCTGATAGCTTTAGAATTAATGATCTATTATGTTTGTGATACTTATTTTATAAATATCGTCTATAATTTGTTGCTCTAGATATAAATATTGTTATCATAGCTCCAATTCGAATGATAGGATTTATCTTTGAATTTTAGTTGAATGATGAAATGCAATAAGTTACACTCAGATTTATCTTGTTGTAATTATGTGCAATTATAAGATCACAGGGTTCAATTTGTGTTTCCTCCTCTGTCATTAAACCTCAACTGCCAATACATGTTTTGAATTTATTTAGAACAGTCATAAAGTCTATTGCAAATTTCTCTCTTGGGCGTGGTAGTTGGATGTTCTTCACTCATACAAACACTTGGATACATCTCACTAACTAATAACAGGTTAGCTCCTTTGTGTTTCTCAATTCTGTCATTTACATATTAATGATACCAGAATGTTTGGTTCATCTTTTGACTACCTACACATTTGTGCTCCATAGTTTATTCAATTAAAAAAGAGTTAGATTTATTAAAGAAAACTGAAAAGATTTAAATGTGATTTCTTTATCAGCTTCTTAAAAGAAATTGTTTTCACATCGATTTCGTAAGTTTCGATTAAAACTTGCAATTTGTAAATGATGCACATAAGTGAGATTTGTATATTGTTTGCTTAAATACACCTACAATAGTTATATTAGAGCATATGTACATATATAATATATAGTTTTTAGCATTAGTTTAGTTATTCCTTTCTTTTCGTTTTCTTTTTAGGATTTTAGGTTGGATAACGAAGCCATTAAACCTGTCAGAATGATTTACACCAAACAATAGGGGTTATTTAGACAACCCTAGATTGGAATTGTTCTTCCAGTTGACAGATGGTCAATTTTGCCCATCAAAAAATGGTGCTAGAAGAAGGGCCTAAATATAATTGATGGCACGTGGAAGTCCCAAAACTCCACCCCCACACACTCACTCCCCTATAGTAACACGTAGTCGCTCAGAAAAAAATGTTACTTCTGAAACAACAACTATTGCAAATGAAAATCCTGAGATTCCTGTTGAGCCAATAACACCAAACCCTCAAGGGGTTGATGTACAAGAAATTGTTTGTCAGTCTCTCTTAAGGACACATAGTTCTTTGGCCTATATCAAACAACCTGGTAGGCCTCTCAATCAACCTTTATATTTCTCGGATATCCGAGAGAAACTTGAAGGCACTGGTCTAAGTTTAGATCCTTTAGGAGATAATACCATAGATCCTAACCATATCCCTACTCTTGGATTTGGAGGATCCGGTATTCCACCTTCTCCACCTCATTCATTTCCATCCTTTTTAGGAGAATAATCCTCTGACAAAGGAAGTTTCTCATCTAAACCATATCGGCCTTCTACACCACCCACACCCATGGAAAACCAAAAAAATCTTACCAGACCATGGATTGATTAGAATGTTGTGGCTGTAGTTGGACCCCAACACCCATTGCCAAAACACCCAGAAAAAGGGTTACCTAAATTTGATCTGGATTCTAAGAAATCTGTTGAAGATCACATAAAGAAATTCATGTTGGCCATTAGACTCTGAAGTGTATAGCATGAATACGTAGTATGTAGACTCTTTCCTTATATGTTTGAGGGCAATGCCTCTACATGGTATTTCTCCCAGCAGCCCTAGACCATTATCTCTTGGGATAAATTTGAAACATGTTTCTTAGAGAATTTTGGAGATGATAAACCCCTGAAGTCTTGGTAATGGAACTCTCCAGCCTAAAAATGAACCCTAAGGAGAAAGTAAAATATTTTAACCAAATATTCCCCACGTTAAAGAATCGAATTCATGCAGATTCAATGCCTATGGAAAGTCTGATTATCGCATATTACACCAAAGCCCTGCATAATAATATAAAAATTTGGGTTAAAATGTCTAAAAAGTCTATATTTCTGGAAGCCTTCGAGGAGGAAAGCCAAATCGAAAAGGACATACTAATTTTAAAAGACAATCTCAATAGTGAAGCTGAAACAACTCCATCCTCTAAAAAGAAAATCAAAATCCTTGCAAGGCATCCCCAAGCCAAAAGCCAACCAGAAACTCTAGACTTAGAAAGTTTTCAAAAGGTTGTCCAAAGATTATCTAATCAAGTCATAGACTTGAAGAGATCGACCGAAGAAGCATCCTCAAGAAAAGGAATTTTTAAACCTCCTTTTAGAAAACCTTTTCCCCCGAACCGGCCAAATCCTACCCTAGAAGGTCTTAATTTTGAAAGTTTACAACACAATTTGCAAACTATTCTTGAAGAACATGATAACTCTGCCCCTCCTGAAAGTTCTGAAGACATAGTTGAGGAAGAAGTAGCTGAAGAAGAGGATTCATCTCCCAATATCTTCGAACATTTTTCTAATAGTATCTTTCAAGCAAACTTTGAAACTATTCATCCTTACAACACTAGAAGCAAAGCACAGAGAAAACTGTCTTCTGAAATGAGTAATAATGTTCCTTCAAAAAAAATCAAAACAAGTTGAAATGAAATAGAGTTTAGCAGACCCAATTTTAGAATATGACTTGATTGAAGACCTGAAAAAACTAAGGGCTAATATTTCTATTTTTGAACTTTTGAAATTTCCTCTTATTCTACTGAAAATGATTCAAAACAATGCAAAAAATAGTAAGAACACCGATCTTAACAGCAAGAAAACTACAGAAATCAGTTCTAAAATAGCCCAAAATATCCCTACTAAAACAACATCTGAACCCCAAGATAAAATGGACCTGACTGAAAAAACTATATCAAATGTAGATAAAATTGTTTCAGGGACAACGGCTAAAAATCAACAGAATTATGTTGTTAATACTCATAAAAATGTCTCACCTTTATTATTAACTTTTGAAAATTTTAATAGAAATGTACATAATTTCATGGTGGATTCTGGCGCATCATTGAATGTGATGCCTTTATCTTTTTGCCAAAAAATTAACGTAGAAGTTCAGCCTTCTATTCTTAAAATCATTCAGCTCAATCGGACGAATGTTAAGGTAGTCGTTGAACTGAAGAATGTTCTGGTTAGGTTATCTTCTAATCCCAAGGTTCATCAAATTATCGACATCATTGTTGTTGAAATCCATGAATTCTATGGTTTTTTCTTGAGCAGGGATTGGTCCGAGTAGTTGCATGGGTACTTTGCCACAAATTGGTCTCATTTGTGGTTACCAAAAAATGGGCAGCCAAATAAAATTAAGATAAACCATGAATGTTATCTGAAGCATACCATGACAAATCTGAATGACCCAAACGAACCGTTTACCTCAGCTACTAATTCACTTGAAATGTAGGGAATAAACACCTTCTTTGGTAACTTCATGGCAGAAACTTCCCCCATCATTGATCCAGAGCAACAATCAGAGCTCATGACCTGTACTCAGTCAGCAACTTTGCCAAATGTGCCAAACACTATCGACGAAGCTTAGATATGGTTACTTTACTTCGATGGATCCAAATCCAAAGAAGGAGCTGGTGCAAGATGTGTACTCATCAACCAGACAGGTAATACAACCTTCATTGCTTGTCGATTATAGTTCGAATGCACTAATAACATTGTCGAATATGAAGCACTTCTACAAGGGCTTAAGAAAGCTTTGGATATGGATGTAAAAAATTTAATAGTGTTCAGTGATTCAAAGATAGTGGTCAAATAGGTAAGAGACTCCATACACTACTTGTCACTGCATCTGAGAAGTTACCAAACCTAGGTATGGAGTTTGAAATAGAATTTTTTAGCATTTAACATCAATTCCATTCCTAGATTAAGTAATTTTGAGGTTGACCTATTGGCTAATGTCGCTTCTAAAAAATTTCCCGCAGAAGGTCTCTCTCTGAATGCATTTTCAATTGAATTATTGTTCAGGCCATCGATCCCAGACAACATCACCAATTGGAGAGTTTTCGACAATGATCAAAAAATCATCAACTTATTGCATATGGAGGACACTTTCCAAGGTGCAATCATCGATCAAGGCACTCATGATGAAAACCTCCACAACTTCACGGTAATATCAGATCCTAGATATCCTGAATCGACGTATGATTTAGTAAACTCTATTCCAAGATCCGTTGTAAGAATAGAAAATTTTTATGATGTACATAATAAATTTAGAGGGTCATTCAATTGTAAGACAAACAGTTCTTCCTTGACTTGTGAGACAGTAAATTTATGGACTAAGGATAATCCTCAAAATATAAATTTGGGAATGGGGTGCTCCAAGCAAGAACGATTTGCTTTTATCAAATTGTTTAAATAATTTAAAGAGGTTTTTGCCTAGACATGTGATGATTTTAAAACATTTGATCCTAATATAATACAACATATCATCCCCATGAAACCACAAACTCAGTATTTTCAGCAAAAAATAAGAAAGATGCACCCCAAATTGGAACCCATTGTCAAGAAAGAACTGAATAAAGTATTAAATGAAAAGATAATCTTTCCCATGAGGCACACACAATGGGTGTCTAATCTAGCCCCTGTAAGAAAGAAAAGCGGTGAATTTAGACTCTATGTTGATTTTTGTAACTTGAACCGAGCGTCTGATAAAGGCAATTATCTCGTTCCTCCAATGGAACAAATATTTCAGCAGGTATCTGGTTTCGAAATACTATCGTTGTTATATGGTTTTTCGAGATACAACCAGGTCCTCATGTCTCCACCAGACCAGTTAAAAACCACTTTTCATACCCCCTAGGGCACTTATGCCCACAAGAAGATTCCTTTTGGACTCATAAATGTTGGGGCCACTTTCCAGAGAGCAATGGACATTGATTTTCGTGGCCTCATAAACCAATCAGTAGTGGTCTATCTTGAAGACGTTATTGTTTTCTCCAAAAAAAATAAAGATCACTTATCTCACCTTAGGACCGTTCTAGAGTGATGCCTCAAGTATGACATGTCTCTCAACCCTAATAAGTTTGTATTTATGGTGGAACAAGGAAAATTGCTCAGGTTCATAGTGTATAGTGACAAAATTATCATCGATCCTGAAGAACTCGAGCCATTGCAAAACTCCCCCCCCCCCTCCTCTAAAAAATCAATGCAATCTTTTTTAGGCCAGATTAATTTTGTCAGAAGGTTTGTGCCAAGTTTCTCATAAATGGTAAGGCCATTGAAAAATTTAATTAAAAAGGATGTTCAGTATCAATGGGGACCACAAGAAAATCAAGCCTTTGATTCCATCAAAAAATCCATAGTGGAAGCCCCTTCCTTGATGAGCCCTGATTTCTCGCGGGATTTCACTCTTTGCACTTTCGCCTCCAATCGGTCTTATGTTGTTGTGTTAACACAAAAAAATGTCAAAAGTAATGAAATTCCCATTGCCTTCATGATATAAGATTGTAAAGGGGATGAACTGAATTATCCAACTGTATATCAATAGGATTATGATGTTTTTAAAGCAGTGAAACACTTCTGATCATATTTGCTGAAATCCAGAACTAAAGTCATTGTTCCTTATCCTGATGTCAGAAACTTGTTAGTATAAAAGGAATTGGGTGAAAAAAGGGAAAACTGGATGACATCTTTACAAGAGTATGACCTCAAAATAAACCCTGCACAAATTTTCAAAGGTCAAGGCCTATGTAAACTAGTTGTTGATTCAGTTAAAGAACAAGAAAGTCAAATCAATTCCTCAACTGTAAACTAGCATGACATAAAACAAATCAGTTGTACATAAGTTGTTGTTAATTCTTGGTTTGATGATGTTAAGTTTTATTTAATATGTGGTTCTTCTCCTCGCCATCTTGACCCAAAAAAGAGAAGAGCATTAATATTAAAATCTATACCTTTCCAGTTGCTAAATGACGTATTATTCCAAAAAAAAATTGATAGTGTTCTCATGTGTTCTTTGGAAAGGGATGAAGCAGAGAAAGTAGTATTTGAACTTCATGCAGGTGATGCTGGTGGGAAATTCGGTGGAGACACCACTGCTCAAAAAATATTAATAGTTGGGTACTATTGTCCCACATTTTTCAAAGATGCCCATGCATTATGTCGTAAATGCGTAATTTGCCAAAAGGTTGTTGGACGAGTAAAAAAGGCAGCATTCCCTTTGCAGTTTTTTTTGGTTGATTCACCTTTTCAGCAGTGGGGTCTTGACATCATAGGGCCAATTAACCCCACTTCTTCACAACATCATAAATACATCATTACAACAATGAATTATTTTACCATATGGTCTGATACTACACCTCTGAAAGTGGTAGACACTAGTCAGGTGGTATATTTCCTTAACACAAATATTATTACTAGATTTGACATTCCTGAATGTTTAGTCTTAGATAATTCTTCTTAATTTTCATCCCTTTATATGAGTGTTTTTGTTTTGGAAAAAGGGATCAAATTGAAATATTTTTCCAGCTACTATCCACAAGGAAATGGCCTCGCAGAATCGACAAATAAAAATTTGATAAAAATCATTAAGAGGACAGTTTCTGAAAACCACAAAAATTGGCACAACATTCTTTTTAATGCACTCTGGGCTGATAGGGTGACACCAAAAACCTCTGTTGGTAATTCCCCTTTCTTTATTGTCTATGGAAGAGAAGTGATTCTCCCTCCACATGTCCTGCTTCCCTCTTTGCAATTATTACAGAAGGTTCATGAAGAGGAATTCCCTCCTCTTGAAAGTCGAATTAATGCTTTGTTCAAACTAAAGTAAGAGCACAAGAAAAGGAGAGACTAGATCAACATTAGTATATTGTGAAAGTATGGTTTGATTGAAAGTCTTCTTCAGATAGAAAATTCAAGGTAGGAGACCTAGTTCTCAAATGGGATAAACCTCACGAAGGAAAAGGGGAACACACCAAGATTCAAAACTTGTGGTTGGGGCCATTTGTAATCGTTGAAAAAATAGGTCCCAACTCTTTCTGTCTATACAATTTGGAGGGACATCCAGACACCTTCCCAGTGAATGGACAAGCTCTCAAAAGGTATTTTTCTTGATGTTTCTAGACCCACCTTTGTACATAATTTTTCTATTTTGATCTACTTTTGTTTTTTGTTTTGGGTTCTTTTCATTTTGTTTGTTTTCATTGCTCTGTGGTTAAACTTATGTGTGTGTCACCTTTTTGTTCATGAAGGAAAACCAGAATGCCTCATTATGAAGCAACAGTCAAGGTATTTCAGAGCATCAATGCTGTAAATTGCTGAAATGCAGGCTAGCTAAAGAAACTTTATGTTCAGAATATGTTTCCTAGTTTCACTTTATAATTATGAGCAGAAACGACCATCATTAAAGCTATTTACGTTGTCCATGTTTTAAACAAAACAACTCAAGTATGCCTTCCTGTCCTTGAAAAATTAGTCTCATCGGAAAACTGATTTCAGATCATAATGAAGGTTATCAAGCGATAAATTAAAGGCTGGAAAATATCAAGTGTTCTGAAAACTAAAATTTTCAGCATCACCCCGCTCTTTTGAATATCATTAAATTTATGGAAAATTGTAAATAATTTCCAGAGAGTTGTGGGAAGTGTTTTTAAACCCATCAAGATACTAAACAGGTCTATTGGGAGTGGGTAAATGCATACATCATGCCAAGACAACTTCATCATGGTATTGAATAGGCCTGTTGGCAGCGAAGTGATGTTGGGTTCAAGAAAATTATCAGTTATAAATGTTGATATTGATCGTAAGTGCCTTTCATTTTGAATTAAAAATTTCTTGGACAGGGTAGAGGTGTCAGAGTGGGTTAATTGACATCCATGCTGAGGCTATGGATGCATATTGGCATCAGTGGCCCTATCAACAGTATCAGAGCCATTGGCTTGAATATCATTTCTCTCATAATTAAAATTTGTCCCCGGATTTCATCTGAATAGAAAGATATCTGAAGCTGGACTGTGTGATGATTGTTGAAATTTGATTGAGATGCTTGATTTCCTTCAGTTGTTCTTTGATATTTAATCATTCTAATCATTCCTAACATGAACTCATTGGTGATGCAGAGATAATTGATTCTCCCAGTAAGTCGCCACTATTGGAAGCCCTACATATGTTTTCTATTTGAATGACAAATGACACTTCCTGTAGCTGCCTTCACCTCATCCTGTAAATATCACTATTTGAGGGTGATTATTGGGTTATAAAAAAGGACATTTGATTATTCTTGTTCTATTTTTATCTTGCGTTTTCATGCTTGATTCATGACTGAAAGCATGAATCAAGCATTAAAACTTAATTTCACATTTTAACTCTATCCAAAGCTTGGTTTTTAAAAGGATCAATGTGCCTACATCGACCTCATGTATCTTACTTGAATGATGTTTTTTTTTCTTTTAAGTTGATCAAATATCAATCTAATGCTTATGTTGATTTGCTTGTTGACTGTAAGCTTATCTATTTGGATCCTTTGTAAATCAACTATTATACCAAAAATCGATTTGCATTTGGATTGTAAAAATGTATCCATTCCTAACCTTTTCAAACCAAGTATACCCATTACATGTCGTGAGAATTAAACACACCATAACAGTATCATGTACTTCATTTTAGATGGCAGGGTGAATTGACATGCCTCTCATTACCAGATAAGGTCTTGTGTTATGCTCTGTACTCAAAACGTTCATTACCAGAAATGCCTAAATTTCATGATTGAAACCATTATGCTTATGTTATGGTCACGCTGGTGTGTTGCTAGTTTGGTTTCCATGGTATCATCTCAGACTTTCCTCTTTTACTGCTACCTCCTAGGCCCACAATTAGTTTGGGTCACCCTTGTTACAATCTGTTCGAACCCTTAATGGCCCCTGTCATATGAATAGAGCCAAATGGCTCTCAAACATTGTTGCTTTATGATGATGTGAGTGAGGATCTGAAGATCCAAGGTTGGGATATGTTCATTAAGAAATTCCAGGGGTATAATCTGCAAGTGGCCAAAGAATTCTCCCTAACATTTGATGTATACAGAGCAAAGGTTGGTGACATTTAGTTGGAGGTCACCGAAATATTTTTAAGTGAAGCAACAGGGCTCCATCTCACTTGTGAGAAGTGGTTTAAGAATTCCAAATTAGATGAAGTACCCTAGAGTCTTTTCTTCACCTCCAGAAAGATTGAATGTTGTGATAAAGGTATTTTGGTCTCCCTACTAAAGGTTAGATGGCATATTTTGTTATCAGTTTTAAAACAATTTATTACCTGTGAAGGTCATTATGGTATGGTTTTCATTTACCATGTGCAATTTCTTATGCATTTTATTGGCTTCCATTTAAATGTGTCGTTTTACTTTCTAAGAAGTCTGTACAAAATGGAAAAAATATACAAGAAGTAGAGCCTCGACTCTAGCCTCTTTCACCATGGTCTAATTAAAATACTCTTGGTTCATCATTTGAAAACCATGGGTGATGATTGGGATGGGTTCTTAGCTCGAAATGGTTTTGTTACATAAATTCCTATAGAAACCCCTATGATGGATAAGTCTATGATTGAAGAACGTCTTGATCTTTGAAGTGGCAAGCCAAAATTTCTGGATAAAAACCCTCGTGAAGGGACATTGCCCGATGAACTTTTATGTGGGTGACAGGGTATTAGTGTTGAGTTTATAGAAGCTCTTGTGCATGAACTGATTGTATGCCCTAACCCTACTGTAAAATCCGACAGTAAAAACCCTCACAAACAGTCAAAAAAGAATCAAGCAATGTTAGGGTTTTGTAATAAGAGGGTTGGTCGACTCATTTCAAGGAGTATGCATAATAGATCCAAGCCTCATGTGATCTCGATCGATTCGATTGAGATCCATGAGGATTCAGAATCCGAGATTGAAAGGTTTATAGGAGAGGAAGATCCGAGTTGTCCCAAACCATATCCTAATCAACCATTCGATTATGTCAATAATCTCCCATCGTGTCTAAAAGATAGCAAGGGGTTTACTAGCATTAAGCTCGGTCAAAGGATGAAAATGGGCAACATTGATGTTTTGACACCCAATTATACGATTCCTCAACAGATTTCCCCCATTGTGCATTGCAAAGTCTTCTTGCATTGGATAGGGCAGTACTATACAGATATCCCCATTCTCAAAGAAAGGATCAAATCTCTCATGACTTATAATGAATTGTTGGCAAAGGAAAATTGTGAACTCAAGGAAAATGCACAAAGACAAGTGAAGCATCTAAAAAGGATAGGCAATATTGTTATAAAAAATGCTAACAGTGTAAAGGTCGTGATAAATTCTGAGATATCGCGATCCATTTTTTGTTATTAGTTAAATGGTAAGATTGATTCTTGTTACAATCATGCTTTCTTTGTTGTTTTTATAATCAAATGGGATCAATTTGGATTTATGTTACCAATAATAAGACTGGCTACAAAATCGAGAGATTTTGTAGCCAAGTCATTTTTCATATAAAATTTAGAAATTGTTAGTTAATAAAATATTTAACTTCCTCCCATTTTTTTTTTCAAAATAGGGTGTATCTGATGCTGATCTTATGGGATGAAACATGCTCGACTTAGTTGATTATTTATCTCCTTTTGTTTATTTTGTAAATAGGAGAAAAAATTCATAAATTTTGAAGATATAGTTTGATCATGAGTGGCTTTAGGCCCTCTATATTTGTAATGTTTAGATCTTTTGAGATCTAATCCTATCTTAGAATATAGGAAGTTTAGATTTCATTAACTCTTTAAATACTCTATATTTTGTAAAGGAAATCATCTTGGCAGAGAGCAGAAGATGGACAAATGATTCCAAGACTTAATGAAACAACATATATGAATTTTGGCTTTAGCCTTTTGTAAATGATGTTTTCATTTATGTTTTGTTAATCCTGATATATTAATAGGTCTGATAGCTTTAGACTTAATGATCTATTATTTTTGGGATACGTATGTTATAAATATCATCTATAATTTGTTGCTCTAGTTATAAATACTATGATCATATCTCCAATTCGAATGATAGGATTTATCTTTGACTTTTAGTTGAATGATGAAATGCAGTAAGTTACACTCATATTTATCTTGTTGTAATTATGTGCAATTATAAGATCACAGGGTTCAATTTGTGTTTCCTCCTCTGTCATTAAACCTCAACTACCAATACATGTTTTGAATTTATTTAGAACAATCATAAAGTCTATTGCAGATTTCTCTCTTGGTCATGGTAGTTGGATGTTCTTCACTGATACAGACGCTTGGATACATCTCGCTAACTAATAACAGGTTAGCTCCTTTGTGTTTCTCAATTATGTCATTTACATATTAATGAAACCCGAATGTTTGGTTCAATTTTTGACTACCTGCATGTCTGTGTTCCATAGTTTATTCAATTCAAAAATAGTTATATTTATAAAAGAAAACAAAAAAGATTTAAATGTTCTTTCTTTATCTGCTTCTTAAAAGAAATTATTTTCACATCGATTTCATAAGTTTCGATTAAAACTTGCAATTTTTAAATGATGTACATAAGTGAGATTTGTATATCTTTTGCTTAAATACACCTACAATAGTTATATTAGAGCATATGTAAATATATAATATATAGTTGTTAGAATTAGTTTAGTTATTCTTTTCTTTTTGTTTTCTTTTTAGGATTTTAGGTTGGCTAATGGAGCCATTAAACCTGTCAGAACGAGTTAGACCAAACGACTTGGGTTATTTAGACAACCCTCAACCGAACTTGTTCTTCAAGTTGACGGACGATCAATATCTCCTATCAACACTAGGTTAGAGTAATTTTTAACCCAACAGATGAATCTCGATTAAGTTGATTAGATCAGGATATAGGTTAGAATGTCATATTTCAATAAATTCATGAAAGATTGATTAAATTACTTTGTTTTGAGTTAAACGGTGCATTTTTTACCCCTTGGTGACAAAATAAAGAAAGGGTAAGCTACAAAAACCCACAAAATTATTTTATCCTAAGTTTTACGGTGATATGAAATTTTTGCCGCATAGTGTGAAAGGACACACTGATATGAGTGGTTGATCAATGTGTGCTCATATCTATGGTCGACAAAGAATATCATACCCCTGACCTTTCTTCCTTTAACGGTTGGGGGGGATCTAATTTGGTGGTATTCCCTAAGTGGGACCCTCATAACTTGTCACCTTACTGTTAACTCAGACCCCCCTCATTCGTTACCACT
>ML777128.1:1967482-1979112 GCA_009831015.1 Picea engelmannii
AGGCAGAGTCGAATGGTACTCCTTGCTCTTCTGTCCAACTTGTCCCAATATTCCTTTGACATACCAGTAACTGGCGTACTAGTAGTTTGTGTACTGGTAGGTTGTGTACCAGTAGCCTGTGTGCTTGTAGATGGTGTACCAGTAGGTTGTGTACTAGGATCCACAACGATCCATTGTTCTTTGTCTACAAGAAGGTCCTCCATATTTAGCTTCCATAGCTCAAAGTTTTTACCATTGAACTTCTCTATCTTGATTCTAGATTAGCTTGCCATTCCTCTTACTTTACTCGAATCTCCACTGCAAAAGATCCCACTAAACCCAGGTTTATCACAGACCCAAGATAAACTTGATCTATCAAGACCGAGCCAAACCCTCAGCAACAAAGGCGTCCCTTTGAAGCCAAAAACGTGCTCTTATACCACATGTAAGTTTTAAACCCACGAAGTAAAGAAATGCATATAGATTCTTAAGCAATACAGAAATTAATCAATGGCTCATACACAGAGTACACAGATATTTTTACCGGAAACCCTCAACTGGGATACAATATATACAATGTTTTTAGGTATTCCGTAGATACCAAAACCCTAATCCCTTAATCCGGGATTAATTTACAAATCAGCTAAAAATAGCAAAATCTGCTAAAAATAGCAAAAACCACCCAAAAAAAAATTTGGGGGCACTGCCCCGAACCCCGTCGGCCCCGGGCTACTGCTCGGTGCCGAACGCCATGCGTAACCAAGGGGGGGCATACCTTCCCCCCCCCCCCGGGACCCCGCTAGGAAAGCACCCGGTGCACACGGCAGAGCTCTAGGTGAAGGGATCGTCAGACGCAGTTGTCGTATCTGACGCACCCACACACACACACATGCAAAGAATATAACACACACCCAACACAAATTTACACAAACAAAGGGTATTTTAATTATCCCTTTCAACTTTTATTGAGATAAAAACACTAACCTATCAATTAACCTAGGAATCTAACATATTAATCCATCTTAGACCGTTAAATTAATTATTAATGTAACCTAACTAATTTTATCCAAGATTAGACTATTTGACCAAACTTATTCACTAACCTATCAACATAAATTCAAAAATTTTGATCATGATTATACAGTATGATTCAAACCAAATTTATTTTTCATGGGGTTTTGTACTTTCCCTTTTTCGTATTTTGTCTTTATTTTA
Organism: Picea engelmannii; assembly: GCA_009831015.1. NCBI lineage: Eukaryota > Viridiplantae > Streptophyta > Pinopsida > Pinales > Pinaceae > Picea > Picea engelmannii. The sequence goes on from ML777128.1 coordinate 1,968,677, forward strand.
TTTTGTTTATACCCTCTTTTCATTTTTTCTATTTTTCTATTTTTCTTTTTCTTTTCTTTTCTTTTCCTTTTGTTTATCTTCTCTTTTTGTAAATCATTTGCATAATAAAATATTATTTACAATAAAATATGACTAGAGGAAGAAATTATAATCACCAGGTGTACTATGAAATATAGGGTTATAACAGTGGCTCCACTTGGGGATGGTGCTCTCCTTGTGAGGTTCCAAGAACCAACTACATGTTTCCTTGAATCATCTTCTCTAGTACTTTCTTATTTCTGATTTGTTTTATTGTAAATGTAAATCTGGTGACATTGATCAGGGGCTTAGGGCCTTCTCTTCGAGCTTCAACCATTGATAAAAGTCACCCATACCTGACATAAAAGGAAAAATGGTATTTACAATTAAATGGGTGAGAAAAAACTTTCAATCATGTGAAACATAGTTCTTGAGAATTCTTCCATTGACAGGTCCTCCTGGCAGATTTGTTTCATCCATATCTTTGATAAAAAATGCATTGCTTCCTCTGTAGGCATGTATTGTGAATGGACCTTTCCGTAGATTCTCAAATTTTCCATGCTTTCCCTTTTTTTCATTCCTTGAGTTCCATTTCAGTACTTTGTCTCTTAACTGGAAGTCATCATCCTTTGTCCTCCTTTCATAGATTTTATTGATATTTTCCTGAATCACCTGAGTTTGGTTGTAGACCTCTTCTCTGGACTATTGCAGTTGTATAGTTTGATTAATTCTTCTTTGGATTTCATTTGGTTGTACCAATACTTCCTGTAGTAACTTCATGACAGGGGCACCTAAATAAGTAGGAAAGACAACATCCATTCCATATACCAACTGGTATGGGGACATACCAATTGACCTCTTTGTAGTAAGCATGGTTACCCATAGTGCATGTACCAAATTAATGTTCCGTGATTTTTTGTTGTCTTGCGACAACTTCTTGATGATGTTGACCAGACTCTTATTTGAAGACTGTGCCAATCCATTTCCCAGAGGGTAATAGGCAGTATAGTGTCCTAAGGTGATATGATATTTGTTGCAGAACTTTATCATCTTTTTTTGTTTGAACGTTGCTTCGTTGTCAGTGATAATTTTCATGGGGCATCCAAATATAGAAATAATTTTAGTTTCCAAAAACTTCATGATCACAACATCAATGGATTTCCTGGTGGGTACAACTTCAATCCACTTGGTAAAATAATCAGTGGTTGTGAGAATCCACATGTGTTGGCCTAATGATGGTGGATGGATTTATATAATGAAATCCAACCCCCATTGTTAAAATGGAGCTTCAACTGAAATTGGATTCAAAGGTAAAGGAAACAATTTCCTTTTTCCTTAAAAGATCTGACATTTGTGACAGGAGGTCACTTTCTTGTGGACATCTGCAAATCAATTTGGCCAGTAGAAACCATCTCTTAGAATTTTATCGGCTGTGGTATTCCAATTCAATTGTCCACCATAGTATCCTTCATGTAATTCCTACAAAGCTTTATCAACTTCATATTTCAACAAACAATTTAGTAGAATCCCTCCATCATATTTCCAATACAAATTTCCATTTAAATACAATACTTCATAGCTTTGAGATTCAAGAATATAGCTTTAGTTATAGTTAAACTAGGAGGAGATTGTAGATGATGTAAAAATAAAATAAGGTCTGCATACCAGGGAGAGTTTGAGAAAACCTCTTTGACTTGTGGAGTCGCCTTCTCTTCTTTGTCATCAACTACAGCTTGAAAATTAATATCCAAAGCATGAAATTTGGAATCAACTATCAATTTAGCTAGTCCTTGACCCTTGATAAGGTCAGTTGGTTTGATGTCAATGTCAGACTCAAGGATAAAAACAATCCATTTGCACCTTATTCCATATGGACCATCTTGAGTCAGAATATCTTTCACCATAGAATTTGGGACATAAGAAATAATGTGTGAGTGGAGAATATATACTCTAAAATATTTAATTGCTTTCACCAAATCAAAATATTTCTTTTCCATAATGTTATAATTCAATACAGAATCTCTCAAGGATTTACTGAAGAAGGAAATAGGTTGTCAATGGCCTTCATTGTTCTTGTGCAAAAGAACCAATGCAATGGTATGCTCAGAGGCAAAAGAGAATAGGAGGAAATCTCTTGTATAATATGGACTGATAAGCACAGGGGCTTGTGTCAAGGCCTGTTTCACCTGATCAAAGGAATGTTTTTCTTCTATGGTCCATTTTATTTTTGTATTGTTTTTCAACATATTTGTTATGTTTCTGAGAAGTTCTACCAAGTCAGGGATACATATTCTTAGAAATTTTATTTTTCCTATGAAAGACTGCAATTCTTTTATCTTTCTGGGATTATCTATTTTTTGAATGGCTTCAATTCTGCTAGGATCTATTTTAATTCCATCCTTGGATATGATGTGTCCTAATAGTTTACCTTCCTATAGACCAAACATTGTTTTCTTTGGATTTAGTGAGATTCCAAATCTCCTTCATTTTTCAAAAACTCTTCTAAGGTGGAGTAAGAGTTCTTCATCTGTTTTTGAAAAAACAATTATGTTATCCAAGTATATAACGATGAATATTCCAAGTTCATCTGCAAAAGCAATATCCATTGATCTATGAAATGTGGCCCCAACATTCATTAAACCAAAGGGAATTTTCACATACATGAAAGTGATCCAAGGTGTATTAAATGATGTTTTCTCTTGATCATCAGGGTGGACTAACACTTGGTTGTAACCAGAAAAACCATCTACAAATAAATTCTACTAGATCCAACTACCTTCTGCAAAATATGGTCCATTTTGGGCAAGGGATAGTTATCTTTAAGAGAGACTTTATTGAGGTTTCTGAAATCAATACACAATCTCTTCTTTATAGTTGGAACTAAATTCAACACCCATTTAGAAAATCTCAATGGGACAATGATTTTAGCATCATACATCTTTTCTATTTCCTTTTAAATTAGAGGCATCAACTTTGGGTTAATTGTCCTATTTTTTTGTTTGAAAGGATTCTGATATTCTTTTATGGGAATTTTGTGTTGAACATGCTGGTATCATAAGATTTTACATATTCATAGCTCCATGCAAAAACATCTATAAATTCTTTGAATAATTTTGTATATTTATGTTTTTGAGCAGGACATAAAGATTTTGACAATTTAATCATTTTTGGTTCCTTTTCAGTTCCTATGTTACAATCCTCAACTTCTTTTCTAGTAGGTTCATTTTTTGTTTTTTTAGCTACATCATCAAAATAAAACAATTCTTCCAATGGGACTAATCCTCTAGGTAGAATATTATCCTTTAATTTCAAAAAATCCAAATTTTCTTGTTTTTCATTTATTTCTTCTAAATCCATCTTATTTGCACTTTATTTTTCATCATCACTATCTACATAAATATTTGCACATTCAAACTCATTTTTTTATTACAGAAAATCATTAATCTATTCATCATTCCCCAAAACTTGCCAATACCTGATATTGTCTAGGACATGAGGCATGCATTTCACCTCAACTATATACTGGCGATTATGATGAAATGGTATCTTACAAGTGGCTGTTGAGGTAGCTAGACCATCAGCAAGTATGTTTTGGACTCTAGGAATCACCTGCAAATTATATTCAGTAAAGCACTACAATAAATCTAGATAAACATTTTTGTAGGCTCTCAGTCTTGGGTGTTTATTAGAGTATTCACCTTTGACCTATTTTATTATAAGTTCAGAATCCCCCCTTATTGAAATTCTCTTGGCACCAATATTTTTTAACAATTTCAAACCTAGCATTACTTCTTCATACTCGACTATATTGTTGGTACACTGAAAATTCAATTTGTAGGAAAGAATTTTTGTATATCTTAATTTTGAATTTGAAACCTACACTCCAACTCCAGATCCTTCCTTATTGACAGAACCATCAAAGTCTAAACTCCACAAAGGTTTTGTTTGTTCATCATATTGTATCATCATTGTTTTTTCTTCTTTGGGGGATGCTTTTCTTTCCTCCAAGTTATAAATATTATCCTCCAAGTTTTCAATTTGTCTTTCCATGTCTCCATCATTGTATAAAATAAAGGATTCAAGATCACAATGAACAAAATATAAAGGGTAATTATGTGGTTTTTCTTGACTACTGGCCATATATTTCATTAGTGTCTCCCTGTGTAAGCTCCTCTGTTGACCAAATAATGGGATGGTGGCATAAGAAATGTCCAGTTGTAGGGTACCCTGTAATTTGGCTCCCCTTGAGTGAGACAGTAACATGCCATACTTAGGAGGTATGTCTACAACAACTGTGTCCATTACCATGCTTTTGGCTCATATTTTTGCCAAAGTAATACAAAATTCTTTGATAAGACTTATGCATTTTAATTTACTTGAATCAAAATAATATAAATCCTTGTAATTTATGGCGATATAAAGTCCTAATTTCTCCATAACAACCTTAGGAATAAAGTTGTGAGAAGCACCAGAATCTAGCATGGCATTGTGGAAAATCTTATAATGAATATTTAGGCTGATGTAAAAAGGAGGAACATAACCACTTTAAGATTTTCCATCAACTTTAGGCCCAAACAATAATTTAGATTTATCATCAACAATATTTACTGTGTTTGTACCCATTCCTGGCTCTATGTTCAAGGATTTGATCACTTGTGATCTGTAAGCATTCTTGTTCATTAACTCTGTCAGAGGAATATGTATGTTGAGTTTAGTCAATTCACTTTCCAGACTGAATGAGGTTGGAGTTTTATTTTGATTAGAGATATCTTATTTCTCATCAACATTCTTTTGTGAAGTATCTTTGGGATGGCTAGTGGAGGGAACATCAGTTTGAGTTGTCTTTCGTACATAATCAAATGTTCTTTTTGTTGGGAGTTATGATTTTTTATTTTGGGGGCTATCAGGAACTTTATTGGCAGGTGTATCTACTGTATTTTTAAAGTCAGAAGCTTTCTTGGTTGGATTATCATTGGAATTCTTACTTCTCAGTTTGTACTGCCTATGAAATTCCATTATTGCATTTTCAAAAGCCTGATGTTCTGACTCTTCCTCATCTACCTCAGTTTGTGAAAGAAGGAAAAGATCTTGTTCTTCTTTGGTAAGAAAAATAGAATAATTATCATTTACTCCCATAATATTAATGTGAACATCATCAAGTCCCTCAATTGTTTCTTCCCCTTCATCAACATAATTTTCTTGGAAAGGTGGCCTAATCTCCTGATCAGGGACTCTTTGTTCTATTTTTTCTCTAAGTTCTCTTTGTCTGATTTGGGGAATATTTCTCCTTAAATTAGGATTTATGATTTGAGGACCAGGTTGATTTTCTCTTAGTGGGTTCCTATCAGTGATTTCTAATATTTCCATCATTCTTTCCATAGTTCTAACTAAGGATTTTGAAATGCTCTGAGTACTGTCGATATGGGCGTTGTTGGATGTTGTCGCTGACAACTTGTGCATAAATCAGTCGCTATATGACAAAAGTCTTATCCGTTAGAAACTTAGGATAAAATTATACAATGGGTAGCACTAATCTTACCTTTTCCACTTTTACACCATGGTTTTATTTTCCTAAGGTAAAAATATCCAAATTTACAAAAGCAAAGGGTATTTTAACAATCCCTTTCAACTTTTATTGAGATAAAAACACTAACCTATCAATTAACCTAGCCATCTAACATATTATTCCATCTTAGACTGTTGGATTAATTATTACTCTAACCTAACTAATTTTAACCAAGATTAGACTGTTTGACCAAACTTATTCACAAACCTATCAATATAAATTCAAAATATTTGATCATTATTATACAATATGATTCAAACCAAATTTATTTTTCATGGGGTTTTGTACTTTCCCTTTTTTTGTATTTTGTCTTTATTTTATTTTTTTTATACCCTCTTTTCATTTTTTCTATTTTTATCTTTTTCTTTTTCTTTTCTTTTCTTTTCTTTTTGTTTTTCTTCTCTTTTTGTAAATCATTTGAATAATAAAATATTATTTACAATGAAATATGACTAGAGGAAGAAATTATAATCATCAGGTGATACTATGGAATATAGGGTTATAACGGTGGCTCGACTTGGGGATGGTGTTCTCCTTGTGAGGTTCTAAGAACCAGCTACATGTTTCCTTGAATCCTCTTCTCTAGTACTTTCTTCTGTCTGATTTGTTTTATTGTAAATGTAAATCCGGTAACATTGATTAGGGGCTTAGGGCCTTCTCTTCGGGCCTCAACTAATGGTAAAAGTCACCCATACCTGACATAAAAGGTAAAATGGTATTTACAATGAAATGGGTGAGAAAAAACTTTCAATCATGTGAAACATAGTTCCTGAGCATTTGTCCATTGATAGGCCCTCCTAGTAGATCTTCTCCATCCATATCTTTGATAAAAAATGCATTGCTTCCTCTATAGGCATGTATTGTGAATGGACCTTTCCATAGATTCTCAAATTTTCCATGCTTTCCCTTTTCTTCATTCCTTGAGTTCCATTTCAGTACTTTGTCTCCTAACTAGAAATCATCGGCCTTTGTCCTCCAGTCATAGATTCTATTGATATTTTCTTGAATCACTTGAGTTTGGTTGTAGACCTCTTCTCTGGATTGTTGCAGCTATAAAGTTTGATTAATTCTTCCTTGGATTTAATTTGGTTGTACCTATACTTTCTGCAGTAATTTCATGACAGGGACACCTAAAGAAGTAGGAAACACAATGTCCATTCCATAGACCAACTGGTATGGGGACATACCAATTGACCTCTTTGTAGTAAGCATGGTTTCCCATAGTGCATGTACCAACTTATTTTTCCTTGATTTTTTGTTGTCTTGCGACAAATTCTTTATGATGTTGACTAGACTCTTATTTGAAGACTCCGCCAATCCATTTCCCTGAGGGTAATAGGTAGTAGAGTGTCCTAAGGTGATATGATATTTGTTGCAGAAATCTATCATCCTCTTTTATTTGAACATTGCTTCATTGTTAGTGACAATTTTCATGGGGCATCCAAATTTAGAAATACTTTTAGTTTACAAAAACTTTATGATCGCAACATCAATGGATTTCCTGGTAGGTACAACTTCAATCCACTTGGTGAAATAATTACTGGCTATGAGAATCCACCTATGATGGCCTAATGATGGTTGATGGATTTCTACAATGAAATCCAACCCCCATTGTTCAAATGGAGCTTCAGCTGAAGTTGGATTCAAAGGTAAAGCAAAAACTTTCCTTTTTCCTTAAAAGATCTGACAATTTTGACAGGAGGTCACTTTCTTGTGGACATCTACAAATGAATTTGGCCAGTAGAAACCATCTCTTAGAATTTTATTGGCAGTGGTCTTCCAATTCAAATGTCCACCATAGTCTCCTTCATTTAATTCCTGCAAAGCTTTATCATCTTCATATTTCAACAAACAATTTAGTAGAATCCCTCCATCATCTTTCCAATACAAATTGCCATTTATAATACAATACTTCATAGGTTTGAGTTTCAAGAATCTAGCTTTAGTTATAGTTAAACTAGGAGGAGATTAAAGATGATGTAAAACCAAAATAAGGTCTACATACCGGGGAGAGTTTGAGAAAACCTCTTTGACTTGTGGAGTCACCTGCTCTTCTTGGTCATCAACGGGAACTATAAAATTAATATCCGAAGAATGAAATTTGGAATCAACCATCAGGTTAGCTACTCCTTGACCCTTGATAAGGTTAGTTGGTTTCATCTCAATGTCATACTCAAGGATAAAAAACAATCTATTTACCCCTTATTCCATCTGGACTATCTTGAGTCAAAATATCTTTCACCACAAAATTTGGGACATAAGAAATAATGTGTGAGTGGAGAATATATACTCTAAAATCTTTAATTTATTTCACCAAATCAAAATCTTGCTTTTTCGTGATGTTATAATTCAATGAAACACCTCTCAAGGATTTACTGAAGAAAGAAATAGGTTGTCAATGGCCTTCATTGTTCTTGTGCAAAAGAACTGCTGCAATGGTATGCTTAGAGGCAAAAGAGAATAGGAGGAAATATTTGTATAGTCTGGACTGATAAGCATAGGGGCTTGTGTTAGGGCCTGTTTCACCTAATCAAAGGAATGTTTTTCTTCTATGGTCCAATTTATTTTTGTATTGTTTTTCAAGATATTTTTTATGTTTCTGAGAAGTTCTACCAAGTTATGGATACATATTCTTAGAAATTTTATTTTTCCTATGAAAGACTGCAATTCTTTTATCTTTCTGGGATTATCTATTTTTTGAATGGTTTCAATTTTGCTAGGATCTATTTTAATTCCATCCTTGGATATGATGTGTCCTAATAGTTTACCTTCCTATAGACCAAACAATGTTTTCTTTGGATTTAGTGAGATTGCAAATCTCTTGCATTTTTCAAAAACTCTTCTAAGGTGGAGTAAGTGTTCTTCATCTATTTTTGAAAAAATAGTTATGTAATCTAGGTACATAACGATGAATATTCCAAGTTCATCCACAAAAGAAATATCCATTGCTCTATTAAATGTGTCCCCAACATTCATTAAACCAAAAGGAATTTTCACATACATGAAATTTCTCCAAAGTGTAGTAAATGATGTTTTCTCTTCATCATTAGTGTGGACTAACGCTTGGTTGTAACCCGAAAAACCATCTAACAAAGAAATTCTACTAGATCCAACTACCTTCTGCAAAATATGGTCCATTTTGGGCAACGGATAGTTATCTTCAAGAGAGACTTTATTGAGGTTTCCAAAATCAATACACAGTCTGATTTCTCCACTCTTCTTTATAGTTGGAACTAAATTGAACATCCATTTAGAAAATCTCAATGGGACAATGATTTTAGCATCATACATATTTTTTATTTCCTTTTCAATTAGAGGCATCAACTTTGGGTTAATTCTCCTAAGTTTTTGTTTGAAAGGATTCTCATCTTATTTTATGGGAATTTTGTGTTGAACATGTTGGTATCATAAGATTTTAGATCTTCATAGATCCATGCAAAAACATCTATAAATTCTTTGAATAATTATGTATATTTATTTTTTTGAGAAGAACGTAAAGTTTTTCACAGTTTAGTCATTTTTGGTTCCTTTTCAGTTCCTATGTTACAGTCCTCAACTTATTTTCCACTAGTATCATTTTTTGGTTTCTTAGCTACATCATCAAAATCAAACAATTATTCCAATGGGACTAATCCTCTAGGCAGAATATTATCCTTTAACTGCAAAAAATCTAGATTTTCTTGTTTTTCATTTATTTCTTCTAGATCTATCTTATTTACACTTTCTTTTTCATCATCACTATCTACATCAATATTTTCACATTCAAACTCATTTTTTGATTGCAGAAAATCATTAATATGTTCATCATTCCCAAAAACTTGCCAATACCTGATATTGTCTAGGGCAACAGGTATGCATTTAACCTCAACTGTATACTGGAAATTATGATGGAATGGTATCTTACAAGTGGTTATTGAGGTAGCCAGACCATCAACAAGTTTGTTTTGGACTCTGGGAATCACCTGTAAATCATATTCAGTAAATCACTGTAAGAAATCTAGAAAAACATTTTTGTAGTCTCTTTGTAATGTCCCCCACCTCTTAGAGAGGTGAGGAGGAGAGTCAGTGGCCTGGGCACCCCCACTAGGTCATAGTCTCACACTGAAGGGGAGGAAAGTCAAGAAGTTAAAAGTTATATTTTTAAGTTGACTTAAGAAAGGGAAAGGATAAAGGAGTAATAGATAACTCAACAAAAGAATAGAAGATTAACCCTGGAAGTTAACCTAACTCAACAGAGAATTAGAAGGAAAAGTATAAGTAAGAGGCTGGGGTGCACCTATTATTCATTATGGTTTTGGATTAGCATTTGTTATTGCTCTTGAGCATTCAGTTTGGGGGTTTTGCTGTACAAACCCTTGGGAGCAACTCAGTGGTGAAATATCCACTCACCTTGTTCCACAGCTTGGTCTCGGTGATGAAAGACTCCTCCACACCATTCTAGTCTCAGGGCCAGTTTATCGAGGGAGGTTCGATCCAGCTTATCCTGAGGGCCTAGGGCCATTCCGACAGTTGGGTTTTGTTTGCAGGGACATGACCATCAGTTTGAGGGATTTTCTGGAGGGTTATCATCATTCTACATTTGTCTGCAGATTAGGACATCTCGGAGCCATAGGGGACATCCTATGATTCAGTAAAACTCAGATCTAGGGAGATTTGCTTGAGATCTGAGCCTGAAACTTCTCCCACGGGATCCTCATAGCCCGATCTATATTCTTGGAGAGTTTCAGAGCATTTGGAGGCCTCCTTCATCAGGGTCGAACCTGCTAGGGTTTCAGTCATCTAGTGGGGTGCACCATTCAGTGGAGATTTCAGATCTACAACAATTGAGAGGGATCTTGGAGATTCGGGCATC
>ML777128.1:1992330-2008453 GCA_009831015.1 Picea engelmannii
AAAGGGGATTTGGTCCTTATACAATTACCGACATGATTAATCCTCAATGGGGATTAATCTAATAACAATAATAATAATAATAATGACCTGATTAATCCACAATGGGGATTTAATCCAATAACAAAATAATAATAATGATTAATTCACAATGGGGATGTAATCCAATAATAAGAATGCTCTTTGCAGTTACATTATTTCAACAACATGCCATACTTAGGAGGTATGTATGCAACAACTATGTCCATTACCATGCTTTTGGTTGGGATTTGTGCCAAAGTAACACAAAATTCTTTGATAAGACCTATGCATTTTACTTTACTTGAATCAAAATAATATAAATCCTTGTAATTTATGGCGATATCAAGTCCTAATTTCTCCATAAAAGCCTTAGGAATAAGGTTGTGAGAAGCACCAGATTCTAGCATGGGATTATGCAAAGTCTTATAATGAATATTTAGGCTGATGTAAAAAGGAGGAACATAACCACTTTAAGATTTTCCATCAACTTCAAGCCCAAAAAATAATTTAGGTTGATCATCAACAATGTTTACTATGTATGTACCCATTCCTGGCTCAATGTTCAAGGATTTGATCACTTGTGATCTGTAAGCATTCTTGTTCATTAACTCTGTCAAAGGAATAGGTATTTTGAGTTTAGCCAATTCACTTTCCAAACTGAATGAGGTTGGAGTTTTATTTTCATTAGGGATATCTGATTTCTCAACAACATTCTTCTGTGAAGTATATTTGGGATGGCTAGTGGAGGGAACATCAATTTGAGATGTCTTCGGTACATAATCAAATGTTCTTTTTGTTGGGACTTTTGATTTTTTCTTTTGGGGGCTATCAAGAACTTTATTGTCAAGTGTATCTATTGTATTTTTAAAGTCAAAAGCTTTCTTGGTTGGATTATCATTGGACTTCTTACTTCTCAGGTTGTACTTCCTATGAAATCCCATTATTGCATTTTCAAAAGCCTGATGTTCTGATTCTTCCTCATCTACCTTAGTTTGTGAAAGAAGGAAAAGATCTTGTTCATTTTGGGTAAGAAAAATAGAATAATTATCATTTACTCCCATAAGATTAATGTGAACATCATCAAGTCCCTCAATTGTTTCTTCCCCTTCATCAACATAATTTTCTTGTAAAGGTGGCCTAATCTACTAATCAGGGCCTCTTTGTTCTCTTTTTTCTCTAGGTTCTCTTTGTATGATTTGGGGAATATTTCTCTTGAAATTAGGATTTCTGATTTGAGGACCAAGTTGATTTTCTCTTGGTGGGTTCCTATCAGTGATTTCTAATATTTCCATCATTCTTTCCATAGTTCTGACTAAGGAGTCTATTTTTGTGTCAATAGTGGAAGTGGATGGTTCATCTTTGATAGTTACTCTCCTCTCAGTTCTTTGTCTATCTCTCTTAGCTAACGGATTTTCCTATACACTCACAACACATCTTTTCATTTCTTCCAAAGTTGTAGGGTTTCTCTCTCTTAATTAATAAGACATGTCAGCATCAAAACCATCAGGGAACTTGATCAAAGCTAGGCCTTAAGGAGGTTAAATGTTTTTTGGAATTGCATTATAAATATTATTAAATTGAGTGAAATAATCATGTAAATTCCCAACTATTGAGAAAATATTGGTGAAATGAAGTAACATCATTAAGGCTAGCAGCTGGTAAGTTTTTGAACCATTTCTTCACTTCACTAGTTAAACTTTGGGAAAACAACCTCATTTTGACATCTTCCACATCTACTTCTTTCAGGTCGAAAAAGTCATTCATCGTGTCAACATGTTGTTGTGCAGTCATACTTACAATGCTATCAAACTGAGAAATCCTAGTTTGATAATCCTGGGGCATATTATGTAAGGGAGAGGCCAAAACAAGGGGAGCATATCTTGATGCCATGATTAGTGGAGGTTGGATAGCAGGAACACATGCCGCAGGTTGAATGGTAAAGTGTATAATTTTTGGAGAAGTGGTGGAATATGTGGAAGAGGTAGGGATAGAAGATATAGGATGAGTCAATTGAGGATTGACAGAAGATGTAGAGATGGATAGGGAATAATGTTAAATGAACTGTTGAATGTAGCCTTTGTGAAAATCTTGATCAAATTATCATGATTGATATTGTAACTTTTCAAATTTTTGAAGGATTTGTTGATCAAAATCTATTGCAGGAGAGTGTCTTTTAGGGGTTCTAGGTTGGAGGATAGGGTTGGAGGATAGCTTGATCTAGAACTATTTCATCCACAAAACTGTAAGATTTGGTTCTGAAAAGGTTATGTTCAAAAGGTAAATCAAACTGGATGTCTTGGATTGTGACAAACTTCTCTGGAAGAGAGGTGGCCCTAGGAGGAGGACTACTACTCCCTTGACTCTCTATTGAACTTCTTTTTCTAATTAATTTTTTAGGGTTATCTACTACCTTTATAGGTTCTCTATCAGGGTGAGATCTAGTATGAATTCTTTTTGGAGCCATAACTTAAACTTTTAGAAACCTACTTAATTATTTACAAATGTTTACAACCTCTGGACATTTATCTCTCTTGAAATTAGATCTATGATTTTTTAGAAATAAAGTTTTCTTATTTAGGGAATACAATTCATAAAGTTGGAAAATTTGTCCAGTCCCTAGTATGTTCTCCACTATGTTAGCACTCTATAATTTCCAGAGGTTGTAGAAGGGTAGAAGAAATTGACAGAGGTAAATATCAAAACCACTTTTGAAGTTGGGATCTAGCCCTGCCAGCTTTAGAGAGGGATCTATCTGTATGATTTAGATATGTTTAATTTTTAAATTTTAGGCTAGTTATGGAAGTTCAAATTTGTTTGTTTGCTTGTAATAATTGGCTAAAAGAATGCTTAACTTTCCATTGGGCTATGGGGTCTGTATTTAAATATGAGAATCAAATTCAGATTTTTATGAGGTTTTCTTCACAGGGAAGGATAGTAAAATTGTTGGATCTATTCATATTTAAATGGAATCAATAAGAGAGAACAAGATGGGAAGTCCACTAAGATGAGGAGCAATTAATAATTCCTTTACTTAATTTCAGATGAAAACATACAGCTCATTAAAAAACCAGAGAAAGAGTATACAAGATAAATTATGTTCTATTGACTTTATTTTAATGATTAGAATTTGAAATACATGAAATGATCACAGAGAATGAGAAAAATTTTAACAAAGAGAGAGAAAGAGAGACATAACCAACAATCTGACACAAGAATCCTGTGAATAAGCATGTTTTATTATTGGTCTATCCTTTGAAAAATTACACAATATCTCTTGGGTGCAAAGATAAACCCTCTATACTTAAAAGGAAGAAGTAATTATAAAACTATTTACAACATATCATGTCATAAATGACTAGGATATTATGGAGGAAATATCTAACTAATTATATCTCAAATACAAAAATATAGGAATTTTGTTGATTTGCTAGGATCCTTGGTGTTGATTTGGTGGAAGTGGTTGGTGACTCATATATTTGACTTTGGTTCGTTGTTTCATGCTAACTTGAACCTAAAAACTGTCTTTACTCAAGTAAAGTGCATAGATCTTCCCATCTCTTTTTACCTGGTATGGAAACCTTGAGTAACTTTTTGTATATCTCATCCATTTCAGTATACTTAGCAAAAGTAGGCTTAGTGATGAAGATATGTTTTATCTCATGCTGAATACTCAGGTCCAACTGTAATGTCTCTAGGAAAGATTTACCAGTAATGCTTCCTTGTATCCTTGCAAACTTGGAACTATCATTTTCCACTGCATTAATTTTCTATTTGTAATCTGACAGAGTGATCAACTTGTCATTGACTACTAATAGTCCAAGGAAAAATTTCTTATGTATCACTTTGAATTTGCTAAAAAAATCTTTGTACTCCTATGTCCATCGCTTCAGCCTTCTCTTCTAGTTGCAACATTAATCATTTATTGGTCAAGATCTTCTTGATCTCAAGGATGGTCTCTATTTTGTCTTCAATTTCCAGTTCTTCTAACTACCTGTTTTTTTTGGAGTTTAGAAATATGATGAGTTCACTGGCCTCTGTAAGTCTTTCTCCTAATTCTTCTTTGATTTTCTCAATTGCTTCTCTGGCCTTCTATACCAATTCATGTTGTTCTAAGATAATCTCTATGGATGGCCATATTTCTTCCATCGACTTATTGATATCAATCCAAATGTTTTCCTTAGCTTGGGCTAAGGTATTTTCCATGACAATCTTTTTCTACATTTGTTGTATTTGTTGACTATGACTTTGAGATTTATGCATTTCTGCATGGTGACTATCTTGGAACATGTAATTAAGCTCTTACGGGTTTTTTACCTCTTCTTTCATTTTTCTGATCTCTTCCCCTTGGAGGGACATGTCTTCCATGGACTTCACGAGTTTCTCAGATGCATCTGAAACTTGTACTGGGATTGCTGATGGAATCTCTGTTGATGTATATGCTTATGATGTCCTAATTCCTGTCAAAAGGACTTCCTCTAGTGGTATCGTGGCCATATGTACACGTTGTTCCTTCTCTTTTATCAGTTTATCCATTTCTTCTTCCATCTCTCTTATATGTCCATTCTGTTCCATGATAACCTTCAACATTTCTTGTTTTTGGCCTTTAGTTTTAGCCACTTCATTGGCTTGTGAATCTTCTGTAGTTGGAAGCTTCAGTTGCTTTCTCAAGGATGTTATATCAGCATTATTCTCCTTCAATAACTCTTCGGTTGCCTTGACATTTGTTGGGTCATACCCAAACTTCAACACCAATTCTTCTAGTGATTTGATTTTGATTTCTTTTGCCAACGAAGAGATTTTCTCTAGCTTCAATTGGGACTGAATGTTTTTTAGGGACACCTGCAACTTTGAAGTAGTCAATGAGGTGTTTGTCAATGTAGAGAATATTGTCTCCCATGTCTTCTTGTGCATGTCCATTTGTTCCACTAGATGGACAACCTTCACATCAAACTCAAAGGAATTCTTCTTATAATATGTGGTTGTCTTAAGATGAGGAACATGTGCTTGGAAGACTTCCATTTATATTCTTCCTTTCTCTATATCAAATTCTAAAAACACCCTATTGTTGTTGAGGATATAATTTCTCTATTTGATCTGTTTGTACTTATAAAAAATATTTGACTCTGTTTTCTCATGAGATGATTGAGATGAAAGAGTAGTGTTTTGTTTTTTTTTAGATGAATATGTGGAAACTATGAACTGACTGTCAGAAAAGGATGAAGATTGTGATCCATCCATTACTATGGTGGACTGCATTTCTCCTTCTTTGAGAAAGTTTTTTGCATGACTGGTTTTGGCCCTTTTTCTGTAAACTTGGAAGTACTCAATTGATACCTCTGTGACTGAAGGAGAAACCTCCTTTCTTCCTCTCTTTTCTATTTGAATTTGAGGTGTGTTGGTATGTGAAGTAGTGACATAGGCAGTTTGTTCCTCTATTTCTAGTAATGTGTTTTCTTTCCATTCTGTCTAGTTCATATACTTCTTCACTTTTGGCTTCTGTGTGAGAATAAGGAGTTCTCCTTTGTTTGACTCTAAGATCTTAAATGACACCAAATGCATCATAATACCATGTGGAACTCTAAGTGAAACTCATCTATTTCCAGAGATTATTTTCCTCTTCTCTTGTTGATCTGTTGTTGCATATGAAAGGGTCAATCTGAGTATTGATCCTTAGTTGTTGTTTCTTCTTGACTGCAACAAAATGGATGTCATATGAATTCACCATATGTTTAATGTACTCTAGTTCAAATATCCTCATAGGGAGGTATTTCATAAATCTGTAAGGTGGTAGCTCACATCCATATAGTCTTATCTCTGTGTGGTCTTGGTATAAATAACAATCCCCTATCTTAACTAGGTCATAGCGGTGAAGGATTCTCTGAATTTATTCACTGATCCTTGGCTCTGTGTTGTTGTTCATCATGAAAACAACTGGATGATAAAACTGGTCTATGAAGCCCTTGAAGTTGAATTCAGTTGAATTTTTCCCAGCTGGATTCAGCCGAGATTTGGATGTCAAATTGACTTGGAAGTTGGACCATAAGTGGGTGGGAGGCCGACCAATATCATAATTGCATCATTCTGAGTTCTGCATGGATTTTTGCATCCAAGTCGTGCATCGGGTGCATGTTCACTTTTCCAACATTTTCGACTGCCACATGTGCACGTGCTTCCTGTATATCCTTAGCGCATGCTGATTTTATAACTAGTTGTATAGTTTTGGACCTTTTGGAAATGCATTTTTGGTGATTTTTGGTCCATGGGTGAACTAATAACTGTTTGAAGATGTTGGATTCCTATAACCATTTGCAGATGAAATTTCAATGATAACAGATGCCCCCTAATGGATAAGGTTAGGAGCATATGTATAGCCAAAATTCATCAATGTTTTTTCTATTGAGAGTACTATTGTAAGAAAGAGAAAAAATGAGAGTATCAATAGCAACCTATTGGAGGGAGAGGGGAACCTGTAGTACCCAACCTTTCGCAAGGTGTGAAAAATAAATTGTGTACAAACGAGGCAGGCATGCCCCATGCTCGTGTCATGTAACTCAAAAATGTGGAATACAGTAACTGAAACGGTGTGTTGGTGTAGATCATTGCAGTGCCCTCTGGGGTGGTTTGATAATGATAAAGGAAAATTCTAATGATTAACAAACTCTGGAAAAAAAAAGGTAATGACACCTGTGAGAGGTGTTGATGATACGCAAGCATTAATATCCTATCAAATTTCAGAGGTCTTCGATATATATGAAAACAACTACAATAGTCATGAAGTAAGACCCACCACAACATGAGAAAGTGTTGAAGTCGAATGTTATGGGGGTCAACGATAGCAGAGAGAAATGATGGTTCTCCCTGTGCCATCCGAGACTCCTCATTGTAAAGGTAATGAGAGTCAAGATATTGTCACCCTTCTGGAAACGGTGCTGATGTCAACAAAAAGAGAGATGCGACTCCAAGAAGAAAAGGGCTTCGTGAAATCCACTGGATGAGATCAGGAACTGATGAGGTACATCGACGAAGTCAATATGCGGTGAGACTTGAGACTTCCCTTGGTTGGTGATATATGTGAAGTATAAGTGGCAACAACCATTCAAGTACGTCGAATTTCAGGGGGACAACCAGATGTGGGAAAAGTTGTGCCAGAGGTGGGACAAAGTGAACAAACTTAGAGAGCAGAGGTAGGAGACCTGTGGGATACTCATGGTTTATGGGTGATGTCAACAGGAGTAGGTGATAAGGAAGGCCCCAACTAAGGGAGACATGGGTTGTGTTTGCCAAAAAGGAAGAATGTCAAAGGTGATGACAAAAAGCTATTTGAAATGTTGGAAACAACAGCTTTGTATAATTACCAGATGAATAAAGAATAATTTGGGATGAGTGTTCAAATACAGAAACGGGTGCCCCAGTGCAATATGTCTTAGTCGGTGAGGGTGCAAGTTGCTTGGAGAACATGTGGAGGGTGGGGGGCCCATAGGTGGGTTTCTGTATAAGGTAAATGAATGGAGGGCAATATGCAAATGGGAAAACTGATGGTGGATGAAATGGATGGTTAATGATGTTGTGGGAGTGCAGTAAAAATAAAATCATGAGGAAGTACCCTAGGAGTCCATTGGGTAGGCTAGCAAAATGAGGAGGAGTATGTGGTTGATTCGCGACATGATGTACGACTATCGGGACTCCCATCCCTAAATGGGGAGAACAACATGAGTGTCAAAAGTTCCTGGGGGGGACGATGAATGGGACAAATCATGTGGGTGAGAGTGCTACCAGGTGACAATACTGAAATGTGGTGGAGGGGAAGAAAATACAGAGCCAGATATGGGGATCCTATAGGTAAAAATCAAAGGGTGTGACTGGGAGATGCATCTTGATATTTAGAGGGAATGAATACATGCTAATGTTGAGGATATACCTGAATGAAGACTGTTGAGATATGATGATCAAGTACCTGCACACATGAAAAAAGAATACCTGACGTGAACAATATCTGAAGAGAAATATCATATAGTGGTTATTCAATAATGTAAGGATGCGTACCTGAGCGAAATATGAGAAAAAATGGCCCCCGGGGGCTAAACATGAAAAGTGGCATAGGGATTGTCATGATGTAGATGACGGGGTGATGATCCTGTGGCTGTGTGAATTTGGATTTGGTTGTAGCCAAAGAAACCATGCATGAAGGACAAAGCCTTGTGACCCATGCAATCATCGATAGTTTGGTCGATGAAGGGTGTTGGAAAATTATCTTTTGTACAAGCGTGATTGAGGTCGTGAAAGTCCGTACAGACATGGATAGTGCCCTATTTTTTGTTGACAGGGTTTGGGTTGGAGACCCATGATGTATATGCGATGGGGTAGATGAACCCTGTAGCACCTAATTTATAAATCTCGACTTTGATGGCCGCTGCTTTGGATGGGTGTAGCGGTCACTGTTTTTTACGGATAGGTGGGATATCAGGCCAGGTGTCTATGCGATGTTTGACAATAGAGGGATCAAGGATGGGAATCTTTGTGTACGACCAGGCACAAATGTCCCGGTATTCCTGGAAGATGTCTTTGTAGGCATAGATGTATTCAGGAGAACACGTGCCAATGGTGATTTCCTCTATACTTCCAGATTTGATGGAAATATCTATTTTGATGGTTGGAGAAATATTGGCCATATTTCCATCCTCAAAAGCATTGGGGGCAGGGATAGGGTTATTGAACCAATATATATGCCCTAATGGGAGAAATTATTTGGTTTCGACTACATATATGGGTTTTCGTTTAGGAGGCGTGAAGGCTTCCTGTGAAAGAAAGAGCGCTCTGTGGTGGAGCGCATCCCATGGGCAATCAGGAGTAGTTAACTCCTCGAGGATATCTTCATCGTAGTGAAACTATCATGAATATAGGGGATCAAGAGGAGTGACATAAGTGACTCTCACTGTGTCGTTGTCTCCTACTAATAAAGAAGTAGGGGGATTGATGCAAGGGGATTGCAATGGTTCACTCGACATAAACCAAATATCAAGATATTGTGGGTTAAAAATGATAGTCAGGCATAAAATTTTTGTAGGAAAATGAACTGGAGAATTGGGGGGATTTGGGGGTAAATCCTCATATAAATCATCTAATAACCATGGAGGAGTAGGGAGTTCTCCAAGCTCAGGAGAAGTAATACGAAAAACCTTTGGTGATGGAGTAGGGTTAATCATCGATTCTATAGGGGGGGTAGGATTTTGAATCAAGGCCATTTGGCATTGTCTATATTCAATGATCATAGGACATTGGTATGTGAAATGATCTAATGATTCATAGAGAGAGAAAGGGCACCTCATACGTTCGTTGATTGAATTTGTGACATAATGGATGTTCGTGACATTGCTTGAGGATGATGCAGATGGACTGGGTTCTTGTTGAAAGATATGACGTACTTCTGCTAGTGTCTGTCAGAATTGGGGTAGCACTGGGAAATGGTGTGTATAATGGCCATATTTTGAACAGATGGCACATGCAAATTTCGTTCACAGTCCTTTTCTACTTGTGTTCTGGGAGATAGTGGTAGTACTAGAGGAAGCGAGGAGTGGTGGAGGTGCTCGAGGGAGTTGAATGAGATTACGTAACTTGGGGAGATATGGGCACTTGTTGGTGGGGTGTTCATCTTTCTTGCATAGCGTGCAAGGAGGTTGGACACATGGGGGAAGTGGAGTAGTGGGATCCTTTTTTCATCTGCCCTCAGCTGTAGCAGGGGTGCTAATGAGTGGGGGTGTGGGTGAGATAGTGGGGGTAAGTATGGGAATATGCATCGGGATTCCTTTGGTTTGGGGAGGGAGGGATAGTTGAAGGACCATCTCAGGTGGATGGAGATACCATACTAGAATTGATAACACCATGTTAGGAAGGGCGAGCATTGCGGCTACCTAGAAAGCTTGTACACCTGGTGGGGGGTAAAAGAAAGGGATTTGGGTAATGGCTTGGCATACTATTTCCCAAAATGGGATTTGGCCCTGGGGGAGGCGAAGATCATGAATGGGTAGAGATGAACAATTTCTAAGAGATTCCTGAGGGTGGTATTCTGCAACTAATGGGACGTCAGGGGAAAAAGAGGCCTCGGTGGGAGGGAGAATATCTTCAGTTTTGTTGGATGAGACAACACATACTTGATAGGAAGGATGGATGAGCAGTGGTGTGCCATGGTACATCCCAAGCAAGGATGGGTCTTTGAAAATTCTGGGGCCCATCTCGATGAGTGTTTATGTATCGGGATTAGTGTAGACGAATGGGAGGATATTATTGATGTTGGCAGAAGGGTTAGGCTCATAATGTGAAACTTGATCAATGGTAATGATCTTCCTGTTATGGGGCAACATCATGGTTCAAAATACAAAAGAAGCAACTGCCTTCATAGCATACATGTAGTTATGACCGAAAAAGATATTGTAATCGAGTGGGGCATCGATAACCTCAATATCAATAAGAATGGTTTTTCCCCCGAGTTCTATAGGGACATTTTGGAAGAGCCCTTCGGGAGAAGATGGTCATCCATCATAAAATCTTAAGGTAATGGCAGATGGTATGAGTTCGGGGGAACCAAGTTTCTGCCATATGGATTTGGACATGATACATGTGGATGCACCTTCATTAATGATGCACCGATGAATGGTAATGTTATATATTTTCACGGGGATTTGAAAAGTGATAAGAGTGAGGAGGTGAGGTTCTTCGCTATCGAGATCAAATGTGATGAGTCGGGTATCAGCAGGGTCAACTGCCCCCAAGGCGGAAAGTAATGACTTCCACTGAGTGGGACAAGTTTGAAGGACTTCTAAGACTAACATGGAAGCTGGAGATTGTGCCAAGTCATCGACCAAACTATAATTATGAGCCACCCTAGCCTGAGGGTTGTGGACATTCCTGTGTAATGGAATGAAAGAAATATGAAGGGGTATTTTTGTATTAGGGTGAGGAATCATTAAGGGGGGTCCAGTTGTGACTGGGGTTGCTTCTGAGGTGGTGGGAGCAGACTCAAGAGGTGTTCTATATTGATGACTATGAATTTGCATAAGGACTTCTTCCTCACTAGTGAGGAGGATAGTGTGATCGGCAGGATTTCTTGTATTGGGATATTTTCCCAACTGTGGTGGGGTAGGCTGCATGTATTGTTGGGTATTTATCACCCCTTGGTGTGGAATGGGTTTTTGTAGCATGGTTGGGGGTGGTTGTTTCACATATTTTTGTGGGGCCTATGGAGGGGCAGGCAGTGCTGAGGGATTTGGTCCATTCACAGATTCTTTCATCCGTTTAAAGTCAGCGATTTGGGGGAAATGGTGAGTATAGTGACCAAACTAACCGCAAAGGGCACAAGGGAAGTTTGTACAAATATTGTTTTTTTTTTCCTTTGAATTTGTTGTTATTTCCCCCTTGAGGGTTTTGGTTCTCTGGATTCTAGTTGCCCCCAGCCGATTGGTTTTGTTGGGGATGGTTTCCTCCTTGCCTTGGATTATTATTGTTCTAGTTTTTTCCTTTCTTTTTGGCATTATTCAATTGATGGCTCAGGTTGGTCATATTCAGTTGTTCAAAATTTTGGTATTGCTAAATGGGAGAGGGATTAACAGAATTAACCCCAGCATGTGGGTGTCCTTGTGGTCGAGCCATGGGTTGTGGGGGACCAGGAAATGGAAATCACAGATTATGTTGTGATGATCCGTAGGGTACATAGCAAGGTGCGGTGTTTTCAGTAGTGCTTAGGGTATAAGCTGTGGTAGAGGGGGTACCAGAACTTGGTTGGAAAGGTGGGCGTGTTGTGGGTGTCAGTGAGGGTCCATTTATGTGTGGAGGTAGGGTAACAGGGTATGGTTGTTGATAAGGGGGAGGAGGATAATAAGGTATTCCTCCATATGCCAATGGATACTAAGGGTTTCCATACATTGGTGGTTGTTGGGGATGTGAATTGTGGTGTGTAGTGGTACCAATCAATCCATCTGTTGAGTGAGACATCCCTGGTTTTTCCTGGCTGAATGGCACGGGTCTCGGGGTGTCAGGGAGTACTATATATAAGTATCATGATTGGGAATAGATGAGTTCAAACTATTGGGCCTTGCTAATGGGTTATTCTTTAGACTGGGGGAAGGTGGCGGCCACATCTTTCACAAGGAGGGAAACACGTGATTTGAGGAACCAATTGAGACATTGTTGTGGAGTATCTTCAGCTTTGCAGAGATTATGCCATCGATGCCATTTGTGAATGTGGTCAGTGATGTGCATGGCGGAGGTTTGTTTAAATTCTTAGAGTGGTTAGAGGCCATTTTCATGTCGAATTGGTAGTTGAAAGAAGGTCAATAATTCTTTGGCCAAGGATTCAAAGGTCACATGGGACCCAAATTTTTCTTCTACATACTACTTAGCTGATGGGACAATGAGTGTACGTTGAAATAACCTCAGTCAGACAGAATTGTCTGTGATGTTGTTTGAAGAGTACCATAAGTGAAAGGTCATGATATGGTTGGCAGGATCGTCTCCTGGTTTTCCTTCGAACTTGGGGATGTTTGAAGGGAGTTTGGTAGGCATTACAGGCCATGCGGGGTTATGCAATATAGGATCATTGGTAAGTTTAGTTAGATTTGGTATGTTGAGGGAAGCCAAGTAAGGCATCTGAGGTGGTGGTGGGGAATTATCTCCAGCCATAGTGTGAGTTTTTTGCGTACCTAACCCTTGAGGGGCACTAGGTGGGTTTGTACTTCCCCCTTGAGAAGAAGTTGGTCCCCTACTTCTGTGGAAAGGAGAGTGTGGGGATGTTTGACCTTGGGAAGTGGACCCAAGTAAGGTGGAACCAAGCAAATATGATCCTAAGATAGTGGCACTCACAGGGGTGTGAGAAGGTGGAGTCGATGAGTTGGCAAGACTAGGCACTCCCCCTAGAATAGAAGGGAGATTTAGCAGGCGTTTGGAATGACAGGGGTTCTGTGGATCCCCTATGATGTCCGACTAGCTAAGTGGATGTGTACGAATGGTGGTGAGAGAAATAAATAAACAAGAGAATTTGCCGCAATTTTTGAACCTTCACAATATATTTCCCAATCAGATGTAATCATAAGGGAATCATACATAAAGTAATTTGATAAAGAAGCGTATATGTGGATAGGTGAATTTTGTCTGCGTGGGAGAACAAAGAAAACAAATGTTTGTGTCCTAAAAGATGTAACATCCTTCCTCTCAAATAACACTGGATCTTCCAATAGCACTCGAGAGTGGGGTCTGAAGCCACCAGAAGAGAAACTAGTGAAGGATGAAGAAATCAGTTATAATGACGGGTAGAGGGGGCATATACCGAAAGAGCTGGAAATATTTCCCAATTGCCACACAAAATATGACCAAGGTGCAATTGCAGCCCACAATTGCCACCTGGGTGGATGTCCTAAATTTTGGTCACTAGGTACCTCGGTCAAAGTGCAGTTTTTATATTTTCTGCCTAAGAAATGGGTCATGGCTTGGATCCCGTCCAAGAGGTGGGTGCCTCAAGGGGGGATGCACAGAACAACTAGACCTTGACCTTCAACCCTTCATGGGTATCTCCCTACCTTATGGTGTAGGAACACTTGACTTGGAGGATTTAAAAGTTCCCTATTTGTCAACTTCTATTGTTTTGACAATGTGAGAACCAAATAACGGGGATTTATTTGGATGCCTATCCCCGAGATCCTACCTAGAATAAAAAATTTATTTTGGCACCTCCTGTGGAGGAAAACTTAGTGATTTTTTAGAAAGATTTTAGGTGTGTTTGTTTGAGATATTGGGGGTGTAAACCAACCTCGTTGAAATTAAGTGGGAGTGGATAGTCTTATCAAGAGAAGGGGTGGGGCATTTTGGAATCCCAATGTAGGAAACTTACTTTAGCCTCCATGATTTCTAGATAAGACTATGTGAGTGATTTGTGAACTTTGTGTGTAAACAAGAGAAAGTGTGCCAATTTTTTAATAATTTAGGTGTCACCCTGCTACATGTGGACTTCGCTTGGTCCTTTCAAGTTTTGATTACCTAAGTTACTATGTTTCATTGCTATAACCTTGCGTAATTTTAAAGTCCCTAGGAAACTAGCATGTGGACATGTGGGTCCTTACTATTCCTTTAACTCCCTATTGTGATTTAATCTAAGAAAGCTTTGAAACTATCCTAGATTGTGGACATGTGGGCATGTATGGGCCCGTTATAAAAAATTTAAATTTCCCTAGTGATTTAATCTAAGAAAGTAAATTTCAACACTATCCTATCTTTGTAGCATGTGGGCATGTATGGGCCTTTACAATTTTCAGATGTATTTGAAAAATAAACTAAGAGGAGTCCTAAGGGGGGTTGTTGTCCTCTCCTAAAGATTTTGTCTTTTTAAGGGAGATGAAATTGTCCCTCAACCTCTTTTTGATTCTCAAGATCACTTTGGAGCACGAGAGAAGATCATACTCAACGATTGATATCCAATTTCTAGTCCCAATGCAAGTTTTAATGTGATATATAATGATTCCCACTTAAACTTTAATCAAAGCAAGCCATCCATGTGGTAACATGAAAACAAAAAGAGGAAAAAATTATGATTTTAACCCCCTAAGTGCTTATGTTTTGACTAATCCCTTTATATGGAGAGGGAATGTAAGTGTGGTGCAGATTACAATATGCATGGAATCAGTTTTAAGAAGGCTATGGGCCCTTCATAGATCACAAAAATCTTACAAAGTGTATTTTTCTACACAGGTGTGTGGGTCTTAGAATATATAGAGGTTCTTTGAGCACCAATGTGCGAACTAAAAGAGACTTATGGGCACAGGTGCACAGAAGGTGTTGAGTAATATAGTGTTTTTGGCGCACGTGTGCACGATGCGCAACTGTGGACTGATAAACCCGCACACACCTGTCACATGGACATGAAGAAAATTCCGGATGGAATTCTCTTAACTCAGCTTTGAATTTGATGTTTTGCAGGTCGGCTTGGGCTGGTTATGGTACCTGCAGGTTAAATAAATAGAAAGAAGAGCTAAAATAACCCAAATGGGGTAGGAAATTGATACCTTTCCCCAGTGGAGTCGTCAATCTGTTGCACCTCTTTTGTCACCTAAATGAGAAAAATAATGGTTCTTACAAGCCCAGTTGGGTCAGCTAGGCAAGACAACAGTAAAAAAAAAAGTTAGAAAGATGGAGCATAAAATATAAGCAAAGAATTAAACTAAGAATGATAAAAACAATTAAACTATAGTGCATAAGAACATAAGGACAAGGCAAAAACAAGACTCATGCCACCAATGGAAATGATTGTATCAGTGGAAAGAAAACACCCAGAAGAAATAGAGACTTTGGGTCCCCTCTTCCTCCAAGGGAGGGCTCTTAAACCCCCAAATATTGATCTCTTCTTACAAATGAGAAACTAGGATGAAATGGTGAAGAGAATCCAAAGCACATTCATTCTAGAGGTGATATGAATGACTAAGTGTAATGGTGCTAGCATACTCTTGATGAGGAAAGAGGATCCTCCAAGAGAATTCCAACAACATAACAATATAAATGAATTCCCTTGAAAATGTAGTGCACCCATGGCTTCCTTTTATAGCATAACTTTGAGTCATTATTCAACCAGCTTTTAGTGTGAACAAGGGGATATTTAGGGCACCTTTAGGTCATTGACTAGACACCCAACCGGATTCAACCGAGATTTGGATGTCAAATCGACTTGGAAGCTGAACCAGAAGTGGGTGGGAGGCTGACCAATATCATAAATGCGTCGTTCTGAGTTGTGCGTGGCTTTTTGTGTCCACAGTCGCGCATCAGGTGCATGTGTGATTTTCTAGTGTTTTCAACTGGCACACATGCGCACACTTCCTATATATCCTTAGCGTATGCTTATTTTATAACTGTTTGTATAGTTTTTGACCTTTTGAAAATGCATTTTTGGTGATTTTTGGACCATGGGTGAACCAATAGTTGTTTGAAGATGCTGGATTCCTGTAACCATTTGCGGACGAAATTTCAGTGATAAAAATAGGCTCATCTACCCATTCATCTAAGAAGTATCCTAACAGGTAACAAAGAATAGAAATGATTTAGTTGGAACTGACAGAGAAGATGGAGGATGGAT
>ML777128.1:2008469-2019850 GCA_009831015.1 Picea engelmannii
GGGGGGGGGTTTCTTGGGCAATTGAGCATCTTCTGGTAGAAAATATCGAAAATATGGACTCTTTGGGGGAAGGTGATATTCTAGTATAGGTCATTCAGAGATTCGATGGAAAATGGGATTGGAGGGTCTCATATTGGGATTTGTAGCATCTGGTCAATGGATTTGGGGGTAATTGTGAACAGGTTTTCTCCAAAGGAAACTATGGCCCTTTGGTTGGGAAAATAACGAGTTGGGCATTTTAGGGTGAATTCGGGGAAATGGTAGGTTTGAGGGAAAATAGACATAGGAAAATTTGACTCCCATAGTCCAATTTAGTATCTCTTATCTAGGAAGATATCTTTTAGCCAAGGGTGCAATTCAAAGAAGTCGAATTCACACTTCGGCTCTGTGATCTTGTAATCATTATCTTCCATGGGGGATGTGATCCAGGTCGATAGGAGGGGGAAGAATCAGGTTCTAAAACATTTCAACGGATTTGAATATGGGGGCCATGATTAACAGAGCTTTAAGGTATAGTAATGGCAGACTATAATTAACCGAGTGAATTTGCGCCTGTTATCGTTGATCAGTTGTGACAGTTGGTCTGAAAGATTGTTTTGGCACGGTGTCCACAGTGTTTGTGTTAGAAAATAGTGTTACAGGATAAAGAAATGGGGTTTTACAGCATGATGGAGGTGTTTGTTAGGGAACGAGGTGATGATGGGGTGGTTAATGGTCATGTAGAGTGAATTGATTGGGTAACAGGTATGTGAGATGTGACATATGACAGGTGGAAGTGGGGTATGGTGGCAGAGTGATGTGAGTAGTATTGGGTAGTGGCTTGGCAGGATTCCAGAGGGGGGGTAGGTGGTAAGTGGGTTTGAGAGGGGGGGTATAAAATGCTATGAGAGTGCCATGTTAGGTGGGGCCAGCACAGGGGAAACCACTTTTCTGGACCCCCCCCCCCACCATTAAAGGCAGAAAGGTCGGGGGGGTCTAAAATGCATTGAGGATCATCGATCTGGGTGTTGTTGGATGTTGACGATGACAACTTGTGCATAAATTAGTCATTATACGACAACAATTTGTATCCATTAGAAACTTAGGATAAAATTATACAATGGGTAGCGCTAAGCTTACCTTTTCCACTTTTACACCATGGTTTTATTTTCCTAAGGTAAAAATATCCAAATTTACTCAAACAAAGGGTATTCTGACAATCGCTTTCAACTTTTATTTAGATGAAAACACTAACCTATCAACTAACCTAGGCATCTAACATATTAATCCATCTTAGACTGTTGGATTAATTATTACTCTAATCTAACTAATTTTGGCCAAGATTAGACTATTTGACCAAACTTATTCACTAACCTATCAACATGAATTCAAAACGTTTGATTATGATTATACAGTATGATTCAAACCTAATTTATTTTTCATGGGGGTTTTTACTTTTTTATTTTTTTATTTTGTCTTTATTTTTACTTTTTTATACCCTCTTTTCATTTTTTCTATTTTTTTCTTTTTGTTTTTCTTTTTTTTTCTTTTCATTTTGTAAATAATTTGCAGAATAAAATATTATTTACAATGAAATACGACTAGAGGAAGAAATTCTAATCACCAGGTGATACTATGAAATATAGGGTTATAACACATGTGTGTGATTGTTCATTGTTTATGGTTTATTTACTCTACACTTATTGGACGGTAATGTTATATTGATCATAAATATAAATAATACTTACATAATGTGGTTAAAAGGATTAAAAATATATATATTATTGATTCACCCCCCTTCTTAGTAATCCACCAGCCTTTCCATGCCATTCCATTCCATACCTTATCATTCTTTTTCGTTTCATGCCATGCCATGCCTTGCCTTCCCATTCCATGAATTACCTTTCCTTCGCATGCAATGCCATGCCATGCCATGTCTTGCCTTTCCATGTCATTCCATTCAATTCCTTTCCTTGCCTTGTCATGCCTTGCCTTGCCTTTCCAAGACATGCCTTTCATTTCCAAGCCATGCATTGCCTTTCCATGCCATGCCATGGCTTGGCAAGGCATGTCGTGGCAAGGTATGGCATGGCATGGAATGGAAAGGAAAGTCATGGCTTGGAAAGGAAAGGAAAGGCATGGAAAGGCAAGGCATGGAAAGGAAAGGTAATGCATGGTATGGAAAGGCATGGAATGGCATGGAAAGGCAAGGCAATGCATGTCATGGCATGGAAAGGAAAGGTATGGAAAGACAAGTGAAGGAAATTCCAATCATTTCCATTCCATGCCTTACCATGCCATTCAATTTCTTTCCTTTCCTTACCATTTCATGCCATGTCATGCCATGCAGTACCTTTCCTTACCATGGCATGCCATGCCTTGCCTTTAATTTACAAGTCATTCATTGCCATTCCTTGTCATGCCATGCCTTTCTATACCATGCCATGCCATGCCTTGTGTTTCCATGCCTTTCCTTTCCATGTCATGTCATGCCTTTCCTTGTGATGCCTTGCATTCCCATGCCATGACTTTCCTTGCCTTCACTTTCCATGCCATCTGATGCCATGTCTTTCCTTTCCATGTCATGTCATGCCATGTCTTTCCATGCCTTGACTTGCCTTTCCAATCCATGCCTTAACTTTCCATGCAATGCCATGCCATGCCTTGTCTTTCATTTCATTTCCATGTCATTTATTGTCATGCCATACCATGATTTTCCTTTCCTTTCCATTCAATGCCATGTCTTTCCTTTCCCTTCCATTCCTTTCCTTTCCATGCCATGGCATGCCATGTCTTGCCTTGCCTTTCCAATCCATGCCTTTCCATGGCATGCCTTGCCATTCCTTTCCTTGTCAAGCCATGGCATGCCTTTCCTTGCCATGCCTTACCTTCCCATGCCATGACTTTCCTTTCCATGCCATACCATGCCTTTCCTTGCCATCCCATGCCATGCTAGTCATGCCATTCCATGCCTTACCTTGCCTTGCCATGCCTTTCCTTTCATTTCCAAGATATGACTTGACTTGCCATGCCATGCCATGCCATGGCTTGGAAAGGCATGGAATGACATGCCAAGGCATTCATTAAGTTAATTTAATAAAAACATAATGGAATTCATGTATCATACCTTATTTTTTTCCTAAAAACAATAGTTCTTATACTAAATGAACAACTTCAATACGTGAAAATTACAATCAAAGGATTCATTAATAATGTAATATAGAAATTGTTATCCCATATATGTGAGATAACAATACTTGCATGAGAATTTAAATGTCATAACATAAGATCTCTTTATTCGTATATATAAGGTATTTTTATTTTTGTGAAACATGGATTATCATAATTAATAGGATTTACCTAGACCTAGACCTAGGCCTAGACCTTGCCTTGCCTTTCCATGTCTAGATTTGCTTAGCCTTGTCATGTCTTGCCTTGGTTTGTCTTGTGTTTCCTTGCTTTTCCTTTCCTTGCATTTCCATACCTAGACCTAGATTTGTACCAAGACATTTCCTTGTCATGCCTTGTCATGTCCATGAATGGCTTGAGGAGGTGAGTTGCAACTCACAATAAAACTCAAAATAGGACTTGTATGTACGAACCGTTAGTTGCATTTGATCCAAAGAACCGATTTTCAACTAATGGGGCCCATTCATTGTCATTTTTTTATTGGAAAACTGTTTGTTGGAGGATCTTCGACACTATGGTTTTGCTCAATGAGATGTAGTGCAATTTCTGAAGGAGAGGTCAATTTTCAAGAACATTGTGTTAGGTAATTATGGGTAGTGTAGTCACATGGGAATTGGAAAAAAAAACATGCAAGAGCTTATGAAACTCCTTTATGCTATTGGTTTTGGATTTTATGCCATTGGACCAAAGTGACGACATTTCCCTGAATGGATTGAGGAGGAAAGTTGCAACTCATGATAAAACTAAAATTGAGACTCATATGGATGAACCGTTGGTTGCATTGGATTTGGGGTACCAGGTTTCAGCTAGTGGGGCCAATCCGCTTTCATTCCATTGATCATAAAATCGTTTGTTGGAGGATCTTCGGCACTAGCATTTTACTGAGTGAGGCATAATGGAATTTTCTGAACAAGAGTTCAATTTTCAACATCATTGTGATAGAAAATTGTAGGTAGTTTATTCACGTGGGCCTTGGAAAAATAAATGTGCGGAAGATTACAAAACTTCATTATGCTACTAGGTTTGGATTTTATGCCCCTGGACCAAAGTGTCAACATCTCCCTGAATGGATTGAGGAGGTGAGTTGCAACTCGTGATAAAACTCAAACCTGGACTCAGTTGGATGAACCTTTGGTTGCATTGGATCTGAGGCACCAGGTTTCAGCTAGTGAGGCCCATCCATTGTCATTATGTTGACCGAAAAACAATTTGTTTAAGGATCTCCGACACTAGGGTTTTTCTTAATGAGGCATAATGTAATTTTTGAATGAGGGGTCAATTTTCAATAACATGGTGTTGGGAAATTGTGGTTAGTGTAGTCACATGGGCCTTGGAAAAACAGATGTGCAAGAGCTTACAGAACTTCGTTATCCTACTCAGTTTGGATTTTATTTCCCTGGACTAAAGTGTCGACATGTCCTTGAATGTCTTGAGGAGGCGAGTTGCAAATTTTGATAAAACTCAAACCAAGAATCAGATGGACGAATCATCAGTTGCATTGGATTTGGGGCACCAAGTTTCATCTAGTGGGGCCCATCCGTTGTCATTTCGTCGACCAAAAAACCGTTTGTTGGAGGATATTCGACACTAGGTTTTATCTCAACGAGGAATAATGCAATTTTTGAATGAGAGGTCAATTTTCAAGAACACTGTGTTGGGAAACTATGGGTAGTGTAGTCACGTGGGCCTTGGAAAAATATATGTTCAGGAGCTTACGTAACTCTGTTATGCTACTCGGTTTGGATTGTATGCCTATGGACCAAAGTGTTGAGATGTCCTTGAATGGATTGAAGAGGCGAGTTTCAACTGGCGATAAAACTCAAACCAGGACTCGAATGGATGAATTGTCGGTTACATTGGATCCGGGGCACCGGGTTTTATCTAGTGGGGTCCATACATTGTCATTCGGTTGACTGTAAAACCATTTGTTGGAGGATCTCCAGGACTAGGGTTTTTCTCAATCAGGCATAGTGAGATTTATGAACGAGAGGTCGATTTTCAAAAACATTGTCCTAGGAAATTGTGGGTAGTGTAGTCACGTGGGCCTTGGAAAAAATGATGTGTGGGAGCTTACGAAACTCTATTATGATGCTCGGTTTGGATTTTATGCCCCTAGACCAAATTGTCAACATGTCCCTGAATGGCTTGAGGAGGTGAGTTGCAACTCGTGATAAAACTCAAACCGGGATTCAAATGAACAAACCAGCGGTTGCATTGGATATGGGGAATTGGGTTTCAACTAGTGGGGCCCATCTATTGTCATTTTATTTCTCGGACAACCGTTTGTTGGAGGATCTCTAGCACTAGGGTTTTTGTCAATGCTTATTACATATTTTTGTCAATTTAACACCTTTTTATGCTAGGCATGGCATGTCATGGCATGGACCGTGAAGGAAAAGGGAGGAATAACAAGGTAAGTCATGGCATGGCATGGAAAGGAAGTGCAAGGCATGGCTTAGAAAGGAAATGCAAGGCATGGCATGGTAAGGCAAGGTATGGCATGGCATGGAAATGCAATACATGGCATGTAAAGGAATGGGATGGAATGGAAAGTGAAGGAAGGGAAAGGCATGGCAAGGCAAGGCATGACATGGCATGGAAAGGAATGGAATGGCTTGGAAAGGCAAGGAAAGGAAAGGCATGGCATGGAAAAGAAATGCATGGAATGACAAGGCAAGGCAAGGAAAGGCATGGAGAGATTAGGCATGGCATGAAAAGGAAAGGAAAGGAAAGGTAAGGCATGGAAAGGTAAGGCAAGTGAAGCCAAGGCATGGAAAGGTAAGGAAAGGAAAGGCATGGAATGGCATGGCATGGAAAGTTAAGGAAATTCAAGGCATGGCATGGCAAGGAAAGACATGGAATGGAATCGCATGGAAAGGCATGGCATGGCATGGCATGACAATTGAAAAAAAAGAAAGACATGGCATGGAAAGGAAAGGCATGGCATGGCATGGAAAGGAATGAAAGGCATGGAATGACATGGAAAGTGAAGGCAAGGCATGGAAAGGTAAGGAAAGGCATGGAAAGGAAAGGCAAGGCATGACATGGCATGGAAAGGAAATACAAGGCATAGCATGGTATGGCAAGTGAAGGAAAGCAAACGCATGGAAAGGAAGGGTCAGACATGGCATGTCATGGAAAGTAAAGGAAAGGCATGGCATGGAAATTCATGGCATGGAAAGGCATGGCATGATATGGGAATGAAATAAAAGTCATGGCATGGAAAGGAAAGGGATGGTATGGCAAGTAAAGTGAAAGAAAGTTGAGGAAAGTGAAGGAAAGGTAAGGCAAGTGAAGGCAAGGAAAGGAAAGGCAAGGTAAGGCATGGAAAGGTAAGGTGAGTGAAGGAAATGAATGGAAAGGTAAGGCAAGGAAAGGCAAGTTAAGGTAAGGCATGAAATGGAATGGCATGGAAATTGAAGGAAAGGTAAGGCATGGCATGGAAATTAAATGCATGGCATGGCATGGCATGGAAAGTGAAGGCAAGGCAAGGCATGTCATGGTGAGTAAAGGCAAGGCATTGCATGGAAAGGCCAAAAATGGCATGGAAAGGAACGAAATGGCATGCCATGGCATGGAAAGGCATGGCATGGAATGGAAAGTGAAAGAAAGGAATGGCAAGGTAAGGCAAGGAAAGGCAAGGCATGGTATGGCATGGAAATTCATGGCATGGCGTGGAAAGCAAATACAAGGTATGACATGGCAAGGAAAGGAATGGCATGGCTTGGCATGGAACGTGAAGGAAAGACAAGGCATGGAAATGTAAGGCATGGAAAGTGAAGGAAAGGAAAGGAATTGTTTTTCAATGAAGCAAGACAAGAATACCATAACAACCATAAAATGAAGCCAAAATTTCAATAATTCATAAATCTAAAATATTTGTTCAATTATTCCTTTTACACACCTATGGTCATTCAAGTAGACCATCTTGATCACTTATAAGAAGTAGCATACCTTTTATGAGTTCTTACTTGGCATTGTTTGTAGTTGGAGGTTTGTACTAACAACTAAGTTCGTAAAGTGGCATACAACTTGACTCGTCTTATATATTGAAATACATAACCACTTTTCTTCCATGTTATTTTATCTTGTGTTAGATACTCTCCTTTAATAACCATTGACCCAATCATAAATTCAATTCCTTCAAAGTTTGTTATTGATCGCATGAGGGTATTATTTCCCTCTAAGAAATGTTCCAGCCAATAATCAGTGCCCCATTCATTATCTCTTAGGGAAACCATTGTGTATATGGGCCCTGCAAAAAATGGAGTGCCAACTTGTGATTCCACTAAATGACTAAATCATAAAATGTTGATGCTAGTTATTCAAAATTTAATAGAAGGTTTCAACAAACCTGGCAGTACGATATCTGAGACATGATCATTATCAATTGAAACACTTGAATGGTCCTCCTCCAACTGGGACAATTCCATATTTATATTTTTACCAATGGGGAGTGATACACTATCTGATATATCAACCCGTTATGTCAATTCACAATCATCCCATTCATTACTACCACATGGACCACAAAAGCAAGAGAGTTTTATTTTCCATATTTCAACTATTGCATTATTTGATGTTCTAACGAAATGGAATCCATGAGTGCCCTGGATTGTTTTTCATTCATACCACTATGATCGACCTACATCGAACACCTCCCAAAAATATCTATGTACATGTGATTTCCTATGTTATTAGTCTTCACGGGTTCATGCTCCCTCTCCCATTACTGAAGAACACCATTCAACAATGGATTCCGCATCTCGAATGAGGGAAGTAGTTGTGAAATTCATTTCTTTCCTATGTAATGCTCTATTTATGCATGCACCTACTCCATCATGCTCCCCTTTCCCATTCTCAGACTCAAAATAGTTCCAAATGTGTGGTACCTTCAGTTTTTTTGCAACATACACAACCATTGAAATACACGAGCATTTTTTAACTGGCCTACACAACCATCTAATCAAATGTTGATCCATCTGTATGTTCTTCTCCTTAAGGTGATTGTAAAACAAATGAAATAAATGTTGTGCGTAGGATAAATCATGGCACTGATAATATCTTATGTAAAAGTGACACTCCTTCAATATAGCTTTGTTTTCTTCATTATTATCCATCCTGTCGGTGCAATTGTTTGCATAATATATTACCAAACATAAATTATCAACCGGGATTTGTAATCAGTAGAGTTGATGCACTATATGTGCCGATAATAGATAGGTTCCTATGTCTATTTAGTATATCTTAGATAATAAAACCAACAATAACAAAACACTATGTTTTCAAAGATAACACTCTTCACACAATTCAGAAATTAGAAAGTAAAACTTGCAATCATGCACTCAAAAGATTTTGCACAGATAATGCCTTGCCCATTTACAAGCTCATGAAGTGGAAAGATGGACTTTGAATTAGTAATTTGTAGCTTCTACTCTTAACAACAACTAGCAATCAAATCTAGGCACACTTCAACAATACAACTCCAAACTTAGGAGGGAAAAATGATAGAAAAACTTCTCAAGAAAACAATGAATTAAACGGTTCTTGCTTAGATAACAAGTATGTTCATTGGAGGCTCATGAAATGAAGAGATGAACTCAGATCTTGTTCCCTATAGAAATTAAAACAACCAACACTTTGCATAGGCTCAAATGAAAACATCAATCAATGCTAGAGAAAATCACATGTGAAGGAAGACACTCCACTTTAGGCACATGTAAGGTGAGAGATGGAGGTCTTGATTGTGCATGTGTTTGCAAGGTGAAATCTGAATTAAATCTATGAAAGAAAGTTGATTATGGTAGGATGCTCCATTACAGGTTCATGTATAGTGAAATATAGATATCCAAACCATTCTTAGATATGCAAAATGGAAAGAACACTATAACATTAAATCTACCAAATGATTGTCTACACACACATACAGGAATAACAAATGTTCACTCAAGAATATATGTTGCACTCATAAATCCATATTACACTCTAGAAATCCATATTTCACTCCAAAAATGCTCACTCACTCACTCACAATTGCCACACATCTTTATTGTATTTTGTCAAATGTTTACTGAAGCAAAACAGAAATAAAGTTAGTTTTTGTGATCAAAACAAAAATGATTTTATCCATACACAAACTAGAATTATATATACAGTAAATAAAAAGAATCTTACCTTCGTTGGGTCGGTGGGCCCTTTCCATACCAACAAGGTAGCCTTAAAAGAAACTTATAGAATGAAAGGTCTGATAACAGGCATCAATTCCATGAACTGCAATTTATATCATTACTTAAGAAAAACAGAGGTACAATCCACAGTCTTCAAGAATCAACCCTACAACATAACAATTCATCTTTCTTCAAGAACCAGTCTTGTAGAATAATAATTCCTCCCTACTCATACCTATGAGGTCTTATTTATACATAAAATCCATGGAGGAATGGATGAAACCGAATCCCCAAACTAAGAAAACAATTTTTAGAATTTTAGGATAAATCCCAAAAATCTGTGTTTTTTAACAATTTGGGCAGATTCAAGTTAGTCCCCCACCCATATCTCCCAAAAAAATTCCAATTTTGAAAACTGGCCCACATATTATTCAATGTGTCATATGCTGGACAAAACCCATGTATTATAATTTCTATACCTAATACCATATGCACGGAAATCGAGGTGCAAGTTGGCAGTTTGAGTTTTTTTGATAATTTTGGCAGAATCATTCCCCCTGAGCTGGAGGTCCACACGTGAGAGTTGGGTGAATTCTAACTCACATTTACACATGAAAACATCACTCTGAACAAAACCCATGAGCCCGATTTTCTTCTAGAAACATTCAAAAATTACGAATTATGTCTAGTACCGGATTAGCACAGGCTGGTACCGAAATGGGTGGAGCCTTAGTACCGAAATAGAATGGGTACCATATCATGCTTCTTAAGATTCAAAGTGATTAGGATCATACATAATCAATCATTTAATCGAATTAACTCAATAAAACTAAACAAATCATGCTTTAATCATAAGTTACCTCTTATGCACGTGAACAAGGTCATCAAGTGTATTATGGAGGAAACAGTCAATTAGATACACATGGAATAGGTAAAATAGGCTCAGATAGAAGGTAATATAGGGCATTAGAAGTGTCAAAATGGAGACTAAACAGTCCCCCATGCTTAATTCATTGCATGTCCTCATGCAACAATGATCTTCAAAATTTCACAATTGATGATACTCCTCACTCGATCAAGCATTCCCTGAAGTTAAGTCTTATCCAATCTATTTTCAATCAAAGTGACTCTAATACGATTATAGGATAGTGTCCAAGAGTTTTCATAATGACTTTGACTTATAGGCCCCCCTGGCTAGATTACCTTTCAAACAAAAGTGATATAAGCATAGTTTAGATATCATTTGAAGAGAGGAACACATAAAGGAATACATCCCAAGATGATTAACTTGTTTTAGATCCAAGTTTTTAGAGATGAATCTCTTCTTTTTTAGGTAAGGTGAATTACAAATACTAAGGGTCCCACTTCTCGTGCAAACCTATTTTTTTAAAGATAGAACTCTAAAGTGGATACTTGAAGGTTCTTAAGAACATCATCTGAGAGATATAAAGGTCATCTCCTAGCCTTGATTTGATAGTGATTGCTTCAGAATGAGACCCAAGGGTTTTTTTTCAGTTTGAAGTGTGCCACTTTATGTTTTTCAACACCCTTTACCCGGCATAGCCCCACTGCCAGCAAGCCTGTTCAGTACCCGGACGGGTTTACCTTAGTACCATACAAGAATGGCCCCACTGTCAGCAGGCATGTTCAGTACCCCGGTGGGTTTACTTGTACTTCCTGATACTTCCTTTTTATTATATTACTCAAAATATTTAGAATAATGTATATTGTTCATTGATAGTTTTAGAGTATAAGGAAGGCAAGTGGTATGAGAGTGCTTTAGATTTAATAGGCACATAATTAATTGTTTGCAATTATACCAAGGGTGACATCATCCACATTCAACTTAAATCTCAGTTATTCAATGTATAATGGAACATCTCGGATAATGACTAAGAGGTTGCTCTAGTTAATCCTATTAGGGTTCTCATGAAAGTTCATTGCAGTTTTGCAAGGGCGGTCCACCACATGAGGTTTTCATCAATACCTCTCAAGAGAAACTTGTAAAGATAAACTTGGATAAGAACTTGTTGAATCAACTAGGTT
>ML777128.1:2029022-2044843 GCA_009831015.1 Picea engelmannii
GAAGAGATAGTGGGAGGGAAGGGGAGAGAGGGAGAGAGAGGGAAGGAAGAGGGGGTAGAGAGAGAGTGATACTAAGTGTGAGAGGAAGGGGGGAGATAGAGGGAAGGGGGGTAGAGAGATATAAATAGAGAAATGGTGGGAGAGTAGAAGAGAGAGAGGGATGGGGATACAGTGAGCAAGAAATGGAGGGGGATACAGAGTGGGGGGGAGAGAGGAGTACATTAAAGTGAGAGAAGGGGGGAGAGGGAGATAATGGGAGGGAGGGAAAGATCCAACAAGAGTAAAAGAGAGCTTGAGAGTGGGATGGAGAGATTGAGGGATAGGTTAGAGAGAGATGGAGGTAGAGAAATAATGGGAGGGAGAGAGAGATCCAAGAGGATAATAAGAGAGGTTGAGAGTGAGATGGAGAGAGATGGAGAGGGATGTAGAATGAAAAAGAGAGAAAGAGGGGTAGATAGAGAGAGAGGGAAAAAGGGGAAGAGGGAGGGGGAGAGATACATAGAGAGAGAGTTGAATAGGGGGGATATAGAAAGGGAGTGGATGTGAGAGTGTGAGGCATGGAGAGGCAAGGTCTAGGTCTAGGTCATGGTCTAAGTCATGGTCTAGATCTAGATCTAGGTGATCTGAATTATTTTGAGAACAAAATGAAGGCGGGAATATAATAAGGAAATAAACATAGATGTAACAAAGATACAAGAGTATAACATAGATATAGAAGAGATATAACAATAAACACAGAGATACAGTAATACACAATTTCTATTAATGAGCGAAATGTACATAACTGTAAAATACATAGTGAATGAACTCACTAGAATGGTGGCAGGTTATCTCTGAGAAGAGATGTGATGGCTATGTTAATTCAAAAGAATGTGATGATGATTAAATTGAGGCTTTAAAGACATTTTTAACATAATAAAAATCCAAAACCCTAACCTCGGAAGATGAAAGGACAAAAGGTTTGTGGGCCTCGATGGGGGTAGTTGATACATAGAATTCTCGAGGGAATAACTTTTTCATACGATCTTTATTTGGGGCATTTGATACTTCGTCGAAAAGGTCTCTCCAAGAAGTAAAACTTTTTCCAGGGGTGAATGTATGTCTTAAGCCATACCTAGCACCCCAAAAGTCCAAAAAAATATCATTTAGGGCCTCAAAACGACCCCAGAAGTTTAGGACTCGACAAAATGTAAAAAAAATGCCAAAATGGAAAACTATTCTTTGAGGCAATAGGTGGGTGGACACCGATATCCATATGGATCACTAGGTATAGATAATGACATGCCTTTCTATATCTAGGTCAAGGGAATTTCTTTCCTTACCATGCATTTCCTTGTAATGTACCACTCTTTCTAGTGTACTAGAGTGTGGGAGGGAGAGAGAGGAAGATAAACACATGACATAGAGATTTTGTGTGTTAGAGTGTGGGAGGGAGAGAGAGGAAGACATAGAGGGGGGATAGAAAGTGTGTTTGTGAGAGTGTGGGAGGGAGAGAGAGGAAGACAAAGAGGGGAGGTAGATATTAAGTGTGTTAGAGTGTACAAGGGAGAGAGAGGTAAACAAAGAGGGGAGGTAGAGAGTGAGTGTGTTAGAGTGTGGGAGGGAGAGGGAGGGAAACATAGAGGGGGGATAGAGAGTACGGGATGGAGAAAGAGTGTGACATACCCATCAAACCAAATCGGGGCATGCTACTACAATTTTTCTATGTTCAATATTTGATACAAATTTGTAGAGTCCTTAGACAACCCAGGGTTGGGCCATGCCACCTTACAGAAAGACTCACTTTCACTTGCGGAATATATCATGCTTAATAAATTAAAAAAAAAAACATCTACTTTTTGTTAATATACCCAAAATTATGCGAAAATGTACACTAAATAAACACATGTGTAACATACAACACGTAATTAAGCATATATAAAAAGTACTTATTTGTTTAAGAAGACCACCAACTGCGTTCAGAGCTTCCACGAACCTCCCAACCTTAGACCATGTTTCTCCAAGCTATCAGCAGTGGGTCACCTCCGAGCTAGGACTAAACTCCACCCAGGGTAAATGGAATCCTAGGCTAGGCTGAGGTTACAAAGTCTGCAGGAAGTATTTTGTCCCCAAGAGTCCACTCACATCCACAACTTATAGTCTCTCATTCCCCACATGCCTATCCCACCCCAAGAAGTGTGCCCATTCTCTACTCGACAGTCCCTCGACTGCCTCACTCCCCTTCTAGGGCTTCAACAACAGGACAGACATGAAGTCCTAAAGAACTACAACTTTTGTGAGGCTCCCTCTAGGAAAATCACTTCCCGAACAACCTCTCTCACTTGGAGAGAGTTTCTCAAACGAATGACAATCTGCTTCTTCAATCTAGCTCCCAGGCCAATCCAGTCAGGGTAATAACAACAACAAAATCAGGTATGGGCTCTAGTAATGACAACAAGACACACCAATCAAGAGAAACACGTGGGAAGCAACAAAAAAATGGCTAGGGTGCTATATGGCTCAGGCCATGTGTAGTCATGCTATGCTTCACAAGAAAATTATGAGCTAGCTTCATCGGGTTTTCAAGTTTCATAGCTTCTGGGAATGTTGCAGAGGTCAACGATTGATAGGATGGGTCTGTCTGTCTCCCCCCTTCCATGTGTGCGCCCCCCATTGCATGGGAAGAACACCCTCTTAAATTTTCATGTGTCTTTGTTGACACCTCTCTCTCCAGGAGTGTCTCTCACTCCACTTGGAGTTCATTCCTTTCCCCAAGGAACTTAGGATAAAAATCATTATCCTCCAATATGCCTCTTTAGAATAATATTAAATTATTCCCTCTTTAGATAATCCTTCTAGCTTAGCCTTTTACCCTAGCTTCGTATACCATTACCTTCCCCTACCCAGTGGATCTTAGTCCCCCATATCTCCTTCGTGGTCATTCTACATGCAATGATGTGATTTTTATTTTAATGTTATGCATAATTACATATACAAAAATAGGCTCACTGGCCTTAAGCGATCCAGGATCTCCGACCTAATATTCACATAAGCCTCCCATATTATAAACACTTAGCTCACCATCCTATAAACATAATTACAATTCAGCAAGGGATCGGTCTTGGGGTATTACAATCCCCTCCCCTTATTTATGCAGTATCCTCAGTGCATCATATTTACATATTACAAAAATATTTTCAAAAATATTCAAAAAGATGTGGGCATTATGCCCGCATGGACTCTTTGTGCTCGCATGTTTCATATTCAGGACCATACCAGGTCCATTGGACCTTTACTAGTTTGATGGCTCAATTCTGGATCTACTTGATTTTCCTGTCGAGAATGCATACCAAATGCACTTGAAAAGTGCCTTCTTGCTCTCTTAACACTTTCTCAATTTGGCATACAACTGGTTCTCTCTTAACACTTGCAACACCATCCTCAAGTGATTCTCATGC
This sequence comes from Picea engelmannii, assembly GCA_009831015.1. Lineage (NCBI taxonomy): Eukaryota > Viridiplantae > Streptophyta > Pinopsida > Pinales > Pinaceae > Picea > Picea engelmannii. Next base: position 2,032,460 of record ML777128.1, read on the forward strand.
TCTTCTTATGACTTGAAATATATAATAATTTCATCCAAAAATACAATGAAAAACGTGTCCATGTACTCTCTGAAAACATCATTCATTAAACACATAAAAACAACTGGTGCATTTGATAACCCAAATGGCACCACTGTGAATTCGTAATGACCATACCTTATTCTTAAGGAAATCTTGCTAATATATTCATCCTTAATTCTCACCTTATGATAGCCATATCTGAGATCAATCTTTGAAAATATTTTTTCCTCCCTCAATTGATCGAAGAGGTCATCTATCCTTGGAAATGGATATTTATTCTTTATAGTTACTTTTTTTAACTTCCTGAAATCAATAAATAGCCTCAATGTATCATCCTTTTTCTTCACAAATAAAGATGGGGCACCCCAAGGTGACACACTTGGGTGTATATACCCCTTCTTTAGAAGTTCTTCGAGATGCATTTACAATTCCTTCATCTCTGGTGTACTCATCCTATAGGGTGTCTTGGATATTGGAGATGCTCCAGGCATTAAGTTTATAGAGAAATCAATATCTCTCTTTGGGGGTAGTCCTAGTATCTCCTTGAACACATCCTCAAAATATTTCAAGACAACATGATCCTCAAGATTTTACACATTATCCTTAAGTGCTTATTCCATATGAGCTTCAATTATTTGGCATCCCTTCCTGTAACACTTCTTCAATTGCATTGTTAATATCTCTCAGATAGTAACTACCCCTGGAACTCCTTGCATTGTTCTAGGGTTCCCTTCCACATTCAGGAAATTAAATGCCTTGTTATTATAGTCTAAAAAACCATGGTATTGGTATAACCAATCCATATGAATTAGATAGTCATATGAACCCAAGGGAAGGATGTTCAAATATTCCTTGGTACTTAGCCCATTCATGTCCACTGGACATAATTTTATCAACCCAACAACTTTTCTCTTGGCTCTTGTAGCCAACTGCACCATCCAATATTTCCCATGCTTTCTTCTTGGAAATTGAAATCTTTCCACTACCTTAGGATCTATATAGCTATGACTAGCTACCGAATCTATTAAAATAGTAAAGGCATGGTTATCGATCATACCTTATACTTCAATCATGTGTGACTAAAATTATGCTTGCTTGTTGTCCAGGGCTGCATAGATCATTGGAACACTTATGCCCATGTCCTCCACTATTTCATCTTGTTTTACATTTTGTACAACTCTCACTTTATATTTTATGTGAGGACAATCTCTATACAAATGATCTCCTTTACAACCCCAACATTGAATGGGTGTCAGCCTTGGCCTTTTCCCACCTGTCTCGGTCATTTTGGGCTCTCTAGGAGTTTTTTGTCCCTGAGAACTGTTTCTGAAGAAGGATGGCTTGTTCCCCTTCTTCCTATGTTCCATATGAACTTATTCTTGTCTTCCCAAGCTCTTTGAAAGTAGGATTTCCCTTATGTTGATCATATAAGCACTTGGCTCTTCTTATGGTTTCCTCCAATGTCTTGGGATCATCATATTGAATCTCGTCACTGATATAGGATGGAATCCCACTTAGATACCTCTGAATCTTAATGGTCTAATCATTGATGAAGGAGACATACTTCAACAGTTCTAAAAATCCTCTTTCATACTCATCAATGGTCATGCTTCCCAGTTTGAGTTCAAAGAACTCTTTCATATTTTTGCCATAATACCTCTTGGTTAAGTGTTTCTTCTCAAAATGCTTCTTGAATTCCTTTCAATTCACATTTTTCTCTTTAATGTGCTTTACCTACACAAGATGGTCCCACCACATCACTACTACATATTGAAAAATTTGCGACGACCACTTGCGACGAAAGTACTCTTTCGTCGCAACATGGAAGAGAAAAAGTTCATTTTTTCTAAATCCATCCCGTATTCCTCGCTATCTCGACGAATTTAGTTTGACTAAATTATTATGGTCAATGTTTGTTGCAAGAGCGATGCCTTACCTAACCTTAAAACTGAACGTTGAAAATGACCTAAAATAAATAGGTAAAAAGAATAAATATTTATAGGTCACGTTCATCGCCATTGCGATGATAGCAACCTAAAATTGGACTATAAATATTTAATGATTTAATGATGTTGCGACAATCTTGCTATAACAACGACGGTTCTGAAAGGGTATTTTTGTGTGGAAGAATGTCGCAGAATGTTGTTAGAGGTGGGGGGAAACGTAAAACGGGTGAAAAGGGTGATGGTAGATGTTATTGCCCTTGTAAAAAATGTTGCCTCAGACGTCCCGTAAGAATTTTAATAGCAACAGCTACAAAACATTGTAGGAAATATGGTCACATTGATGGCGAACCGAATGAATATTGTCCCATGGTAATTAACTATATATTCATTATCTTTTTTTATTTTGTCAATTTTATATAAAATTTTATATATATATATATATATATATATATATATATATATATATATATTGTTTGAATTTTTTTTATAATATACACTAATTTTGCATGATTGTTTGTAATTATAAAGTTAGAGATGCCCTTTAACTTTCCACAGAATATTGCACCAAGTATTACTAGAAATGATGTTGTACAAGATGAGGAACATCATCATGACCAAGCAAATGAGGATCTCATGGAAGACGATGATGGGACAAATCAAGTTAATGATCCCATGGAAGAAGATGATGGGACAAATCAAGTTAATGATCCCATGGAAGAAGATGATGGGACAAATCAAATGATCCAAGATTTTTTTTCGCAGCTGGATGAGGATGGGGAAAATGTTGGTATTTATGATGAACCTCTATTAGAAAAGGAAAATAAACGAATTTATGAAGGATCAAGAGCAAATCTTCTCTCTGCTACATTGTTGCTAGTGAACTTAAAGGTTATGAATAATTTTTTGAACACTTGTATGACACAGATACTAAGGTATGTAATATGTTTCATCTCATATTATACACAAATGTTGATTTTTTCTATTTGTTTTGAGTGTTAATTAATGTGTAAAATAAGAATGCAATTTTTACGATTAATATTCTTACATTAACTAGTTGTTTGTTATGTTGTAGATTGTTAGGTGAATTTTTGTTACCATCATCAAATATTTTACCTCGAACATATCGAGGTTTACATGCCATTATGAAAGACATTGGAATGGATTATCAAACTATAGATGCATGCCCTAATGACCATATTATATATTATGGACAACATGCTTCAAAAACCAAATGTCCGCAATGTCTTATTAGTAGATATCGAACTGATCAAGTAACAAAAAGGGTGCCTCGAAAGGTTCTTCTTCATATTCCCATAATTCCACATTTGTAATGATTGTTCAGGTGTGAAAGCATAGAAAAATTTATGAATTACCATGCATGTAACAAAAGTGGATATGGTTTTCTTTGAATGTCTGCCGATGGTTTTTCATTTAGGGAAATTGAGGAAAAATGGGCAGATTTCAAAGATGAACCTCGTAATGTTAGGATTTCAATGGTAGTTGATGATGTTAATCCAATTGGAGAGCTTAGGTCTATTTACTCATTGTGGCCTATTTTTGTTATCAACAATAACATTCCTCCTTGGATGTCAATAAAGAGGGAGCACATAATGTTGACAATGATTGTTCCAGGTATTTGTTTACATTAATTTTATGAATTTAACATTTTCATTTGTTTCAATTTTTGCATAATATCTTTTGTTTATTTATTTAATTATATATATTACATGATATCATTTCTTTAGTAATTATGTGTAATTTCAAACAATTAGGTAAGTACTAGGTTAATGATATGAATGTATATATCGAGCCTCTTATCGACGAGCTACTAAAGTTATGGCTTGGCATCACAATGTATGACATATATAAACCAATTGGGGAGAAGAAATTTAAATTCCATGGAATACATTTATGGACAATTCATGATGCCCCTGGAATAACACATTTTTGTGGTATGTATAAACATTCTAATATTCCTCTTTAATACTATATAATATTTTAATATTATCATGGTGCATGTTAAATTATTAAATAATCTCATCGTATAATTGACATTAATCCATTTGTTGCAGGTATTCAAACAAAGGGTAAATTTGCATGTCCAGTTTGTGGCCCTAAGATGAAGTATCGTCATTCAAAAAGTTTAGGAAATATGGTGTTTGATGAGTATAGGCACCTTCTTCCTAAGAACCATAGGTATCGCACTACTGAAAAATATCTTTTCAATGGGAAAGAAGAGGCTGGTTTAAAACCACGAAGAATGACACCTCACCTATGGAAGTTGGAATATAATAGAAATCATCAAGGTACTCAATTTCATAATGTATCGTAGATCATGTAATGTTTTGAATGTTTATTTTAGTCATTGAATTTATTTTACCGTATTTGATAATTATTTTTGTGATTTCTTTTATGCTTCATGAAGGTCGCAATCATCATGAAGGTATTAATAATGGGCTTCCACGAGGACTGAAATCTTATCTCGCTCAATTCATGAGGTTTCCCTACTATGAGGAGCTAAAAATAGCTCATTTGTTTGATACAATGCATATCGGGAAGAATGTGACTGAAACGTTATGGCGAATCATAGATGGTAGGAGGGAAAAAGAAAAAATTGTCAAAATTTGTACTGACATTCGGGAAGCCAATCATCCAGTGTGAAGTGTGATCCGATATTAAAATATATCAGATGGAGTACTAGACTGAAATAACCTTCCATGGTTATTAACATAGAAACAAAGAAATGATGTAAAAGAGGTCATTCAAAGGATTAAATTTCCCATGGGTTTTGCTTCAAACATAAAAAATATATTAACGAATAAAGGTGAATTTGGTGGGGTAAAAACACATGATTGGCATACCTTCATTAAGGTAATAATTTTGGTATACATATTTATATATGTTGGCCTTATAGATCTTTTATTTTTTTTATTTTTGCTTGTCTACTTTGGTCGAAACAAATAACGATTCATTTTGTTGTTACAGTATGTTCTAACACTATCTCTCCCAAACGACTTTGACAACAACATCAAACAAGTTATATATGATCTTGGAAAATACATGAGGTAAGACATAGTTGTGATTTATTTGTAAAATGTTATTTCAAATTATTGTTGTACTTAATGACACATGTTTTACTTGTAATGTAATGTAATATATTATATTATGTTATGTTGAAACATGTTATTTTCTTTTGTCACGATCACATGTAGATGGTTGTCATTGAAAGAAATCCATGAAGATGATATAAAGTATTGGAAAAGAGAAATTCCTCGTCTAATGTGTGAAATGAAAAAGTATATACCTCCTACATTTTTCAATGCACAAGAACACTACCTCATACACCAAGTTGAGGAGATTGAAATTTGTGGACCTGTTCATAGAAGGTCAATGTAGATGGTTGAGAGACACTTGAAATCATTGAAGTCGTTGATTAGACAAAGAGCACGTCCTGAGGGTTCTATGGTGGAGGGATATATGGTATATCAATCCATGGTGTATATTAGTTAGTAGCTTCCTAAATTAGCAGTGCCAACTATGCATGCAGTGGATCCATTTGGGATGTGAACTCCATCAAAAAATTTGAAGATCAGGAGCATCTGTTGGGGAAAGGTAGAATGAAAAAAATGAGAGGTAATATATTAATAATTGTGAAAATTTATATAAATAATACATATAAAGTTTCATTTTTTGTGTATATAATCATACTCACTAATATATTAATATAATTTACTTCATAAATTATAAATATTTATAATTACCCGCATATTGTACATTATAACTAATATTTAATATTGGTGAATTATGTTTTTTCGATTCAGTTGCTCTAGAGTGGGATGCACTGCATTTATACATTGCAAATAATCTTGACTAGATGAATGTATGGATTGAAAGATGTAAACAACATAATGGAGGTAGGTTATCATGGCAATGACTGTCTGAATTGGTTAGAGAAGCTCGTCGTAACGTAGATGCCAATGTTACGCAAAGGGAAATTGATCTAGCATATGGTTTGAAAGATGGACAGGTAAGAAATTTAACCCATTTTATTCAGTTATTTTATATTATACTAATGTGACTACATGTGTACTGTATTTTTCAGATACTTTTGAAGTTATATAAATATATGTTAATTCATTTATTGACAATGCATCTTTTACATATCTAACATATTGTAGTTGAAACACCACAAGGCTATGTGGTGCAATGGTCGTAAATTTCGCATCAAACAATTGGATGAAACAAATAAAACTTTTGATAGTGGGATAAATACAGTATTCTAGGTTACTAATGTTTCCTCTAGGAGTGACAGACATCCCTGACAATCTGAAAATAGATATTATGGGTATTTAAACAATATACTTGAGTGTGACTTTAATTCTTTCAAATTAGTACTATTCGATGTCAAATGGTATAGGTTAATAATGCATGAACGTGATGAGGAAATAATTGTTAGTCAACATGCCAATAGATTTCCAATGATTAAAACAACGATGTTTGAAAGAGGACATGATTGTTATGTTTTTCCAAGCCAATGTGAATAGGTCTTTTACTCAAATGTTCCAGGTGAAAGGGATTGGTCAATTTTTATTAGATATGATCCAAGAGGAAGGCCAATTAAGTATACTCATTTACAAGAAGAAGTTGATATTGAATATCAAGAAGATGATTCGACAAAATATCAAACAGAGCTGGAAGATCATGGAGGGTCAACATATGAAGAAGATGAAGAAGATCATGATCTAGGCATAGGAGACAATATTGCAATTCCTGATGATGATGTCAATGAAAATATGCTTAAAATGGCATTGATGATGATGATGATATCATCAATCCTTTCAACATCGTTTCGGAACCATATGATGATACAGATGTCGAGTTCGATGAAGAATATCAAGATAGAGAATAAGGATGATTACATAGATGTTGAGGTTGGATTAGGTACGTGAGTATATAATATTTTAATTTGTATGAATTATTCTCTTAAAATAATTTACTTTAATTTCATGGGTTAATTACATGTTTTTAAGTTTTATGCAACGTTTTTATATCCTAGGTTACATGTTGTTTAATTATTACTCGAAACCTGAAAATAGTTGTCAATATAGTAAAGTACGTGGTAGACTAAAAATATCATTTAGAAACACATAATTTCATGTACCTTCATTAATTTTTGTTTCTGTAGTTTCTATGCATGAATCTTAATAGGACATTGCTTTCGATTATTTTATATTTTATATATTGGGTTTTGGGGATCAATTGAGAGTGATGTGAGGGGGAGGGGAGGGGCCATGTGAGACTCCACCTTCACGTGGTTGGCCTTGTTTAGTAGAGGATAAATTATTCTTGAAACCAAGAGAAGCTCTTTTTATTTTTATACCATCATGATCTTATACGATTTCATCAATATTGTTACCTATTTGAATCTTCTTAGAATTGAGATTCATTACATAGTCATTTAAAAAAGACAAAAGACTTATGTAGAGGATATTAATTTGGTCTTTCTATGGGAAATTTTATGACATCAGTATGTAATTTTGTACAAAAATAATGGATCTTTGGGACTACACCATGTTCAAGGAAGTAGGAATGAGGAACGATGAATGAGGAACAAAAATTGCATGAGGACTAGACACCGGCAACAGGGACCTGCGAATGGGGCCAACGTTGAAATTTTTTCAAACAGTTTCTATATGCACTAAAATTTGTCATGGACAGACTATTGGCATGCCTTAATGATATGGGAGGGTTTATAGACTCAAATTTGAGTGACACACCCACTTTATTCCATCATCAATTCATCATGTAAACCATAAACCCTAATTTTCTTTCAAAGTACCCAATTTGGTTGACGCAAGTTTTAGGGTTTCGTCGATCTTTCTTCATTTTGATTTCAGGTTATACATTAATGTACATACAATGTATTTGCATCATCGTTGTGATGGAAAATCCCTTTATTTTTTTGATTTCTTAATCAACACCATCAAGATACTAAAGGCTGGCAACAGGGACCTGTGAATGGGGCCAACATTGAAATTTTTTCAAACAGTGTTTGTATGCACTGAAATTTGTCATGGATAGACTATTGGCATGCCTTAACTATATGGTAGGGTTTATGGACTCAAATTTCACTCACACACCCACTTTCTTCCATCATCATGAATTCATCATGTAAACCATAAACCCTAATTTTCTTTCAAAGTACACAATTTGGTTGATGCAAGTTTTACGATTTCGTCGGTCTTTCTTCATTTTGTTTTCAGGTTCTACATTAATGTATATACAATGTATATTCATCATATTTGTATTGAAAAATCCCTCTATTTCGTTGATTGTTTAATCAAGACCATCAAGATACTAGAGGCTGGCAACATGGACCTGTGAATGGGGCCAACATTGAAATTTTTTCAAATAGTTTCTTTATGCATCGAAATTTGTCATGGATAGAATATCTTCATGACTTAAGTGTATGGGAGGGTTTTTGGACTCAAATTTGAGTGACACACCCACTTTCTTCCATCATCAATTCATCATGTAAACCATAAACCCTAATTTTCTTTTAGAGTACCCAATTTGGTTGACGCAAGTTTTAGGCTTTCATCGGTCTTTCTTCATTTTTCTTTCAGGTTCTAGATTAATGTATATACAATGTATCTATGTCATAGTTGTGATGAAAAATCCCTCTATTTCATTGATTTCTTAATCAACACCATCAAGATACTAGAGGTGGGCAACAATGACATGTGAATGGGGAAAACGTCGAAATTTTTTCAAACTCTATCTATATGCATTGAAATTTGACCTGGATAGACTATTCACATTCCTTAAAGATTAAATATATGGGAGGTTTTATGGACTCAAATTTTACTGAAACACCCACTTTCTTCCATCATCAATTCATCATGGAAACCATAAACCTTATTTTTCATATGTTCTAGCAGATATGTTAATGATTCCAAGTTTCATATTTGTATTTGATTGAAGGTCCAACTTATAGATTGCAAAGTATAAAATTGAGATTTCAAGTCGATAAACCAAATATGAAATGAATCCAAGCATCATTTGATATCGTCGCAAGAGAGCCGAATGTAAATAATCTTGCGACGAATTTGCTATACTATCGATGAAAAAAGTTCGTCTATAATTTTATGCCATTAGTATGTAATTTTGTACAAAAATAATGGATCTTGGGGATTACACCATGTTCAAGAAACTAAAAATGAGGGATGATGAATGAGGAACAAAAATTTCATGAGGACTAGACACCAGCAACAGGGACCTGCGAATGGGGCCAATGTTGATTTTTTTTCAAACAGTTTATGTATGCACTGAAATTTGTCATGGATAGACTATTGACATGCCTTAAATATATGGGAGGGTTTCTGGACTCAAATTTCACTCATACACCCATGTTATTCCATCATCATTAATTCATCATGTAAACCATAAACCCTAATTTTCTTTCAAAGTACACAATTTGGTTGACGCAAGTTTTAGGCTTTGGTCGATCTTTCTTCATTTTTCTTTCAGGTTCTACATTAATGTATATACAATGTATATGCACCATATTTGTGATTAAAAATCCCTCTATTTAGTTGATTTATTAATCAACACCATCAAGATACTAGAGGCTGGCAACAGGGACCTGTGAATGGGGCCAACATTGAAATTTTTTCAAACAGTTTCTGTATGCACTGAAATTTGTCATGGATAGAATATTGGCATGCCTTAACGATATGGGAGGGCTTTTGGACTCAAATTTGAGTGACACACCCACTTTCTTCCATCATCAATTCATCATGTAAACCATAAACCCTAATTTTCTTTCAGAGTACACAATTTGGTTGACGCAAGTTTTAGGCTTCCATCGGTCTTTCTTCAATTTTTTTTCAAGTTCTACATTAATGTATATACAATGTATCTGCGTCATATTTGTGATGAAAAAACCCTCTATTTTGTTGATTTCTTAATAAACACCGTCAAGATACTAAAAGGTGGGCAACAATGACATGTGAATGAGGCCAACATTGAAATGTTTTCAAACTGTATCTGTATGCATTGAAATTTGACCTGGATAGACTATTCGCATGCCTTAATGATATGGGAGGGGTTTTGGACTCAAATTTGACTAGCACACCCACTTCATTCCATCATCAATTCATCATGGAAACCATAAACCCTATTTTTCATATGTTCTAGTAGATATGTTAATGATTCCAAGTTTCATATTTGTATTTGACTAAACGTCCATATTATAGCTTGCAAAGTATCAAATTGAGATTTCAAGTTGATAAACCAAATATGAAATGAATCCAAGCATCATTTGATATCTTCGCAAGAGATACGAATGTAAATAATCTTGTGATGAATTTGTTATACTATCAATGAAAAAAGTTCATCGATAGTATAGCTAATTCGTCGCAAGAACATTGTGTCTAATTTGAATGGTGTTACATGGTTTTCAAGGATTTTATGGCTTATATTATGATGCAATGTAGTGTAGTATATAAGAAAAATCTCTATGCCAAACCTCAAAATGGATAGTACCATATCTTGTTCATAAGACAAATATTCTTGGTATGTTTCCTTTGTGGATATGGTGGCTCAAGCCCTCAGTACACATGATGCCAAACAATGAAATGTAACAATTTTACTATTGAATTATAGTTTTATGTAACCCATGGTTAATAAAATAAATTAAGGTTCGTAGTTCCTATTTTAATCTTCTTGGAATTGAGATTCGTTACATAGTCCTTGAAAAACGACAAAAGACTTATGTAGCGGATATTAATTTGGTCTTTGTGTGGGACATTTTATGTCATTAGTATGTAATTTTGTACAAAAATAATGGATATTTGGGACTACACCGTGGTCAAGTAACAAGGAACAATGAATGAGGAACAAGGAACAAGGAATGGAAATTGTACTAGGACTAGACACCGACAATAGTGATGTGTGAATGGGGCCAATGTTGAAATTTTTTCAAACAGTTTCTGTATGCACTGAAATTTGTATTGGATATAATATTTGCATGCATTAACTATATGGGAGGGTTTCTAGACTCAAATTTTACTCACACGCCCACTTTCTTCCATCATCATGAATTCATCATGTAAACCATAAACCCTAATTTTCTTTCAAAGTACACAATTTGGTTGACGCAAGTTTTAAGTTTTCGTCAGTCCTTCTTCATTTTTCTTTGAGGTTCTACATTAATGTATATACAATGTATCTGTTTCAAAGTTGTGATTAAAAATCCCTCTTTTTCGTTGATTTCTTAATCAATACCAGAAAAATACTAGAGGCGGGCAACAGTGACATGTGAATGGGGCCAACGTTGAATTTTTTTCAAATTCTATCTGTATGCATTGAAATTTGACTTGGATAGGATATTTGCATGCCTTAATGATATGGGATGGTTTCTAGACTAAAATTTCACTCACACACCCACTTTATTCCATCATCATATCATCATGGAAACCATCCATAGGCACAAAGACACATAAATTATTTTAATAGTATGTATGTCCATCCCTGTCCTACTAGTCAACTTAGGGTTTCCTACTAACTATGATGGTAACATTAATTCCCTATGGTGAAAACAAGCACATAAATTATTTTAATAGTATGTATGTCCATCCATGTCCTACTAGTTAACTTAGGGTTTCCTACTAACTATGATGGTAACATTAATTCTTCTCCCAAGGAAATTTTGATCCAAAGGATTTGTAAAAAAATTGCAAGAAAACCATGTTATTGTCTAGTGATTGTTTCTCTTATAGGATAGTAAGGAAGGATTCAAATATAAATTTTACATTTACAAGCCTCAGATAATCCACAGAGACATTTCTTTTTGGATAAGGTAGTTAAGGGTTTCGATAACCATCACATAAAAAGTTAGTGAAAAAGGGAATCCTCGACGACTAGAGTGGAAAGTAGTCTCGTGTGAGAAATTGATCATCAACCATATCTTTGTTTTTTATTTTGAGGGCCTTAATATGCTTCACAAATTCCTTGGATGTCATATCTTTGAAAAATATCATACTAGGATTCTCACATGTCTTAAGCCAATGGAACCAAAATTTTATTTGACCCCCCCCTTACTTTATATGTCTCATCAACCTTTAGTATTTTTCATTGTTTGGTCAATTGTTTTTCATTGAGGGGATAAGCTGAGGAAATTTTGAAATTTCCTCGAGATCTTCCAATATTGCCTTGTATTTTATTCTTCTAAATGTCGTCAACTATCTACCATAGCATCTAAGAAAGGAAATGATTTTTCTAATGGAATATTCCCACCAAATTAGAATTCAACCTTTGTCCCCTCAGGGCCTTGGACTTAGCTTCCATATTTTGGGGTGGATAACTTCCCCCACTCCCCTATTGAACAACGGGTTAGCTTCCATATTTATAGGAC
>ML777128.1:2046057-2116312 GCA_009831015.1 Picea engelmannii
AACATGAATTCTAGAGTTTTCTTATTTGTATCATGCCTTCCATGTTCTATGGAAATCAACATAAATTCTCTCTCTTGTGCTAGTTTGAACATTCTTTGCATTTGGTTCCTCATTTCTCTAGTGTGTGTTGGTTGACATAGATTATTTTGTCTTTGTGTCAACAAACACATTCTACTTAATTGTTTTGTTAATACAATGAATTTACAATTCTCTATTAATGATTCTCCTATTATTTTGGTGTCACTAAACACATCTTCCTTTTCACCTATGTCAATTGACATAGCCATGACCTTTGTATTCTAGATATTGTAGGGCCATGTTATGGTAGGCTTTGATATTGTTTCGGTGCTCTTCATGTTGAGATGTTGTATTAGGGGTTATGGTTGTTAAGTTCATTAGGAGTTACAAGTCAGATAAAGGTTACATTGGTTTAGAATTGTGCTTTATAGGGATTAGGGGTTAATGTTTATAGGGTTTAGGTATGGAAAGAATTAAGGGTTAGGTGTTAGGGATGATAAGGGTTATAGTGTTATGGAGTAAAGTGGTTATATGGTTTGAGTATTATAAGGATTAATGTTTGTGAGATATAGGTATTAGGTGCTTAGGGTTAATAAGTTAGGCTTTAGCTATTTGGGGTTTATAAGTTATAAATTATAGAGGTTATAAGTGATTAGGGTTAACATAGGTGATAGAATAGTACTAATAATGGATAGATGTAATAGTTAATGTACATGTTTGGGGTTATAAGGGTTAAAGATTAGGGTTAAATTTTCAAGGGTTTAGGGGTTTGGGATTTTAAAAATTGTAGTGGTTATGAGTCAAATGAGTTAAAAATTAAAGATAACTCTTCCTAGGCCCCCGATGACATCTCCATATTTCCTAACATTGTTGTCCACCACCATGTCCCAGTTCGAGAATATTAACCCAATGCTCTTTCGATGTTCATGCAGAGTGCACCCTTGATATAAGGATTCCCCATATCTTAGGGTTGACTAACCGGCCATGTCCAAGTGATGTTCACATGGAACATTTCCCCACTTCACTCTTCAAAGTTCTCATTTGAATATTTTCTACTACCACCAAGATCTACACCATGGGCACATGTTGATATCATGAACAAAAACTATATATTATATAATATATTCATATAACATATAAAATATGACATATAATATAAAAAATATTTATAAAATGAAAATATTTTATATATGGTAAACATATATATGTTATATGTATGTTACATATATAACATATATATGTTATATATGTAACATATATAACATATATATTTTATATATGTTACATATATAACATATATATGTAATAGTCAAAGAGAACCCGACCGGCCTAACCCCATTCGCATTGCACAGTCGAACAGAACCCGACTGGCCTAATGCCATTCGCATTGTATAGTCAAACAAAACCCAACTGGCCTAACCCCATTCACATTGCACAGTTGAACAGAACCCGTCCCTTAACCCCATTCACATTCATCCCGTTCAAACTCAGCCGACCCCATTCTCATTCATCCCTGAACTTGGCCAACCCCATTCTCATTCATCCCTAAACTCTCCCCCATTCACATTCATCCCTAAAATATCCCCATTCGCATTCATCCTGATCCACAAAGGCAGACAAAGACCCCAGCAAGAGATGCGGTGACCCTAGGAAGGAGCCACAGAGACAAAGAGCGACAAAGAAGAGAACTAGACCAACAATGACTTCCATTCCGGTAAATTTTCCTCACTCTGTCCTTTTCAAACTTTTCATTTTGAATAGACTAGGGCACACATGCATCATCATTTGAATGATGTATTCTATATATTCAATCCAGGGCACCATGTTTGAATTAGATATTCTGCAGTTTTGAGTTAGGGCATATTCAAATTTGAACTTTTGTTCCTAGGGTTTTCCTGGTCACAATGTTATTAGGGGGATAACATGAAATCTATTCCAACCATCTAAAACACTTCAATAATCCATCTAAAATACCATAACTACAAATTGGGTAGTTAAACAGTGTGAATTATCCTATAGTCCAAGTGTTTGTAAAAAGTCCACACTCAAGAATTCATATAAAATTGCTACAACAATGAGTAAATTCATAACAACCTCTATAAACATTTCAATGGAAAATTGTTTGACGAAAGGCCAACACAGTAAAACCAAGAAAAAGACCAAAAATAATTGAGTGGGAATTTTACAGTTTTAAATGCACAGAAAGCTCTTCATTAATACATTGCTCACTTAGGAAATAAGGATCAGTATCCAGATTGGCCATTCCTCATAGCTTTATTCTCATCTAGTATAATATTTGAACACCACTACACTCATAATTGATTTTTTTTGACATGGAATATTCTTTTACCAGAATCCTAATAGTCTCATATTTTTAACAAGCTAGGTGACAACAACAACAAGGCAGAGAGATTGCTACATGAACCTAGATGTGAAGGATTTCTATATAGCAGTTGTGTTGGGTTGAGATAGTTCAGTTGTTAGTTGGAGGATTTTTTCCATTTCATTATTTGGATAATGACATCTAATTGCCCCTTCACTCCTTCCCTCCAAAATATCTTCAACTAAGAATGGAGGGGAATTCCCACAATTCCAACCATGCTTCTATCCACTTAAATTATTTCTATGTATAGGCTTCTACCTTGAACAAGCCCTAATTAGAGCACTCCTCCATAAATCCCCTTTAGGGTTTGACCAATATTCAACGCTCCATGTGGAGGTTCCTAATTCTAGGGTGCACCTCCCAAGGCTCCTATAAATCCTAGTGCACCCTATTCCACTCTTTGAATGAGTGCTCAACATAAAATGTTCTAATTCTTCTTTGATGTGGCACTTATACTCTTTTTTTCATTGGGTTAGGGTGAACCTGTACAAACTTAAAACAATGTTTAATTGTGGCTTTAGGTTAGGACCAACCTAAAAATAACTTAAATTTGTTTCTATTAATTAAATTTTCTTTCATTTGGATCCCCTCCCACTAGGGATGACCTCATCATCATCAAATATAACATCAAAATATGTCCTTCCAAGTGAATTTGACCTTCTTTTTGCTTAAATAGTCATCCATTAAGGCCATTTATTTCCTTCTTTTGTAGCCACAATCTCAATGACGCATATTTTATGCCTCCAGTGGACCTTGTTTTACCATAGAGATACTTTCTAATGCCACATGGAACAATTTCAAGAAACATGTTCCTCCATTAGCTGGTTTTTTTTCACATGCCTTACTTTGAACTTTCTCCATTGTAGGTATTTTTTTTGTAGTTTTGGTTTTTTCTTACCATATGTCATGCTTTAGCCACCTATTGAAGTGTGACATTCATCTTCTACATAGTGCTTCATTTAACCATGGGTTTCGGGCCTTGGTTTCAATCTTTGGAACAAGGCTCTTCATCAATGATGCAAAAAAAATGTAATGAAATCCATGTATCTATGCCTCAAATGTGTCAAGTCTACCAAAATGGAATCTCTTGGTGAAATTTTCCTCTAGAACATCCTCCAACAAGACAACCATATTTCTCCACACCTTGGACGATGAATGGTGCTATGAAAAGATGGAATAAAGTGCATAGCCTCCACAACTTGTAACTGCCATTGAAGTCTAAGGATGATTTTTTGTGCTCAGATGACACCCACATTTTTAGGGGGTAAAAACTAGCTCCACCTGGGCATTTCACTCCCTTGTGGGGTGTGACAGAACTATAGAATATCTATTGTACCTAGAAGGTGAATCAATAGGTTGGCTAGCCATGGATCAAAATCTTCACATCCCCTCCACATAATACAATATTTATGAAATCCCAATTCATTAAAAAAACTTGAGAATGTCCATCTAACTAATCATTCTTAAGTGGCACTATAAATAAATGCATGAGCAAAAAATTCCAAAGAGAGAATAAATGAAATCTATTTCTTATGAAAAACAAGTGTATTCTTCCTACCATACTCAACAACAAGAAGATGAAAAATCTAAGTGAAATTGAAGAACTAATGCAAAAATCATGTCATCTCATTTAAAGCAAGAGATATCCCCTTGTGTTTGGAAACAAACTAAAATGAAGCTACATCAAACTTCATGCAATCATTTTCTGGAATCTTTGTCACTATATGGTTAAAAATTGAATTGATCTCTTCAAGAGAAAAGAAAATACCAAGATCACACTAAGATTGGTGTGTGCTGCTACATGCTTGGTCTATCTGATATTCTATTACATTGGTATAGTCATCATATTCAACATATAAATAGGGTAGGCAATCATTTAGCCATGAATCACCTCTATGTACTAAAAAATGCCTCTCCAAACATTGATGTACAAGCTTCAATAGTTGTCCTCCTTTGTTTCCATACAAATCATTTCTCATAGATTCTAGAAAAAAGGTTTTAGAAATCATCTTGAAGATAAACCCACAAAATGTTTGCTGCCCCTTTTCACTGCTATCTAATGATGCATTCCATTAAAAATCAGATTTGGGAAAACAAATGAGCTCGTGCTCCAGGGTTTGATGTTGTCATTTGGAATGCTAAATTTCTGCAATACATCAACAATTGTGCATTTTGTTTTCCCAAAAATATTGTAAAATTACATCCCTTTGAAAAAAAATTGTGCATATATATAGTACGAGTCGAAGATATCAATGGCTGGAAAATTCCTGCATGTGTAATGTGATGAAAATTCCCCTTATGTTACAAGAAATATACCCCATTAATGAGGACACATGAATGTTGACTGATAATAGAATGTGAGTCATATATGTTAGCATCTTTTGGCTCTCCAAGTTCATAGGAAATAAGATATGCAATGTCTCGGTCATGCTCGATGAGGCGGTTCTCAAGGTTGATTGATGAAGGAAGGTTCAAATTCATGTCTTGATCTGAAAAATTCATGTCTTGATCTGAAAAAATCTTCAATAGAATCTTCACCACGATTTTCACCATGGATATATTCTATATGAATAAATGCAACAACGGTTTCTCATAGGGGAGTGGGGGAAGTTATGGCATCATATCCAGCAATGGCATCTTCATATGACAGGGGCCCAAATCATTTGGTAGAAGTGGGGCTTGTTGCAGGGATGGAGGTGACTAGGGGTTGTCCCCCTACTACATGATGTTCTGACAACTCGTTATATAAGACGATGGGTTGATCATCACTCTGAAGGTATTTCATTTCTACAATGTCGACCAATAATTTATTGCCTTATACCTGTCAACCAACTTATTGAAAAGCATATCCATGGGATTATTTGATAGGATTGCAAAGTTTCATCAAGTTTCTTCCTTCTTTCCATGCAATGTTGAAGCAAAAAATCATCGTCGTAGAATTCTTCAAGATCCTACTCACAATCTCAAAATCTTGCAAATTGCTTTTATGAAACTTGAAATTGAAGACACAACCCTTGGAAAATCTTTATGAAAACATTAATGTGTTGCAATTCCTCTCAACGTTCAAATGAACAATTTCATGATAATATCCTTATGAATAACATTTAGGTCTGCCATAAAATCCCTAGTCGTGACCTCCATTTGTATTGTCGGTATCTGAGATGGAGGTCCTAAGCTACTAAGTATGTAATGGTGGGGTCAGTTGTTAAGATGATGGGGAGGTAGGGTTTAAAGGAATGTGTTTCACCTTATTTTTTATACTAAATGCAAAAACAAATCATCATAACATCTTCATGAATGATGCCCATGCAGCCAAATGAATGTGGAATATGTGTCACTTATCATGAAACATGGATTAGGTAGATACCCTATCTTACCACCACTTCCCTTTCCACCCTTATGTCCTTATTTAATTCCATAGGTTTATCATGAAATATGGTTTAGCATGTGTTTTTGTTGTTGTCGTGATTTGGTGTTATGTGCTTGTCATGCAACATGGATTAAGTAGATACCCATGTTCAACCCTAGGTTTCTTTGATTCCTACAAAACTGTTATTTTTTCCCTATAGTATTGGGGTTTAGGATGGCCTTGTGGGAGTTGAAAATGCAACACATGGGGGTTAGAAAAAATTAGAGTCATTTTGTGTCATGTGGTTCCTCTTCCTTGAGTAGAGGGTGCCTAGTTGGGTTATCCTAGTCTAGTATTTATATTTTTCTATACCATTTCTAGAATTTATGGCATTGCTCAAGTTCAAGTGAGAATTTTTTGTTTATGTTCATTTTTCACAAATCCAACAAACAACAACCTTAATACTATTTTTTTCTTAGATCCATATGATAAATTTATCATGTCCTTAGTGTTTTCACATTTTTAATATGTCCAAAATAAGGAGGGATATCACATTAAATTAGGTGGTTGACCACTAATATTGGTAATTGCACCCTAGTCTAATTGTGAATCCAAAACTAAAGATATAAAAATTTTATTTAGAACTATGAATATGATGATGGACTACTAATAACACGTGCACGTACAATTAAAGTTACAACCAAACAGGTACTTGTCAGATATTTCTTCATCAAGTGAGGAAAGATTAGGACAAATAGAGGCTGTAAATGCGACTGCATCTAGTAGATATGATAAGAAAATAAGGACCATAGGTGAAAAAGTCAGAATACAATTTTTTAGAGACATGAAATTTTTTCTTGCCAAAGGAGGATCATGCTCTTATGATGATGAGAGCATAGAAGACATAGATGTTCCACTCAGGTATAAGCATATGGTGAAGCAATGGGTACCTAAGGAACTACTCCTAGAGATGTTGACTTCATTGTCAACAATAGGACATATCACATTGCACCATCCTCCTGGCATGGCTTGGGGCTATTTTCCATGGATGGAATAATTGTAAAATACAATACAATAACTGAATTGATGGACTATGTTGGACTGTGTTACAATTATAATGATTGGATGCGGTTGGTCCAGTACATGTGAAGTATGCGGAGATATGCACTTGTCGCAAATTATATACAACTAATAAACAAGGATAAAAATAAGGGAGAGACTATCTATATTGATGGAAGGCCTAAATCTTCTGGAAATATTGCAGGGTTTATAAACAGCACACGACCCGGGACAACAAACAAACAACCAAATTTCATATTTGAGGGATGTGAAGAGAATTGGATAGTCATGTACACAATAAAAAACATAGCTCCCGGGGAAGAGTAATTAGTGTATTACCATTTGAATCAAATAGAAACATTGACTAATAGTGTGCAGGTTCTTATGCAACATCTCTTTAAGAAACCTCTACTTATTGCATTATATTTTTTTATTATCTTTAACATTGTTGTAAATATTATCTTTAACATTGTTTTTTTGTTATCATTAACAATTTTTTAAATATTTGGGGGTTCTAATTATATTTTAATGTGGCAGGATGACCGTGGAAAAGGGTCAGTCGTAGACCATGTAAATGATTATCAATTTCCACTTTCATTTTACGTTTTTTTTTTTTTTCTTATATAATTTTATTGAAATAACATTGTTTTTGCTGAAATTATATGTAGTTAGCAGGCCATGTGGATCATGATTCCGCCAATGAGGAGGGGTTTTATTCTTGCGTTGATCCGATGCTCTTATTAAAAAAAAGATCATTAAATCTAACAAGGAACTTGTTATCTTGTTAGATCATCCAGAACAAACTCCAGACGTCAAAGAAAGGATCAAGATCCTTATGTCACAACATAACACATATAAGGTAATAACCATAATTTTATTTTTATTTTTTTAATGCACTCATATGTTCAATTATGATACGTTTTTCTTTAACTTTTATATTATCTCACGAAAAAACATTTTCTTTTTTATAAAGGAATATTTGGAGCCTGTTCAGCCCAAGGTTGGTAGTAGTGGCGCTATAGAGACACTACAGAGTCCTGATGCGGGTGATCATACAACTGCTATAACACTATTTACTTCTCCATCTTCCACACCTCATTTATATAGGAGCCATGACATGCACTGGTAGGCATCCACACCTCGATCAGAGTCTAGATATGGTGGCAGAGATGAGGATCATAGTGATGTGGTTGAGAATGTTGGATTTCCTAGACCTAGACGTGTGACAAGCATGGGGACCCTTCTGTGCACATTTTTGGTCGACGATAATGGAATTCCATTAAAACAATCAAGACTCCCAGGTAGTTTTAATTCATATTTTAATCATTTAATGTTGTCCTCATATAGAAATCATCTACATTATTAATTTTAAATTAATGATCATATATTTTTGTGTGTAGGAAACGACCTTTTTTATAGGCACGTAGAGAGCAGGGCCTTGTCTATTTTTGGGGAAACCTTACGCATGAGGTGGGATTTCTAGAATTCCAACCTCAAAAAGGAACTTATGGATTATCTTGAAGGCCTCTTTGGTGTAGACATGTTCAATACAAAAGAGGTCACATTGGCAACGGGTGAATATTTAAAATATACCTGAGATGTTTATAGACGAAGCTTGGAAAGAAATCCTAGGTATGAGCATCCTCCCTCAATTCCAGAGAGGGAGTGGAAGGCGATCATTGATGATGCAAAAGAGAATATTTTGAAAAAATTAGGAGAACAAATAACTAGTACACCAAGGTAAATTACAAATTTTTGAATTCAATACTAGATTTATATTTCTTTAGATCTAAATAAAAGTGTGGTTATATATAACATACTTGACAATTTTGATGATAGGTTTCCTGACACTTCGAAGGAAACCAAAGAAAGGATTTCCAAACATGGCCAACACAAGCTAGGCCAAGGAGACTACTCGATGTTATAGTCACAAATCATAAGTACCCGAACATCTTAAGAATATTATTTGTATCACCTGACAACTTTAAGGTAATTGCAGTGAAAAAAATTAAAAAACCATACCCTTATGCAATGTAGGGTGACAACTTCGGAATTGAAACCATGGAGGAAGACCTCCAACTTGGTTACAAGTATGGTTATAAATCCATGGTTGATCATAGGAAAAGCATGGGGAAGACCCGAAGATCCAATTTGTGGGATAAGGTAAATAAAAATCAATCCACATTAACCTTTCGTTACTTATTAAATACGTAAATGTTTGATATCGTCCATAATTTAATGTCTTACTTTGTTTTAATCAGGGGAGAAACACTATCAATGAAACCATTAGTACTGAACAACATAGCGTTGATAGTGAAATGCTTCTAGAATATCATGGTGCTCCCCAACAGCCCCATCCCAGTGAGGTGCAGCCCTAAGATGTTCTTGTGACTGAGGCCCACAATGGTAAAATTTCTATATATTAATCATATACTTAATAATTTTGTAATTATAAATTTTGTACTTATAAATTTTGACGTTTCAATGGAAGAGAATGTCATAGATGATCATCCTCAACCTCAAGATCAGGTGAACAGGCCAACATCCGTTCCAATGGTGTCGACTAGAGGACCATGTAAATAATTACATTGCAGAGTTTTTTTTTAATATTAATGAACTACTTCAATGATATTTAAAAATTGGCCATATAAATTTAATTTTTTTTTATTATTTTAGGTGATGGCCCCTCATAGCAACATCCACGCCATGGGTATGAGACTAGATGTACTCGGCATGAAAGGACTGAAACAACATCATCTGCTGAAGAGAACCCAGTAAATGAAGACATGGACGTGGATGATTTGCTTAAGAACTGGAAAGAAAAAAAGAAGACTAAAAAAAATTCATGATGTCATGTAATAATTTTATAAGACAGTTAGATGTACATTATATAGATGATAATATACACAAGGCTATTTATATGGCTTGTATATATCTGTGAATGCAATTTTGTTATACTCTTAATGATAATTTCGACTTCTCTTAATGATGCAACTTCTAAAATCTTGTGACATGATATATGCAACTTTGAAAGTCTTGTGACATGTTTCATTGTGTCTCACATGACAAAGAGAATTACCATTATTTTCATTATGTCTTTTCATTGTATCGTGGACATGGTGTTGCTACTCAACATTGCCTCAAATCCTACTTATTCATTCCTCTATGATATGTACAATTATGTTGAACCTTCCACAAATCATTGCGAGTAGAAAAATAAGCCAAGGACAAGAACCCAAGAATTTCAATGTTAAGGTCTTGTGATTCCACAAGGTGGGATACAAAGAGGAATTGTTTCAATGCATAAACATGCTAAATACCTTGAGTGAGAATGTGAATGTAACAATTAGAACATTGAAATCATAGAGCCATGACATAATCAAGCAATATGGGTGGGCATAGATGTTTAGATATTATTTAGTCATTTAACCTTTTAATGTCTTTGAAAAATGCAGGTTTTAAGGGTGGTCACCTCCATGATCCAAAACACATTTCCAAAAAGGTGTAAATCATTTTCTTCTCTTGTGTCATGAAATTTTCCTTCATTTCCTTGTATACTTAAATTCAAAATCGAAAAAATAAATGACACATAGCTACATAACACATAATTTTTTTATGACTGGGAGTAATAGTAATTTTGCATATTCATAAACAAAAAAATGAGACTTATCTTTTAACAAAAATTGGTCCAAGAGATTGGTCATGTAAGAGAAAATTTCCATTGTACCACAACCATCTGGTGTAGATACCACCAACAACCTAGGCTATGAGGCCACCATGGTGAAAACACCAAGCAATAAGATTCTATATTTCTCATCCCAACCTTTCTACTCACATTCTTACCTAACCTTCTCAACACAAAGCATTACAAGAATCTGATTCATCCTACGATAGATAAGGAACTCTCTTCCACTACAACATGCAACATAAGGAATGTATTCACTTTATGTACTTCATGGTCCCTTAGATATATTATTCTCTATAGTTTTCTTTAGTGTGGATAGAAAGAGCTTGATCAATTGTATTCTTTCTAAGAATTTCCTAAAAGAACTAGATTTGTCTCTCAAGGATATAAAGAGTATGTAATGGATAGTGAATGATGAATTGTTATCTTCCCTATCCTATATTCTCACATACAACCACTATATTTCATCCAAAGTCTACAATTTTCCTCTTCTTGATGTTGATTTTGGTTAATTTCCAAATTGGCATGGGTTGGAAATGGAGAATAAAACATGAAATATGTAGAGAATTAATGTTAGAGTACTTCCCACATTTTTGTATTCAATGACAATGATATCATTGGTGGAAATGATGGATGACATTACCTATAACTAGCGTAATGTAGGACTCTTACACTTCCCATGGCATGAAGATTGTACTCAACCCATGTTCCCATTATTATGTGAAAAGACTTTCTCCACCAACACCTTACATAGATTCAAGGATTGGTTGATAAGTCAAATAAGGTACATGGATTCATTTAAGGCACATTGTAGAACAATATGAGTTATGAGAATGACCTTGGAGATAGAGGATTTATTTTCCCATAGGTCCCCTTTCATCTTCCACTATAATGGAATCATAGTGCCTCTCATGCCTTCATGTGTTTTCTATGGTGGGTTGCATCACCATACATTGAAGCACTTTGAAGGCCTAATTACTATTTAACTATTTTAGTGAAGGTCAATTGAGTTGTGTTAGAGTCTTAGGATTGTGTTTTGTATTTGTATAATACACCATGTGAAACTCTTACATCAAAGCCATGCATTGTCATTGACCTATTGAAATAAGTATTATCAAATAGTTGTTGTACCACCCAAGCACATATTTCAGTTTAGACACATTTTCTTTGAGTATTTCATATTCTATATTACATTATTTATTTTATATGTAACCTTGTAGGTTAGAAATATTTCATCAATTTTAAACTATAGTGAATTCCATATCATCCAACCATTTCCTTAGGCTTCATGGTCTCCCCCCATTCTTATGAGAACTTCAAGCCGTAGCAATTCTTTTGAACCTCTTGTATGGTAGATGATGCACTAGATACATATGGTTAAGATAGATCTTGATTATGCATGGGGTGCTCAAGCATGGGATGATATTTTATTAGGTAGACTTCATATCTAATATTCTTCCACAATGTATTCCAAAGGCTAAAACTCCCTTAGATAGTGGTGCACTTGAGTTTTACATGGTGTCTTATATTATGTATTGTGTATGTGTGAGCTAAGATTTATTTTGTTTCAAGCCCACCTAGTAACCTTCCTATGCACTTGTACATGGTTATTTCATCATAGATGTTTAGCTATTATTTAGTCATTTAATCTTTTAATGTCTTTGAAAAATGCAGGTTTGAAGGGTGGTCACCTCCACGATCCAAAACACATTTCCAAAAATATGTAAATCATTTTCTTCTCTTGCATCATGAAATTTTCCTTCATTTCCTTGTATACTTTAATTCAAAATCGGAAAAAAAAAATGACACATAACATGCATAACAAATAATTGTTTTATGACTGGGAGTAATAGTAATGTTGCATATTCAAAAACAAAAAAATGAGACTTATCTTTTAACAAAAATTGGTCCAAGATATTGGTCATGTAAGAGAAAATTTCCATTGAACCACAACCATCTAGTGTATATACCACCACCAACCTAGGCTATGAGGCCACCATGATGAAAAAACCAAGAAATAAGATTCTATATTTCTCATCCCAACCTTTCTACTCACATTCTTACCTAACCTTCTCAACACAAAGCATTACAAGAAACTGATTCATCCTGCAATAGATAAGGAACTCTCTTCCACTACAACATGCAACATAAGGAATGTATTCACTTTATGTACTTCATGGTCCCTTAGATATATTATTCTCTCTAGTTCTCTTTAGTGTGGATAGAAATAGCTTGATCTATTGTATTCTTTCTAAGAATTTCCTAAAAGAACTATATATAAAGAATATATAATGGATAGTGAATTATGAATTGTTATCTTCCCTATCCTATATGCTCACCTACAACCATTATATTTCATCCAAAGTCTACAATTTTCTTCTTCTTGATGTTTATTTTGGATAATTTCCAAATTGGTATGGGTTGGAAATGAAGAATAAAACATGAAATATGTAGAGAATTAATGTTAGAGTGCTTCCCACAATGTTAGAGTCAATGACAATGATATCATTGGTGGAAATGATGGATGACATTACCTATAACTAGCGGAATGTAGGACTCTTACACTTCCCATGTCATGAATATTGTACTCAACCCATGCTCCCATTATTATGTGAAAATACTTTCCCCACCAACCTCTTACATAGATTCAAGGATTGGTTGATAATTCAAAGAAGGTATATGGCTTCATTTAAGGCCATTGTAGAAAAATATGAGTTATGAGAATGACCTTGGAGATAGAGGATTTTTTTCCCATAGGTCCCCTTTCATCTTAAACTATTGTGGAGTCATAGTGCCTCTCATGCCTTCATGTGTTTTCTATGGTGGGTTGCATCACCATACATTGAAGCACTTTGAAGGACTAATTACTATTTAACTATTTGAGTGAAGGTCAATTGAGTTGTGTTAGAGTCTTAGGATTTTGTTTTGTATTTGTAAAATACACCATGTGAAACTCTTACATCATAGCCATAAATTGTCATTGACCTATTGAAATAAGTATTATCAAATAGTTGTTGTACCACCCAAACACATATTTCAATTTAGACACATTTTGTTTGAGTATTTCATCTTCTATATTGCATTATTTATTTTATATGTAACCTTTTAGGTTAGAAATATTTAAGCAATTTTAAACTATATTGAACTCCATATCCTCTAGCCATTTCCTTAGGCTTCATGTCCTCCCTCCATTCTTATGAGAACTTCAAGCCTTAGCAATTCTCTTGAACCTCTTGTATGGTAGACAATGCACTAGATACATATGGTTAAGATGGATTTTGATTATGCATGGGGTGCTCAAGCATGGGATGATATTTTATTAGGTATACTTCATATTTAATAGTCTTGCACAATGTATTCCAAAGGCTGAAACTGCCTTAGATAGTGGTGCACTTGAGCTTTACATGGCATCTTATCTTATGTATTGTATATGTGTGAGCTAAGAGTTCTCTTGTTTCAAGCCCACCTAGTATCCTTCCTTTGCACTTTTACATGGTTATTTCCTCATAGATGTTTAGCTATTATTCAATCATTTAACCTTTTAATGTCTTTGAAAAATGCAGGTTTGAAGGGTGGTCACCTCCATGATCCAAAACACATTTTCGAAAAGATGTAAATCATTTTATTCTCTTCCATCATGAAATTTTCCTTCATTTCCTTGTATACTTAAATTCAAAATATAAAAAAAATGACACATAGCATGCATAACACATAATTGCTTTATGACTGGGAGTAACAGTAATGTTGCATATTCATAAACAAGAAAATGAGACTTATCTTTTAACAAAACTTGGTCCAAGAGATTGGTCATGTAAGAGAAAATTTCCACTGAACCACAACCATCCAGTGTAGATACCACCACCAACCTAGACTATGAAGCCGCCATGGTGAAAAAACCAAGCAATAAGATTCTACATTTCTCATCCCAACCTTTCTACTCACATTCTTACCTAACCTTCTCAACACAAAGCATTACAAGAATCTGATTCATCCTACAATAGATAAGGAACTCTCTTCCACATGCAACATATGGAATATATTCACTTTATGTACTTCATGGTCCCTTAGATATATTATTCTCTCTAGTTCTCTTTAGTCTGGATAGAAAGAGCTCGACCTATTGTATTCTTTCTAATAATTTCCTAAAAGAACTATATTTGTCTCTCAAGGATACAAAGAGTATATAATGGATAGTGAATGATGAATCGTTATCTTCCCTATCATATATTCTCACCTACAACCACTATATTTGATCCAAATTCTAAAATTTTCCTCTTCTTAATGTTGATTTTGGTTAATTTCCAAATTGGTATGGGTTGGAAATGGAGAATAAAACATGAAATATGCACAGAATTAATATTAGAGTGCTTCCCACAATGTTAGAGTCAATGACAATGATATCATTGGTGGAAATGATGGATGACATTACCTATAACTAGTGGAATGTAGGAATCTTATACTTCCCATGGCATGAAGATTGTACTCAACCCATGCTCACATTATTATGTGAAGAGACTTCCCCCACCAACCTCTTAGATAGATTCAAGGATTGGTGGATAAGTCAAAGAAGGTATATGTCTTCATTTAAGGAACATTGTAGAAAAATATGAGTTCTGAGAATGACCTTGGAGATAGAAGATTTATTTTCCCATAGGTCCCCTTTCATCTTCAACTATAGTGGAATCATAGTTCCTCTCATGCCTTCATGTGTTTTCTATGGTGGGTTGCATCACCATACATTGAAGCACTTTGAAGGCCTAATTACTATTTAAATATTTTAGTGAAGGTCAATTGAGTTGTGTTAGAGTCTTAGGATTGTGTTTTGTATTTGTAAAATACACCATGTGAAACTCTTACATCAAAGCCCTACATTGTCATTGACCTATTGAAATATGTTTTATCAAATAGTTGTCGTACCACTCGAGCACATATTTTAGTTTAGACACACTTTCTTTGAGTATTTCATCTTCTATATTGCATTATTTATTTTATATGTAACCTTGTAAGTTAGAAATATTTAAGCAATTTTAAACTATAGTGAACTCCATATCCTCTAGTCATTTCCTTAGGCTTCATGGCCTCCCTCCATTCTTATGATAACTTCAAGCCTTAGCAATTCTTTTGAACCTCTTGTATGGTAGATGATGCACTAGATATATATGGTTAAGATGGATTTTGATTATGCATGGGTGCTCAAGCATGGGATGATATTTTATTAGGTAGAATTAATATCTAATCTTCTTGCACAATGTATTCCAAAGGCTAAAAATCCCTTAGATAGTGGTGCACTTGAGTTTTACATGGCATCTTATCTTATGTATTGTGTATGTGTGAGATAAGAGTTCTCTTGTTTCAAGACCACCTAGTAGCCTTCCTTTGCACTTGTACATGGTTATTTCCTCATAGATGTTTAGCTATTATTCAGTCATTTAACCTTTTAATGTCTTTGAAAAATGTAGGTTTGAAGGGTGGTCACCTCCACAATCCAAAACACATTTCCAAAAAGGTGTAAATCATTTTCTTCTCTTGCGTCATGAAATTTTCCTTCATTTGCTTGTATACTTAAATTCAAAATCGGGAAACAAAAATGACACCTAGCATGCATAACACATAATTGTCTTATGACTGGGAGTAATAATAATTTTTTATATTCATAAAAAAAAACATGACACTTATCTTTTAACAAGAATTGGTCCACGATATTGGTCATGTATGATAAATTTTCCATTCAAACACAACCATCTAGTGTAGATACCACCACCAACCTAGGTATGAGGCCACCATGGTGAAAAAACCAAGCAATAAGATTCTATATTTATCATCCCAACCTTTCTACTCACATTCTTACCTAACCTTCTCAACACAAAGCATTATAAGAATCTGATTCATCCTACGATAGATAAGGAACTCTCTTCCACTACAACATGCAACATAAGGAATATATTCACTTTATGTACTTCATGGTCCCTTAGATATATTATTCTCTCTATTTCTCTTTAGTGTGGATAGAAAGAGCTTGATCTATTGTATTCTTTCTAAGAATTTCCTAAAAGAACTATATTTTTCTCTCAAGGATATAAAGAGTATATAATGGATAGTGAATGATGAACTATATTTGCTTCCCACCATGTTAGAGTCAATGAAAATGATATAATTGGTGGAAATGATGGATGAAATTACCTATAACTAGCGGAATGTAGGACTCTTACACTTCCCATGGAATGAAGATTGTACTCAACCCATGCTCCCATTATTATGTGAAAAGACTTTCCCCACCAACCTCTTACATAGATTAAAGGATTGGTTGATAAGTCAAAGAAGGTATATGGCTTCATTTAAGGCACATTGTAGAAAAATATGAGTTCTAAGAATGACATTGGAGATAGAGTTCTATTGATAGTTATTAATATTAAAATTTCGGCCTAACTTTTTTTTTTTTTTTAAATAATAATTGTCATCACCATTTCGACGATCATAATATACCTGCGACAGATATGCTATAAAAACAAAGAAATTTTGTCATCGCAAGTGCGACGACCACAAACATTTTTACGACGCATTTGCTATATAAACAACGAACTCTTGTCATACCTGTGACGGATGTGCTATAAAAACAAAGAAATATTGTCGTCGCAAGTGCAATGACAACAAACATTGTTACAGCGCATTTGTTATAGAAACAATGAACTCTTGGCATACCTGCGATGGATGTGATATAAAACAAAGAAATGTTGTTGTCGCAAGGGCGATGAAAGAAAAAGTTGTTGCGACGCATTTTCTATATAAACAAAGAAATGTTGTCGTCGCAAGCGTGATGAAAGAAAAAGTTGTTGCGACGCATTTTATATATAAACAATGAAAATATTCATCGCAAGGGTCGTTGCATGTGTAACGACATGTTGGTTTCACTTAGATTGCCTATATTGTCGTAGTGGCAATGATATTTATTTATTTTTCCCAATTGTGAGAACTTCCCTAGGGTCGTCGCGCTTGCGACTTTAATTCAAGTTCATTGAAATGGCCACGTCCCATGATACGATGTTTCAGAGACTCCAGATTCGTTGCAATATCCACGACATAACGTCGCAAGAGAGTCGAAATAGCCATCGCAAAATGACCCAAATTTGCTAGTGCATGGATGTCTTTCCTTTAAGCTGGTAAATAACAATTCTTCCTTTTGCATGAGAAGAATAATTATGCAGGTGTAAATATTTCCTCATGCCCAACAACCATGTCTTGACATATTTATCTTTCTTTTTCTCTCCATCATAGGTAGAATGTTTGATCTTGTTCATTTCTCCCCTCAATTCATCCACCTCAGACCTCTTATGCCTCCTAACAGGGGATGGACTTGAGCAGTTGTGTTCTCTTCTTTTGAATTTTATTTGAGAGTGATGGTGATGTCTGCTATCACTCCTTTTTCTTCTTTTCTCATTAGGGGACTTGTGGATTCCTGATTTGTTGGAGCCACTCTCCTTATACAATTTATTTTCAATTATATCCAGGCTCTGCATTAACTTCATATTGAAGTCTTCCTACTGCTCCTTGGCTTTCATAAGCCTTTCATTATCAGCCTTGTGACTTTGGACATATTTCTTCAAATTTCTGATGGTCTCTACCATATTCATGTTATCATCCTTTCCTTCTCCATGTCCATTGGAGTTTGTTCCTTCCATACACAAATGGGAATCCATTCCTATGATATCATCTTCCTGGATGTAAGCCCCCTTTATATCATCCATCACTCTGCACTCTATGTTGAATTTTATCCGATCAATTTGTTGTTAATTCTTAAAAATGGGCTTGCAACATAACATTGTCAGGTTAACTGACATAACAATTTCAAGAAAAATATGAACCATTTTGGCTCAATAATATATCATATTTATTTCCTATGATTTTTTGATAAATTGTCTAATATGTACACTTTTATGGGTGAACAATTATGTTCTTTTCTCCAATGTATTTCCAATTATTACTTCCTTTCTCAATTCTGAGCTTTGAGAAGAAATCTATGGTCCTTTAAAACTTGTGTTTTTTCTCTGGTGTACTCCATGTGCAATTGATTTCTTTCCTCTTAGCTAAAGGCTCTTATTTCTTTATTGGATCCTATCATAAATTTCCCAGGTATTTAGTACCCCTTCTGATGTAGGTATGAACCAGATGAAACCCACATGATTCCATCCTAACCCCTTTTCCCTTCTTTAACACATTTTTCGGGCACTAGCCCCTTTTTATTCAGCCCCGAACCACATTTGACCATAGGTTGTAACCAAGAGCGAGCAGACAAGCACTTATCTAGAGCCTAGGGAACTTTGGGGCTCCGAAAATTCAAGCTTCGGATGTTTTCCTTCCTTCTTCACTCATTTTCCCCGAACGTCAAAGTGGTCTACTTCCAGAGGGTACCTCTTCGGAGCTTCAGGGTTACTGGTTGCAATACTCTATAATTTCTTCGAAGTCTGAACTAGCGAAGCTCTCCAAAACTTTGTTCTTTAGAGGTTTCACTTCCTTCTTTCTTTGTTTTACTTGATCATTGGACTGATGAACCATCGAGGTCTAGTCATCATCCATGTATTAGTGTGCCACATGGCAGAGTTATAGACTGGACACATGGCTCCATCTAATGGAGGACATCTGTCATGTTCTAACTCATACGAATTCCATGTGAAAAAAACAAATCATGTTGACACATGGCATGCTTAGAATGGGTCCATGTCACCCTAGGTGACATTCGCATGTCACGTCTTTCTGATGCTCTGGGACTTCAGGGCTTTAGGACTCTGGATCTTCATAGGTTTCTTCTACATCATCCTTCAAATATCCCAAACACCAAATTTTCGAACAGGTCCATCTCACTCATGGTGACATCATTACGTCGTATCACTCCGACACTCTAGAAATTCAAGATTCAGAGGATTCCATAGCTTCTTCCAACATTCCTCTGAATGTCAAATTCCTGAAATTATGAACCTTCCGGAGTCCACTTAGTACAATTATCATCAATTAAGGTGGTGACCCATGGCCCCACCATCGAGTGGCACATGTCAGCTCACTATTGGTACAACAGATAATGTAAAGGTAAAAAACTAGATGACACATGGTATGCCTAGAGGAGGTCCACATCACTCCAGATGTCATCATCATGCCACTTCACAATTTTTTCTTCGACACTTCAAAGATACAGGCTTCAGAGGATTTCTCATCTCAACACAACATTCCTCTTGAATGTCGAACTATCTAACAGTCACTTCTAGGATCTTCGGGACTTCGAAAATTCAATACTTCAGGACTTTGATACTTCAAAACATTCTACGCCAGAGCACGTCAAAACACCTAAAAAATGAAC
This sequence comes from Picea engelmannii, assembly GCA_009831015.1. NCBI lineage: Eukaryota > Viridiplantae > Streptophyta > Pinopsida > Pinales > Pinaceae > Picea > Picea engelmannii. The sequence continues at coordinate 2,065,898 of ML777128.1, forward strand.
TTATGAATAGGATAATCTACATACACGAGTCTCTAATCAAGGAGAGGTTCATATTAGTTCAGAACTTCGAAACTTCAGAAAACTCATCCTTCTGTGCAACCACAAATAAAATTTCTTGGAGTGTCAAATTGTAGAACCACTCAGGAAATCCAATGGTTCACCTTCTCCCAGATGATCTACATCATAGAACCACTTCGATACTTTGGGACTTCTGGATACTTCTCCACACTACACCACAAATCCCTTGAACGTTGAATTCCTAAATACTTTCTAATCTGTTGACACATGTCTTCAGACATGAATGGTCTAGATTAACTCTAGAGTTTGGGACTTCAGGAGATTTCCCTCCTGGAAGCTTGAGGACTTGCTTCTCCCAAAGTGTCGATCCTTTGAAATGTCGTGAGATCTACAACTCACATTCGCTCGCATGCATATCTAATGGATAGTATATGATCTTCACCACTGCGCCTCACCTCCTGATATGTGCTTGATATAATGGCTTAGATCTATCCTTGGCCAAATCCAATGGTCAAGCATTTCTCCTAGTGATCTACGACATAGATCCACTCCAAAACTTTAGAGCTTCAGGGATTTTACCTCCCTTTCATCAAAGACTTAAAATTTGTTGAAGAAATGAAGTCCAAAGGACTTGAGGGATTAACAATCATGCAACTTCTCTAGATCTGACGGTTGTGATGGAACCTTCCTCTCTTGAATAGATCCGACGGCTCACATTTAAACTTTGTGGCCCAAACCAATGGTTTTTGTGGTTTCCCTCCTCTATTGGATTTTTCAAACCTCTATACCTTCTGAGATTTCAAACATAGTTAAGGTGCTCCCAATGTCCTCTTGGCACTCATGGACGTTCAATCCCTATGGAAAGTTTCCTTCAAATTCCACATTCATGGCCCATCCAGGTTCAGTGTTGAAACCATGGGCTCTGATACCAATTTGTGACATACCCAACCACCTAGGACGAGTCATTCCACTGAAAGCTTGCATTCTATGATACCAATTTGTGATATACCCAACAACCCAATCCAAGGAATGCTACTAAAATTATTCTCTATTCAAGCTCTGATACCAATTTGTAGCGTCCCCAACCAACCCAGAGTTGGGCCATGCCACCTTACAGAAAGAATCACTTTCATTTGCGAAATATATCATGCTTAATAAATTGAAAACAAACATCTACTTGATGTTAACATACCCATAATTATGCAGAAATGTACAGTAAATAAACACATGTGTAACATACTACATGTAATTAATCATATATAAAAAGAAATTATTTGATTAAGAAGGCTACTGACTGCATGCATACCTTCCATGAACTGGCCAGCCTTAGACCACGTTTCTCCAAGCTATCAGTAGTGGGTCACCCCCGAGCTGGGACTAAAATCCACCCAGGGTAAAGGGAATCCTAGGCTAGGCTGAGGTTACAAAGTCTCCAAGAAGGATTATGTCCCTAGGAGTCCACTCACTTCCACAACTTATAGTCTCTCATTTCCTACATGTCTTTCCCACCCCAGTGAGTGTGCCCCTTCTCTCCTCGACGGTCCTTCGACTACCCCACTCCCCTTCTAGGGATTCAACAATAGGTCGAATAGGAAGTCTCAGAGCACTACAACTATCATGAGGCTCCCTCTGTGAAAATTACTTCCCCAACAATCTCTCTCACCTGGAGAGAGTTTCTCACATGCCTGAAAACTTGCTTCTTCAATCCAACTCCCAGGCCAATCCAGTCAGGGTAATAACAAAAACAAAATCGGTTATGGGCCTTGGTAATGAAAACAAGCCACACTAGTCCAGAGAAACGTGTGTGCAACAACAATAAAATGGATAGGGTGAAATATGGTTTAGGCCCTGTGTTTTCATGTTATGCTTCATAGGAAAAGTATGAGTTAACTTCATGGGGTTTGCAGGTTTCAAAGCTTCCAGGAATTTTGCAGAGGTCAATGATCGAGAGGACGACTTAGTATTTCTCCCCCCTTCCATGCATGTGCCCCCCATGCATGGGAAGAACGCCTTCTTAAATTTGCATGTGTCTTGATTTACACCTCGCTCTGTAGGAGTGTGTGTCTCTCCACTTGGAGTTCATTCCTTTCCCCCAAGGAACTTAGGATAAAAATCATTATCCTCCAATATGCCTCTTTAGAATAATATTAAATTGTTCCCTCTTTATATAAGCCTTCTAGCTTAGCCTTTTACCCTAGCTTCTTAGCCCCTTCCCTTCCCCTACCTAGTGAAGCTTAGCCCCCCATAAATATTTCTTCATGGTCGGTATACACGCAGTGACGTGATTTTTATTTTAATGATATGCATAATTACATATACAAAAATAGGCTCACTGGCCTTAAGCGATCTAGGCTCTCTGGCCTAATATTTTTATGTAGAATCTTCTTTCTCCCCTAAGGGTTGTGTGACCTCCCAGTCTAGGATAGATCAAGAACCTGAGTTTGACTAACTCTTTGTCCCCTCAGGAACCTCAATTAATTGAATAGGCCCCCTTCTTCTTAAGGTGCAGGTTTTATGGAACTCGCAGGCTTCTCCTTAACACTTTAAAGCTTCAGCATAATTAGGTGTTAGATCTCCTCTAGTTAAGCCCCCTCCCTCATGTGACCACTAGCGGTGACCACACGCTTAAGTGAAAGGAACATCATGATTTCACGTGTCACTAATCTGGAAGTATTTCTACTTTTGTTCCCCTGATACCCGAAATTTCGATGATTCTAGATCAATGGTCCAGATCTTTCTTTGATTGACAACTATGATCAAATCGGCGTTTCACATTTCACGACTTTGGAAATCTCTGTGCCTTCATTCTCCCGATAGCTAAAATTACGATGGCACTATATTGACGGTTCAGATCCTTACTTTGATCAACGATTGTGATCAAATCGGGATTTCATGTTTCATGAGTTCTCAGGACTCTTACTTCAAATTTCCCGAATCGCAAAATTTCGACGAAGTAAAATCCATGACTTTGCTTCCCCCTTCAATCAATGACTATGATCATTTCAAGATTTCACGCTTTGTGAATCGTCTCCCTAGAAAATCAACGATCCAGATCCTCCTTGATCTAATGGCTTAGATCAAATCATGATTTCACATATCGCGAGTTCTTAGAACTCTTGCCTCTGATTTCCTGAACCCTGAGTTCACAAAATGCATATCGATCGCCACATGTCTTCTTTGACAACAGATGGCCTGGATGATTTCAGAACCCCATAAGTCTGATCCTCCTCCTCACCTTCAAAGACTTAAAGTTAGTGCACTTACCTTGATCGGATGGCCACAATCTTTTTGCACGCAGATCGAATGGTTGAGGTCCTTTCTTTACACTCTAATTGAATGGCTCATATATTTTCTATGGTGTTTAGATCGAATCGTTGATATCTTTCCTCCCCTGCACTTGGTCCTCATTGTCTGGACGTTGATCGAATGGTCCAAATATTCCCTCTGAGATAAATATTTCTTCAAACTTAGAAGATTTTTTAAAGGATATAAAGACTTGTACTTTTAACCTTCCTGCGAGTCCATTTCTTGGATCTCGTTTGTGATTCTTGGAAATTTATACTCCTCCTGAGCTTGATCTCTCCAAATATTTCGATCTCCCAATCACTTCTTTATTTTCTGGGAAATTCGTCAAACTCAAATCCAAAGATTCTTGAAAAGAATCATTTCTTGCCTTCCTGGCATTCTTCTACTCTCGTCCTTCGACTTCTTTACTGAGTCGCTTCGAATATTCATCGAATTCTAGGTATGTTCACTCTTTTCAATAGATATTTAGACAAGATTCAAATTCTTGCGACGACTGTGCACTCCTTGGGGAAGTCACTATACACTTCCTACAAATAAAGTCTTACGCTATTTCTTCTAAGCTTTACGAGTCGAAACAGACCCTATCAACGTACTCATTGCGGAATGTGTGCACACCTTGCACTGACTCATGAAGAAAAGTGATTTAAATTCTTATGCAGGCATTTAAAAGCTACATACACTCGTAGCAAGATTCATTCATTCTTGAAAATATTAAGACAACAACAGAGAAGTTTCAAACATTATTCACACCATACATTGGATCAATATTTCTCTATTATCTTCATTCAAAATAAAGAAAATGGTTACAGCTAAAATCAAAGCAACAACTACTGGTCTGATATTCCTACTTGCTCATAATTCTTGTAACCCCTCTTTTAGGCGTAAAAAATCTCTCTTTATACAAAAGAAACAAACTAACTGCTATCTAATTGTGGTTACATTGAGACTAGGGTAAACTCCCAAGTCACGCATGCTTGTTCTATCTCCACACGCATGATCATTCATTTTATTGTTTTCTATCATCTTCAAAATATTTGCAGTACTAGCTAGCATTCAAGACTTTGGATTGTCTCTCAGGCACCGAGTTGTTCTTCCACACGTACTTGTTGATGATGCTCCTGCATCATACTCCCCCTCGAAAAAAGTCATGGACTCTTGTACCGACTTTCCATGCTTCTGGATATAAACTTCACTTTCCCAATTGGCATCTTTTATTGGGTGTCCCTTCCACTTGACTAGATATTCAAAATAGGTCTTCCTCTTAGTCTTCTTACTAATCCTCTGATCAATGATCTTTTCCATCTGTGGTTTTTCTGCTATAGGCATTTATTTCTCCCACTGAATCTTCCCTTGATCTGTTGATACTTCTGTGTCATCCTTCCTGTAAGGATACAGGTCTGAGATGTTGAATATGGGTGATATGTCCACATCATCTGGTAGCTCAATGTCATAGGTGTTGGCATCAAACTTCCTCAAGATCCTACATGGTCCTATCTTCTTCATCTATATCTTGTTATATGTCCCCTAGAGAACCTTTCCTTCCTGATATGTGCTAGAACATGATCTCCTATTTCAAATTGGAGTTCTCTGGGATGTTGATCAACTGTGTTTGTACTCTTGGCAAGAATTTTGCAACTGCCCCCTGATCTGGCTATGGAGCTTCTGCATTTCTACAGTAAAATCTTCTACTCCAGCACTTCTGATCTCACTTTGTTCCAAGTCTCTCAACTTAGATACTCCCCTGGGTTGCATTCCATACAATGTTTGGAACGGGCTCTTCCCAGTGCTCCTGTTTGGTGAGTCGTTGTATGAAAATTCTTCTTGTGGAAGAATCTAATCCCATTGATTATGGTGCTCAGTGACCAAACTCCTCAATAAGTTTCCCAAACTTTTGTTTACAACCTAAGTCTACCCATCTGTTTGAGGGTGATAAGTTGAGCTGAAAGACAAATATGTCCCCAACTTCTTCCACAGTGTTCTCCAAAAATGACCAACAAATTTTGTGTTTCTATCTGAGACAATGCTTCTGGGTAGGCCATGAAGTCTCACAACTTCCTTGAAAAACTGGTTTGCAACATGTGTTGCATCACTGGTCTTCTGACATGGGATAAAGTGTGCCATCTTGGAAAATCTATCCACCACCACAAATATGGAATCGGATCCTCTTTGTGTTCTTGGAAATCCCAACACAAAATCCATGCTTATTGCATCCCAAGGCCTCTCTGGTATGGGAAATGGTTGATACAATCCAGTGTTATGTCTTTTACCTTTTTCATGTTGGCAGATTCTACATCTATTCATGAATTTTATTGCAGTTGTTCTCATACTTGGCCAATAGTATGAACTTCTCAACTGCGCAAATATCTTATCATGGCCAAAATGTCCAGCCAATCCTCCACTATGCTTTTCCTTCAAAAGGTTATCCCTCATTGAGAATTTTGGTATGCACAATTGATTTCCCTTGAACAACAATCCCTCTTGAATCATATACTCTGTCCACTGGCTCCTATCTCTCAGCACAGGATTTGTGCATGCTTTGTATGCTTCCTTGAAGTCTGGATCATCACTGTACATTTCCTAAAGGTGTTCAAACCCTAAGGTCTTTAACTGAAATTCCTGCAAATTCAAACATCTCTTTCTCAATGCATCAACAACTTTGTTAACATTGGCAATAATATGTTTTATGACAAAAGTAAAATTCTGCATATACTCAATCCACTTCACATGCCTCTGATTCAATTTTTACTGTTTGGTTATGAGTTGTAAGGCTTGGTTATCACTATACAAGACAAATTATTGTGGGACAAGGTAATGTCTCCATTTCTTCAAGGCTTGGATTATGACATAAAACTCTTTGTCATAGGTGGAGTATTTTCTCTTAGTCTCATTTAGCTTCTTACTGAAGTAAGCGACAGGTCTATTGTCCTGGCTCAAAACTCCTCCAATTGCAATGCCACTTGCATCACATCTCACCTTAAATGACTTATCAAAATTTGGCAAGACCAGAATTGTTCGCTCTGTTATTTTCTCCTTTAGTATATTGAAGCTCTTCTCGGACTGCTCTGTCCATTTAAAAGACTTGTGCCTCTTCTTCACTGTATCCATCATTGGTGCACAAATTCCACTGAAATCTCTGATGAACTTCCTATATAAACTCGCTAATAAATGGAAGCTTCTTACATCAAACATGCTCTTCGGTGAAGGCCATTCTTTGCTTTCTTTCACCTTCTCCAGATCCATCTTCAGTTCATTTGAAGAGATCACAAAACCCAAGTAAATGATTTTTGTCTTCATAAAAGAGGACTTATTCAGGTTTATCAACATCTTCTCCTATTGTAGTCTCCTCATCACTAATGTCAGATGCCTCAAATGATCCTCCTTAGTCTTGCTAAAGATTAGTATATCATCTCGATACACAACCACGAACTTCCCAATGAAATATTTTAGTATTTCATTCATCAACCTCATAAAAGTACTCAGGGCATTGGTTAAGCCAAATGGCATAAAAATCCACTCATACAAACCTTCATTTGTCTTAAACGATATCTTTCACTCATCACCTTCCCTCATTCTGATTTGGTGATATCCACTTTTCAAATCTATCTTAGAAAATAAATTTTCTCCACTTAAACAGTCCATCAAATCATTTATTCTTGGAAAAGGGAATCTATACCTTATAGTGATCTTATTGATGGCTCTCGAGTCTATACACATTCTCCATCCTCCATCTTTCTTTTGACTCAACACAGTTAGCACTACGCATGGAATCAAGCTCTCTCTGACCAAACCCTTGTCTAACAATTCCTGGACTTGGTTCTTCAGCTCCTCTTTCTCTCGAGGTGTTAGTATGTATGTTGCTTTGTTCAGAAGACTTTCTCCGGGTATTAAACCGATATGATGAAGGATACTAATGTTGGGTGGCAATGAGTTAGGTAGATCATCCACCACTATGTCAACAAAATTATCCAATAATTCCTAAACTTCTTCAGACAAAACATTCATTGAATTACTTGTAAGGATAACTCTGGGTTTCCTCACCACAACAAACTGCATCTCTTGATATTTTTTAAGTTCTTTCAGGAGTTCCTTCCCACTTATGAGGAGTATTATTGTGTTGGCTTCCCCTTTCACTTTCTTCTCCTCTATTGGCAGAAACATGTGTGTTCTACCATTCTTCTCCAAGGTGTATGTATTCTTCCTCCCATCATGAATGACATTCCTATCAAACTGCCATGGTCTTCCCAACAAAATATGGCATACATCCATGGGAATTACATCACACACAATTTCATCCCTATATCCTCCTATCTTAAATTCAACCAAGAATTGTTTAGTAACCATTACCTGGTGTCTTTTATGTAACCATGATACTTTATATGGCTCTGGGTGTGCAATTGTCTCTAGCTACAATTTCTCCACCATCTTTGTGGATACTAAGTTATCAGTGCTTCCACTGTCAATTATCACCTTGCATACTTTGTCTTTAGTCTTGCAAGTTGTCCTAAATAGAATTTTCCTCTGTACTGGATTTTTAACTTATGCCTCTAGTCTTAAGAGAACCTTTCTCATCATCAGGGATGTTCCATCCTCTGCTCCCTCTGCTTCAACATTCTCTCTATGTTCTTTCGAATGTGAGCTTCTCCTCCTTATTTCTTTTTCTCAGGGCATTCCCAAGACATGTGCCTTGTATTTCCACAAGCATAACATATTATTCTTCCGCTGCCTCTTCCTATAGAAGAATTTCTTCCACCACCTTGTCTCCCTCAGGACCTTCCTCCTCTTTCTGAGTGACTGTGTGGAGTTCCAACCTCGCCTTTGGAATTATGTGCCTTGTCATAGGAAACTCCCTTGCCTTTTTTCAACGCTAGGATTTTACCTCTACCTCACTGGCTTTGTTTTCTGTCCAACTTCTCTTCTGCCTTCAGCGCAAACTAATAAGCATCCTCCATTGTCCTTACCGACATCATGTTGAGATCATCCTGGATTTTGTACCTCAAGCCATTCATATACCTCAAAACTTTTTCTTCATCCCACTCTCTTTTTCCAAATATGATGTTCAGCTTGTAGAACTCCTCTGTCTATTCTTTGACTAGCATACCCTTCTGTCTCAGGTTGTGCAACTTCCTGAACAGATTGATATGATAATCTTTGGGCATGAATTTAGGCTTCATCTTGGCTACCATTCTGTTCCAATTCTTTATCTTTTTTTTGCCTCTACTTATCCTCTTATCCTGCAGTTCATCCCACCACAGTGTTGCATGTCCTTTAAGACTTGTGACAACATGTCTCACCCTTTTCTCCCCATCAGCATCAAATTGAAATATTTGTCCATGGACCTTATCCAATCCAGTATTTCTTCAACATCCAAATTGCCTTCATACATTGGGACCTCTATCTTGGCTCTATCTCCCAACCTAACAACTTCCCTTAGCAAGAGTTATTTGACAATGTGTTCCCCTGCATCTTCTTCGGCTTCTACATCTTTTTTCTTTGCATTGCTGACATCTCTAGCATCAGGTTCTCTTCTCTCTGTTGCTCCCATCGCTTCCAACCTTACACGAAGTTCTCACATCTCTCTTTCTACAACTCGATTGGCTAAAGGTGGCTCCCCTCATCTCCTTGGTGGCATTGTTGACTATCTCTTACACATAGAGTACAACTTCAAGTTCTTTTTCTCCTTTGCCTGAAATCTACAGACGAAAATCAGCTCTGATACCACTTGATGCAGACCCCCCCTTCTCCCCTAAGGGTTGTGCAACCTCTAGGTCTAGGATCAATCAAGAACCTGAGTATGATTGACTCTTTTTCCCCTCAGGAACCTCAATTAACTTAATAGGCCCTTTTCTTCTTAAGGCACATGTTCTATGGAACCCGAGGGCTTCTCCTTAATGATTTAAAGCTTTAGTATAATTATGCGCTAGCTCTCCTCTAGTTAAGCCCCTTTCCTCATGTGACCGCTGGAGGTGACCACACGCTTAAGTGAAAGGCATGTCATGATTTCATGTGTCACTATTCTAGGAGTATTTCTACTTTCGTTCCTCAATTACCCAAAATTTTGATGATGTTAGATCGACGGTGTAGATCTTTCTTTGATCGACAACTGTGATCAAATCGGCGTTTCGCATTTTGTGACTTTGGAAATCTCTGTTCCTCCATTCTCTTGATAGCCAAAATTCTGATGGTGCTAGATCAACTGTTCATATCCTTCCTTTGATTAATGATTGTGATCAAATCAGGATTTCACGTTTTGCGAGTTCTCAGGACTCTTATTTCAGATTTCCCGAATCATGAAATTCCAACATAGTCAAATCCACAACTCTTCTTCCCCCTTCGATCAATGGTCGTGATCATTTATAGAGTTCACGCTTTTCGAATCGTCTCCATGGACAATCAACGGTCCAGATCCTCCTCGATCTGACGGCTTAGATCAAATCACGATTTTGCGTATCGCAATTTCTCGAAACTCTTGCCTCTAATTTATTAAAGCTTGGTTTCATGAAATGCAGATTAGTTGCCACGTCTCTTCTTTGAAAATGGATGACTCCAAATATTTCAAAACCCCATAAGTCTGATCCTCCCACTCACCTTCAAATCCTTAATGTTAGTGCACTTACCTTGATCGGACGAGCACGATATTTTTGCACGTGGATTGGAGGGCTGGGTCCTTTCTTTACCCTCTGATAAAACGGCTCAGATATTTTCTCTGGCATTCAGATGAAATGATTGGGAATTTCCTCCCTTGCGCTTTCTCCTCATTGTCTGGACGCTGATTGGATGGTCCAGATCTTCCCTCTAAGCTAAATCTTTCTTCAGACTTAGAATATTTTCGTAAGGATTTAAAGACTTTGAACTTTAACCTTCTTGTGAGTCCATTTCTTGGATCTCGTTTGCGCTTCTTGGAAAGTGCTACTTCTCCTGAGATTGACCTCTCCAAATATTTAGATCTCCCAAGAAATTTTTTCTTTTCTTGGAAATTAGTCAAACTTAGATCCAAAGATTCTTGAAAAGAATCCTTTCTCTCCTTCCTAGTGTTCTTCTACTCTCCTCCTTCGACTTCTTTATAGAGTCTCTTCGAATCTTTGTCAAAATACATGTCTTTTCACTCTTTTCAACAGATCTTTACACAAGATTCGAATTCTTACGATGACTGTGCACTCCTTGCGGTAGTTTCTATACACTTCCTGCAAAGAAAGTCTTACACTATTTCTTCTGAGCTTTACAAGTTGAAACATACCCTATCAACACACTCCTTGTTGACTATGTGCACACCTTGCACCAGCTCATGAAGAAAAGCGATTTAAATTCTTATGCAATCATTTCAAAGCTACATACACTCGTAGCAAGATTCATTCATTCTTGAAAATATTAAGACAACAATATAGAAATTTCAAACACTATTCACACCATGCATTGGATCAATTTTTCTCTGTTATCTTCATTCAAAATCAAGAAAATGGTTCTAGCTAAAATCAAAGCAATAACTACTGCTCTGAAATTCCTACTTGCTCATAATTCTTGTAACACCTCTTTGGGGAATAAAAAATCTCTCTTTATACAAAATAAACAAACTAACTGCTATGTAATTGTGGTTACATTGAGACTAGGGTTAACTCCCAGGTCACGCGTTCTTTTTCTGTCTCCATGTGCATGATATTTCTTTTTATTGTTTTCTATCAGCTTCAAAAGATTTGCAGTACTGGCTAGCATTCGAGACTCCAAATTGGCTCTCTGGCACTGAGTTGTTCTACCACGTGTACTTGTTGACAATGCTCCTACATCATATTTACATAATCCTCCTAGCTTATAAACACTTGGATCACCAACCTATAAACATAATTACAATTCAATAGGGGCTCGGCCTTGGGGTATTACAAAGAGGGAGACATAGAGGGGGGATAGAAAGTGTATGTGAGAGAGTGTAGGAGGGAGAGAGAGGTAGACAAAGAGGGGAGGTAGAGAGAGGAATACATAGAGGGGGAATAAAAAGTGTGTGTGCAAGAGTGTGGGAGGGGGAGAGAGGAAGACAAATAGGGGAGGTAGAGAGTGAGTGTGTTAGAGTGTGGGAGGGAGAGAGAGGTAGAAAAAGAGGGGAGGTAGAGAGTGAGTCTGTTAGAGTGTGGGAGAGGAAGAGAGAAAGACAAAGAGGAGGGGTAGGGAAAAAGTGTGAGAGGGAGGGAGAGGGATATAGAGAGGGGGGTAGAGCGAGGGATAATGAGAGGAAGGGAAGAATAGAGAGAGACACATAATGGGGGGTAGAGAGAGAGTGAGAGGAGTGGGGAGATATAGAAAGGGGGAATTGAGAGAGAAAGGGGGGTAGAGAGTGTGAGATTGAGACTAACAATGAGGAAAGAGAGAGAAAGGGTGGGAGATAGGGGAGGGAGGGACAAAGGGGTAAAGGTAGAGATAGAGAGAGTGGAAGAGTGGGGGATAGGGAGGGAGTGGGTGTGAGATTCTAATGCATGTCAAGGTAAGGTCTATGTCTATGTCTTTCCATGCCTTTTGATGTTTAATTATTTCCATGTCTAGCTATTACCATGTATAGGAGTGTCAGGGGGAGAGAGGGAGACAGATAGGGGAGGTAGAGAGGGAGAGTGAGAGGGAGATAGAGAGGGGGGGTAGATGTAGGAAAGAGAGAGAGAGTGGGGGAAGGGGGAGGGATGAAGGAGTGAATTATAGGAATATAAAGAGGGGAGGTAGAGAGTGATTGTGTTATAGTGTGGGAGGGAGATAAAGGGATACATAGAGGGGGGATAGAGAGTGTGGGAGGGAGAGAGAGGGATACATATAGGGGGGGATAGAAAGTGTGGAAGGGAGAGAGGTAGAAAAAGAGGGGAGGTAGAGAGTGAGTGTGTTAGAGTGTGGCAAGGAGAGAGAGGTAGACAAAGAGGGGAGGTAAAGAGAGAGTGTGTTAGAGTGTGGAAGAGGGAGAGAGAGATACAAAGACGATGGGTAGAGACAAAGTGTGAGAGGGAGGGAGAGGGAGACAGAGTGGGGGGGTAGAGAGAGGGACAATGAGAGGAAGGGAATCAGAGAGGGAGACATAAAAGGGGGGCTAGAGAGAGTGAGAGGAAGGGTGGGAGACAAAGGGAAACAAATATGGGGAATAGAGAGAGAAAGAGGTGTAAATAGAGTGATACTAAGACTAATAATGAGGAGATAGAGAAAGGGTGGGAGAGAGGAGGAATAGAGAGAGAAAGAGGTGTAGAGAGAGTGATATTGAGACTAAAAATGAGGAGATAGAGAAAGGGTGGAAGATGGAGGGGAGGGAGGGACAAAGGGGCAGAGGGAGAGAGGGAGAGAGGCAGAAGGAGATAGAGAGGGGGGGTAGATGTAAGAGAGAGAAAGAGAGGCAAGGAGGGAGGGGAAAATGAATGAATTTTAGGAGTATGTGCATATTCCTAGAGCACATGCACATTTCTAGAGTGTGTGCATGTTCCTAGAGTGCATGGACATTCCTAGAGCATGTGCATGTTCCTAGAACGCATGCACGTTCCTAGAGCGTGTGTGCACTCCTAAGAACGTTCACACGTTCTTTTGAATTAATTTTTTTTTAGGAGGGATTGACAAGGTGTATGTTGACTTGGTTGGCTCAGATATAGGTTTTGGATGACAAACCTAGTGGTTCGATCTGCAAATTGATAAAAAAACTCCATTTTTCCGAATACCCCTCTATATATTTGTCTTTGACGTTATTTTTCTACAAGCTAAACAATTTAGTTATTGATGAAACTATAGAGATAGATAGAGTCAACTATGCATATTTCAAATATATATATATATATATATATATATATATATATATATTGTTTACTATTTTTAATCTATTTTTGTCTTCACATATATCAAAATCCTAGAATGAATCCCTCTCTTATTTTTTCTATAATGTTTTCTTGGATTAACCATTTCTCAAAAGATTTATATGTGGTACTAGAGGAGACTGTCACCTATGATCAAAAAGGAAAAAAAATTGTGATCATGTTAATACCCTCTTAGCCTACACGAACAAAAGGCATTGTAATTTTAGGCATATGTTGACTTTGATAATTTTAAAAATATATAAAATTAATATTAAAATTTTCAAAAAATACGTGGCACAAAAAAAAAGGGTTCTCTACAAGTATGCAAGTTTTTGGAATGAAATTTCATCGTTAATGATCCAGAATCGGATCCAGGAGGCTTCCCAAGTCCAGAAAAGACTCAAAATGAAAGTTCTCAGAATTAAATGAAACCAATTCCATTGTGACCGGCTTGTCGTGTTGATTCCGGCCATAAATTTACTTTCTAAAACATACGTTCTATTCGAGCGTTGTCGCACTATGACCGTTTTCCCAAACATGTAAAAGGTCAACAAGAAAAAAAGTCAATGTTGGTGTCAACATGACATCATCATGTTGACATAGCATTGAGACATGTGGCAGCACAACAACAGTTTGACTAGGTAGAGGGAAGTTCCACTCAAAAGTTGATAGGTGGCACTATTCAAGCAAATGAAGAGGTGTCATGTGGCCCAAAAGTGGGCTTCCATGTGGCACCCTATCACTGGATGACAATTTAAAAGTTTTTTGGGGCTCATGGGATTCAAACCCATGACCTATTACTAGAGCAAAGCCTTGGGAGAGGTCCAATGGCCAACATGGCAACATATGAGTTTGGGGTTTAAAACCCACTTTATATTATATAAATGTCATTGTAATAGTGTATGGGGTGGAAGGGGGGTTGGGCTAAGCCCCAGCCCACAATTTCTTTATATCACCTGTGACCATAATGGATTAGGGCATGGGCGCCAGGTATACAACCACCAGCGTGCCTTTTTAGCACCGTTCCACCATATATCACAAGGGTTGGAACTAAGGGTTTAGGTGCACCCCAAGGGCACAGTCTTATCCCTTTACCTCATGTGACCAGTGATTTCGAAAAAGGGGCCAGCGTGCAGCCCTTTGGGCTGGTGCTTGGCCACCTAAAAGCCATATGACCTTAATCTGGAGCACGTTCCCAACCCTAGGGGATATTTTTTATTATTTGTTGCATAATGTGGGTTTTTACCATATTATAGTGATTTTATAATGATTTTATGCTTGCAATTGGAGATTTTTGCCCCTTTTGGGGGAATACTGGGATCTTTTTGAGGCCATATCTTGGGAGGAATTTGGGAGATGATAACCAACTCAAGATCTATATAAAACAGGCCTTCTTGAGGCCATGGAGGAGATTCAGAGAAGAGTTATGATGAAGGAAATCCAAGCCAAAGTCATTTTTATGCAAGGAAGTTGTTGAGGAGCGCACCTTTGCAGGCCATTTCTAGGAGCTTCGATCATCCATTTTAAGTGGTGTTTCTTCTGTTGGGTTCCTAATATCTGGGAGAACAAGACTAGATCAGTTTTGTAACATTTTGGCACTACTGTGATGTACTTATTGAGATTTGAATAGAAATAAGAAAGCCTCACCCACTGAGACAAAGACCCGGAGACGTAGGCGAGATTGTCGAACTCCATTATCACATTGGTGTTATGGTGTGTTGTTGTTTATTTCTTCATTTCAATTCTATACACATTTATATGGATGTGATATATTATCATATCTTCTTCCCCTTTCATTAAGCTTCATAATTGTTTAATGAACACATGCATAATAACTAAACCATAGTCATTTAAAAGATCTTTTTGGATCAGTTAAGGTACTCAACACCTGCACGAACAAAAACATATACCTTATATTTTGTTGAAAAAATAAGATACCACTATTAGAAAAATCATATTTGACATAACATATACCTTATATTTTGTTGGAAAAATAAGATACCACTATTACAAAAATCATATTTGGCATAGTTGTTCACAATGTCTATGAATAAAAGTTGTATATTCAGAAAGCTAATTCAATTTCTTATGTTTCATTTTCTTACACCATATTCAAATTTATTGTAAAACTACCTTGAATAATCCCTCCAAGTTAAAATATTGTTGTTTTTCTAAGTTTGCATTGCCACTAACGCGTCATGAGAGACCATCATTAGCTTGCATATACCCATATGTCAACTAATGATAACGTGCTTTGATTCAAAATTTATTAGATATTTAAGGTTTTGGGACACCTTATGAAAGAGATATTGGTAGTGGGCCTATAGGCCACAAAACAATTAGTCATAGATCGTATGTAGATATTGGTAGTGGGCCTATAGTCCACATAAAACTAGTCATACATCATATGTGCATCAACACTTGATGATTGTATTTTTTAGTTTGTTTTTAATATAAAGTATGCTTTATTTCTTGGAAAATAGATATTATATAATTAAATATATAGTATTTTATCATTTTTCTAGTGTGTAGTTCGGGATTAACTTGTGGTTGTGATGAAAAATTGTTACCCTCTCCATTTGGACTCAAATCCCCCTTAATAACATATTTTCTCTTACTGAGTTGATTGTTGATAAGATATATATGATCAATTCATAAAATATTTTATATAAGTTGAATTATTTTTAATGATAATATTTGATCATCAAACTTGATACAATTACTATGAAATTTTCATAAACTATAGTAATTCACTATAATAAACCATAAATCATGTCAATATGTTATTATTATTTATCTTATTATTATATCATAATTTAAATATTAGAACATTATATAATCAAATATATTATAAACCATATCCATATTGTTGTTTGTATTATTATTATATGATAATACATTTTTATAAGTCAATCAATCATAAACTAAAATTAATGATATATTAAAAAAATTAATAAACATATTATTGTCTTCAATGTATCTATAAGGGTATTGAGAAAATTAACAATGTTTTTTGATGCAGGAGCACCTCAAGCAAGCCAACGCGGAGACAACGGACAACTGAACAAGCGCCCAGCACAAATTTTGAAATTCTCTTGAAGTTAATGTGCCAACCTTAGATGAGATAATTAAGAAGGAGTGCACTTGTAAAATGTAAAAGGACCTTGAGCGATCCGCTCTCATCCTTAGTAGGTAGGAGGCATTTATAGTAGTTAATGCAAGTAGATAGAATTGAATGTTAGATTAGACAGATTTAGAGCGCAAGATGGAAACCGGATACAGACACCCTCATTATGTATTGTAAGATAGAGGGGATTATGAAAATTGAGAGCATAGAGAAAAGAAGCAGAGAGCTGTAGCGAGAATTCCATGTACATAAGTTCTGGATTAATACAAAGAAGGTTTTGATTCAGACTCATGGTGTTCAAATATTCTCTGTGTATGCATCTTTGAATGTTACGCTCATAAATGTTTTACTCTTTCTGTCATGCAATTGCTTTTATGCTATGTATGAATGATTTCTTATTGAATGTCTGAAATCTGAGAGGAAAGGGTAACGAAATGAGTTTCAATTGTTTCTCTGTTTGATCAAGAGTTCCTGCAAGGAGTGTAGTTGAAATTGTCTGCAAGGAGTGCGTTGACAAAGGGTTCAGAGGTTTGTCTCTGAAAGCTCAGATAGAGTAGCTTTTGTTCTCATTCACATAGAAGTGCGGTTAGGCACAGGAGTCGTGCAAGGAGTGCGCAAGCCGAGTAAAATCTCAGAGTTGCGAATCTGAGCGAAGTATTGAGAGACTGTTGTTGTAGGGTGTGCGCAGGGTCGAAGGAAGTCAAACACTTGAAGGTGTTTGAAATTCTGCAAGGAGCGTGAGCAGGAGGTTTTCTGAAAAACTTGAAGTCGTGAGAAAGTTCAGAAGGATTTGAACCTTCGAAGGAATCAAAGGAAGGCAAGGGGCCAAGGTACCCTGAAAATTTGAAGGAAGGTGTAGCAACGTGGGACCGCAAGAGGACAAGTTCCATGGAGAGAGATACCTTGTTGAGTTTCTGCAGAGGTTCTTAGAGGAAGAATGGACGGTCGGAATTCTCTGTGGGGAATTCGCGAAGTCCCGAGAGCCGTCAGATCTCACGGAGGAGTAGGGGAGTTACCGCGAGTATTCCAAAAGGTTCTAAGCTCAGGAGGAGTAGAGTCGTAGATCCAAGCCACAGGAGTCGTTGGATTTACTCATGAACTTCTATTTCAGGTTTTCGCGAGTGGAAGTCCCGAAATCTTTGCAACAGGATTCACGAAATCACGAATCGCGAAATCCCGAAGGGACAAAAGGATTGTGTGGGCCCCAGAAGACAGCAGAGTGGACAGGTGGCGCACTATCGACACGGAGTCAAACGTCGTTGACCATTTCGGGGTTTCGTAGGGTAAAGACCCGAATTCGTTGCATTAAGATTCGTTGCATTAGGGTAAAGTTGATTCTTCGTTCACTCGTGTTAAGTTGGTGAAATGGTCTTGCTACAGATGTAGATTTCCAGCGTCGCGTATGTGCAGGTAGAGTCATTCTAATCGTCGATACTGAACGTTAAAATTTACTCATAAATGCTTGATTATATATATATATATAATTAAAAAAACAAATTAATTCAAGATTTCGGCCCTCTGCAACTCGTTTAGATATTTAATGATACAATTTTCCAAAAATCTTTTATAACATTGGCTGCTTGTTTATATAAATTTAGATATTGAATGGTATAGTTTTCCAAAAATCTTTTATTACATTGGTTGTTTGTTTATATAAATTTAAAACCAAAGTCTTCATCTCCTTCATATTTAATGATATATTTTTCATAAAATCTTCTTTGACAAATTTAATGATATATTTTTCATAAAAAAAAATTTTAAGATTAACTTATATAATTAGTCTTTCTAAATATTTTAAATAATATTTTAATATTTTATTATTTTAAATAAATTATTATAATAAATATTTTTAAATAAATAATGGGACCTGTGCACAATGTGCATAATTTCCTTAAAAGTTATGTTTATATTTTAAATAATATTTTAATATTTTATTATTTTAAATAAATTATTATAATAAATATTTTTAAATAAATAATGGGACCTGTGCACAATGTGCATAATTTCCTTAAAAGTTATGTTTAAAAATGTGGGTTGGATGAAATACTTAAATAAAAACTAACTCTAGATGATTTCAAATTCAAATATCAAACATTATCTTTGTAGTTTAAATATCAAACATTATTTTTGTAGTGCCCAATTCCTTAAGAATTGTGTTTAAGAAGGTGAGATGGATGAAATATTTTAGGTAAAAACTAATTCTAAATGATTTCAAATTCAAATATCAAACATTGCACTTCAAATATGAAACATTATCTTTGTAGTGGTTGTAGATTATATAATTTAGTTTTATTATTATTTTAAATCATTAGTGTTATACATTTCCAAACTTGAGTGACATGGACTATAGATTATATAATTTAGTTTTATTATTATTTTAAATCATTATTATTATTCATTTCCAAACTTGAGTGGCATGGACTAAACTGAACTTGTTTATAATTGTAGTTACATTATACAAGATTGCCCATAAATACTATTAACTATGTTTAAAAACATTTAATTACAACTAGAATAGTTATATATATAATTAATTTTAGCTAATGGTTAAAGGTGGTGTTGGGTTTTCCATAACAATTGAGTGGGAAGATTATGAAAAAAAATATCTTCTTTATATGGCATTAGGAATTCTTCCTTATATGGCACTAAGGTTGTGTAAGGTAGCATTTTGCAAATGGTTTTGTAAATCTAATTTATATTTGTCACACTATCATCTTCCTAATCTTTTAATTTAATAAAACTATGATAATCTTGGAAAGCTTCTATTAATCCATTACCCTCTTAAGATTCTATAGATCAATTTTGTTTAATCATCATCATCATCATCATCAAATGCAATTAAGAGTTATTTAGATTGGTTTTTCATATAATAAAGTAGAAAAGTAACAATTCATTTTAATAAAACAAATAGAGTTTACATCTTCCAATAAAGGAAATTTATTATAAAATATGCATTTGCAATCTCTTTTTTGGAATTTTAAACCATGTATAATTGAAGAGTTATTTAGATTGGTTTTTCATATAATAAAGTAGAAAAATAACAATTATTTTTAGAAAAAAAAAAAAAAAGATTCCATAAGGAAATTTATTATAAAATATGCATTTGCAATATCTTTTTTGGAATTTTAAACCATGTATAATTGTTTAATTTATTGTTTTTTGCAAATCAATGAGCTGTATCTACAAATCCTCATGTTAAGTTGAGTGCTTTTGTTGTACTTGTTCATATAGACAATGGGTCATCACATGTTTTTATTTTTTCATCTTCCTATTTTAATTAGAAAGAAATGATGACTTAAGCCTCAAATGATAATAAATGCTTTTAATTCATTTCATCCCATGAGTGGGCGTAATGGTTAAGAACATCACATGTTCAAATCTTTAATAATTTGGTGTTAAAGGCCCTTATAGTGTAAGGAACTCTAACCTCTTTACATTGAGTAATTAGTAGTTAGTAAATTAATGTACATATTTTATAACCTCTTTTAACCTCATTTCAAAATATGGTATTACTAGTCACATCGTTTTTCTTTTACTTTATGAGTATTCTTAGTTAATATTTTTTTCTTTATCTTTGTTTTTGTAAGCTAATATTTGTATTACCTCAAAAACGTAGCCCATATATCAGCTAGGGAACCTAGCACCTAGCCTGCCATTAATGGAAACCAGAGCCATCAACAAGGCCCATTGAAATTGTCAAAAACTACCTTGGGAGCCATTAACAAAATGACAAAAAGTTTATAGATCTTGCATAAGATGGTTGAGTATCTTCAGAGTCTAAAGCCTATCAAAATTGAATTGTGACTATCTAAAATCCATAGATAGAGAATTAAGGGAATTGCCAAAAAATTAAAAAAATATCAATATCAAAAGAAGACGGCCTCCACTTCAGAGCGAAGGCGGAAGGTTTGCGACAGACTAGGCAACAAGAATGAGAAGGATAGATTGAGAGGGATTTGAAAAGAGAATCCATCCTACAATTGATTATATCCTCACAAAATTGTTGATCTGAGATGGCCTCACGCAATTCAAAGAGGAGTTCCATAGTTGTTCCTATGTTAGATGTTGTAGAGAGTAGTCATCCATGCATGAAGGACTCACACTCGTGGAGGCTTGAGGAATTTCCTGAAATGGAGTTGGGCTTGCTGGAGATGTCTTCTCTATGACTTGGAATCCCTAGTGTGCCTCAGGGGGATCCCATTACGTTCTCTCCTTGGAATCTGGTGTTGGAGCGTTGTGGCTTTGTTGCAATGGGTTGACCTAGAAATCCCTCTCCACAACTGGAGGGTCGTGAACCTCCATATTATTATTGTTGGTGCAAAAATTTATCTCTATAGATGGATGATGGGACATAGATGATTGTAAAGGAGGATTGGAGAGACATCCTCGATTATTTAGGTAGCGGTAATAAGTTGAACTGCATTTGGGTTTGCCTCTTTCTCTCAGCATGGAAGTCAATAGGAAGCGGATGACAAGGTGATAAACATAATGGAGGATGGAAGGGAGGGTCATGCCAGAATGCACAAAGAAGGAGGAAGGAAGAAGGTTTCAAAATACCAAGATGTCACCAGGAGGGGAAAGGGAAATTAACCCCCATGCCATTGAATGAGCGATTAAGGTGACAAGAACGTCCATTAGTGACCTGGTATTGTGTTGATGAGAGGAGCACGTTCGTAAAATTAGCAAAGGAGCATTTCCCATGGGCCAAGAGTTGTTGCAAAGTGTGCGAGCACTAATGTTACACTTTGGGAGGCTTAGTGGAGTTTTGGCAAAAGAGGAGGACATTTACATTAAATGTGTGTAGGCATAGGTGGCATCGCATCTAGGGACTGGGAATCCAAATGGGATAATTCAAGACACTGCTTTAGACTAAGGGGGGTTGGGTTGATGGTGGTTTTCATGTAGAAATCCTCTCTTGTTAAGGAGACTCCCTCATTCGCTAGACGATCTGCCACTTTATTTGCATATCTTCTAATGTGGGAGGTGATAAGGGCCAAGTTAGGTTGAAGAGTGGATTTTAAGATTTCCATGGAGTTGAGAAGGCGCCAGCTTCGAGAAAATTTAGTCGGATTTGATCCGTGCAAAATTTTGTGGCTAGGGAAATGATTAATTTGCAGTTTCGTTCTATTATTAGTTGTGTTATTCCCAAATGTAGAGCCAACTAGATTTCTTTAATAATACCTCAGATCTCTGCAGAATTGTTGGAATCAAGTCTTAGGTATCCTTTCATAATGTGACTGGTGTCACCTAAACTTTTCCTAATGATTAATCGAAAGCTAGCATGTCACGTATTACCTTTAGAGGCACCGTCAAAATTTAGCTTATGGAATCATGGAGGGGGACGTAGCCAAACAGCAAGAGAGGGAGCATGAATTGACTGGGAGGGGGTGTTGGATAGGGGTTGGGATTGACTCAAGTTGAGGTGCCAATTGGAAAGGATGATGCTTTCAGAAGGGTTACAAGTTAAATCCTTGGTTGATCAAGTTTGTGTTCTAACAGTCCCTTGAATATTTTCATAAATATTTTACCAGACCTGTTATAGCGATGACCTTTTGGAATGAAAAAACATTTTATTCCTCTCCTTCCAGAGTTTCCATATAACAAATCTAGGGATTATTTGCCACATATTGTTAAGAATAGGATTGGTGAAGGTAGTTTGGCACCATTTTTCAATGGTGTTGGTTATGCTTTCCCTTTCTCTATTTGTTTTCCTCATAATTTGAGCGACCATGTCCCAAATGTTTGCACTAAAGGGACATTGGTTTAGTAAATGCTCCATGGATTCCTCTTGTTGCATACAAAGAGGGAAAGAGGAAGATACCATGAAGCCTCATTTTTGTAAATTGTCCCAAGTCAAAATCCAATTATGGATGTGTAACCATAGGAACATGGACACTTTTGTCCACAGGTTGGATTTGTAGATTTTTTTCCATATTTCATCAGATGACTATAGATGCACTTTGGTTTTGAGATTGCAGACCTCTTTTATGTTGAAATTTCCCATTCAGGAATGACCTCAGAAAATAATGTCTTCCCCTTCTCTCCTTATGATTTTCCTCAGGGAGATCACCACTTATTAGGGTCGTAAATCAAACTCCTCTAACAACTCTAAATCTTTGTGTGTGACTTTCCAGTCTCTCCAATGAGAAGTTGAAGGTTCTTCTTTCCATAAATTTTCCACCTTTAGGTTTCCTCAATCTTGCATAAGTGCATGGATAGGTTGTAGGTTGTATAGAGAGAGAAAGGGAGGTAAATATTGCCAGAAGTTTGTCCAAAAGAGGGCCTCCTATCCATTCCTTATCTCCCAGAAGGCATATTCCTGAATGAGGGTCTTATTCCACCATGCTAGGGTCCAAATGTTGGAAAATTATATCTGATCATTGATTCTAATAAGATTGATGTATGCATATTTTGGAGCATATTTTTGTTTCCAGAGACATGCTCATAATTATTTTGAATGTTTTAACCATCGCAACTAGATTTTAGCAACCATTATTTCATTTAGTTTGCAAGGGTCTCTGATCCCAATACCACCCTTGATCTTGGGCATACAGATGTTTTCCCATCTTACCAAGGCCCATTTTCTCTTTGAATAATGACCTTTCCAAAGAAATTTCCTTTGAATATTGTGAATGGTTTGGAGCACCTTCTATAGGGAAGCAAGAGCAGAAAAGTGGTAGATTGGTATGGCTTGCAGAAAATATTTGAGGAGAACTAGGTGACCTATGATATTGAGAGATATAAAGTTCCACAAGTTGATATGATTGGTAAAAGATTGTAGGAGGCGCTCCTAAGAGATGTTTCTTATTGCAGAGTATGAACGAGGGATGTGAAGGCATTTGGATGGCAGGGATCTCTTAGGAATGTTGAGAATGCATGAAATGTGATCTTGAATGGCTTCAGGGGTATTGAAAAAGAAAATTTGAGAATTCACAAGGTTAATGGTTATACCCAAAGCATCTCTGAAGTTTGATAGAATTCTTTTGATTTTCTAGGCTTCTTGTGTCATGGGTTCCCCATGAGCATGGTATCATCCACAAATTGGTTGTGTTATGTAGGTCATTATATTCCATGCAGGGGGAGGCCTAAGAGGGATCTATCCTCAATAGAGGATTTAATATACCTTCCTAATCCCTCAACCATTATGAAAATGATAAAAGGAGAGATAGGGTCCCCTTGTGGGATGCCTCTGGTGGGGGAGAAGGTTTTGGAGGGAACCCCATTGATCAGGATGGAAAATAAAGTGGAGGATGTGAGGTTGTGGATCAAAGAAACCCACTCTTTATAGAATCCAAAAGTTGAAAGCATAGAATTGATATACCAACTTAAGCGATCAAAAGATTTAGACAGATCGAGTTTTATCAGCATACCTAGATTTTTGGTGGTCTTAAGGGAATGGATCACTTCATGCACCAAAATTATGGTGTCGAGAATTTGGAGTCCTTAAACATATCCCGACTGTTCCTTGGATATTATTAAAAGGAAGATTGGATTGAGTCCGAGAGAAATGATCTTAGTAATGATCTTATAAATGACATTGCACAAAGAAATTGGTCTAAATTGTTGAGGGTATGATACTCTTTCCTCCTTGGGAATTACAGTAAGGAAGGTGGCATTGAGTGTTGGCAAGACTTTCCCAGAAATGTGGGATTCTTAGAGAAATTCCCATACTTCCTCTCAGACCATTGGCCAACAGTAATGGAATAAGTATGAAGTGAAGTCGTATAGACCTGGGGCCTTCCCTGCTAGGATTTTCTTCATCACCTGATCCACCTCCTCTATCAAAAGAGGCCTCATGAGTGCCTCATTATTTTTTCTCGAGATGAGAGTGGGAATGTGTTGAGTTATAGTGGCTATTTCTTGAGATCTATCTTGTACTAGTTTTGTGAGCAGGACTTTATGGTAGTTGACCAGCTTCATTCCCATCCCCTCATGATCCATGATTGCTTGGCCCTGGTTGTTTTCCAATTTAGTAATTTGATTTACATACCTTCTATGGACCATGGAACGATGAAAGAATTTAGTTTACTTTTCTCCCTCCTTGAGCCACTGGACCTTGGATTTCAGTCGCCAAAGGATTTCCTCTTGTTTATGTCGTTCTTCGAGTTGTTTCTTTAGGTTTTCATCTTCCTCATTTAATAATTCCAAGTGGCATTGGGATATAAATTCAAGCTAGATTTCCTCAAGGAATTTCTCTATGATTCGTTGAGCCTAGAAAAAATTTCCAAAAACAAATTTATTCCAGTCTCATATTTTCTTTTTGAAAATATTGAGTGGTTGCTGAAATTTATACATTAAAGAGTCATGTGGAATTTATTCCTTTTCCCAAAACAATTTGGCAAGCTCCTGAAAGTTAGGTTAAGAGAGCCAAAAAATTTCAAGTGTGAACGACTTAAATTTCGGAGTACTGATAGTATCTATCTAGAGTTGGAAAGGCCAATGTTCTGAGCCAAATTTTGGAAGAATGTTGACTTCGATGATGGGACCATCCAACATCAAGGACTCGAATATGAGGAAGCGATATAGGCGGTAGGCCACCTGGTGCACCCTATATTGCATGTTCGTCCAGGTGAAGGTACCATCCCTTGTCTCAACATAAATTAAATGAAGAGTATCTATCATGTTCTGGAAGTTTCACTTTCCTTGTCAAGCCTTCGTATGCAAGATTTTTTCTCTTCGATAGAGAGGATAAGGTTAAAAAATCCTCCCATTATCCACTGTCGTTGACTCACTACGTGGTTCAAATATGATGATATTTTCAGGAAGTTCTCCTTTTATTGTGTCGCCTGAGGGTTGTAGGCATTAATTATAATCCCTTCCTTGTCAAATCCATTATCTTTATATTGAGTTGTTATAGTCCAAGGGATGGAGTAGAAGCTATCCAAAAGGACGGTTGTTGGATTCCATAAGATTTTTATGCCTCGTGTCGTACCCTGGGAATTATTAAAGACAGAGAGTCCCTTCCTCCAAGATCTTGAAAACAAATTTTCTGCAATGCTACCTACACATTTTGTTTCTTGAAGAAAAATTGTGTCTGGTTCCTCTGTCATGATACAATTTTGGAGAAATATTTGCTTATTTATCCCATTTAGAACTCATAAATTCTAGGATATGATCTTTATGAGGAATATGGTTGGGGTTAAAAGAAACCCTCAGTGAACCTATGGACTTTCCCCAAGTTGATCATGTAAATTCGAATCTCACAAATGAGTTGTTGCGTCATTTTTCGATCGCATCTTTTTCTTTCCCTGGGTGTTTTCCTATGATATTTGTGTGGATCTGAGTGTATTCCCAATACTACACCAGATCAAGATGTTTCTCGAGAGGTTGAGTCCATGTATACTTTGTGAACCTTACATAGTTGATCCAAAGGAAGAGATTGAAATTCTTGATTAATATAAGCCACTTCAAGTTTATCAAGGTCAATATTGACAAGGTATTTTTGATTGACTATCATTTCCATGTCTCTATTGTCTTCTGTGAATTGATCCTACTCCTAATGTATTGGGGCATGGGGGGGGTCAATATGTTCTAGTAGTGGACCTGAAGTCTTATTTGCCTTACCTTTTGCATTGTTTCTGTTACCATTGAGGTGAGGTCTTTCCACTTCTTGGGAGTCTAGAAATTGTTTAAAGAATTCAAAAGAGTTTCTCATGGAGGGTCTTTTGGCTTGTCCTTGGCTATGTTTTTTGGTATTTTTCTTCTGTCGACCCTGCACTTGGGTAAATTTGTCCTTTTATTTTACCTATGTGTCTTCAGCTTGGCGAGGAGGGGCATTTTGGAGTAAATCTCTAATAATGTGACCATGCTCATGGCACTTCCTGCAACGGAAGGGAATGTTCTCATAGTCTATCGTCTAAACCCATTCCTCGTCCTAGAATTCTAGGGTGAGGGAGCCCGGTAAAGCCCTATAGATGTTCATATAAAAGAAAATGTGAGCATAGGAGGTATAACTTTGTTTCTTTGTGGCTTATAAAGATTTTACATATCTTCCAAGCATGTTGCCAATGTCGCTCAAGATTTCCTCCAACCAAAACTCCTAGGGAAATGAGTAAAGTTGGATAAAGACTAGTGCATGCGAGAAATATTCCTTTTTATTTATGAAGCGATCAATCCAAAACCATAGATAAATCCCCACAGAGTTGAAGAAATAAGACTTGTTTTCAAAAATAAAATCTTTGTCCTCTAGATTGGTGAAGATAACTATGAAGAATCCTTTGGATCCCAGTTGGAGTTCATAGTGTCCCTTAGGGTTCCATCAAGTTTTGATCTATTGAATCAATTCCCATTATGAGGGCCACGAACCTGGAAATTTCTCAATCAACGCATGTTCCTTCATGATCTGGGTGTGTTCTCCCACTTGGTTAGACATATCACATATCTTGGTGTCATTACTACTTGAGGAATGCACTTCCTAGGTTCCCACATATGAGTCACTTTTCGATGAGAAGTATCGACTTCAATATCCATGGCCTTTCCATTTTCATGTTCCTCTTACATGAGCTTCTCCCGAAGGTGTGGTGGCCGCTCAAAGGGAGGTCGCTTGCTCATACTTCTTGGTGGTTCGTTAGTTGCTACCTTGTTATATGAGGGGGTTTTCTCCCCCTCCGTTGTGGCCATGGCTAGGAAACCAGTCAACAAGTATTGTAGGTGGACTTGTTGCAATGAGGGGGGATCGAAGTAGTATTCATGGGGTTCAAAGCACTTCAGTCATAAAACCCCAGTAGATAACACATGGAACCCAACACCATTTTTTTACTTATCTTATAATAGGTTACCATGTTATAATATTCTTAATTACTTTGAAGTATTTTGAATTTTTAATTACTTTGAAGTATTTTTAATTATGTTTCACTTTTGCTCATGATTATAATTTTGATGTAAATAAATATTCATAACTCATTTATAATTTCACTTTGGATATAATTACAAACTTTATACTATACTTTACATATTTCTATAAATTTTATGCTACAATTTATGTATTTTTATAAATTTTATACTTAGTTTACATATTTATAAATTTACTTTATCATATTAATATTTAAAAATAACATTAAATTTAAATATATTTTTTTAATTTATATTAAAAAAAATTAATAAGTAGAAATTTTAGATATTTTAAATTAAACAAAAATGTTGAAAAAAACATTTATAGATAATAATAGTTAACTTTAGATCAAAATATTTTAAGAAAAATAAAAAAATTACTTAAATTTCTTTAAAATATTATTTAAATACTTGAAAAGTAATAAAAAAAACTTTCTAAAATCACTAAAATTTTGATAACTAAAATCTTTAACAAAAATTTACTTTAATAAATAAATTGTTAGCATTGAAGCATTCTTTATAATTAGTTGAATCTTTTTCTCTATTTATATAATATCATGAATTTTAAATAACTAAAATCTTTAACAAAAATTTACTTTAATAAATAAATTGTTAGCATTGAAGCATTCTTTATAATTAGTTGAATCTTTTTCTCTATTTATATAATATCATGAATTTTAAATAAGAAAAAAAATATGTCAATTCTTTATAAATAGTTGAATCTCTTTTTCTATTTATATAATATCTAGAATTTAAAAAAAAATAAAAAAAATTAATAGATAGTAATTTAGTTTATATTGAAAAAAAACGTAGTCCCAATAATAACAATCGAATCATTCTCTATGTCAATCTCTCCCTTGAATTTATATGATCTCAGGGTAATTTCTTCTTTGGATTTATATAATATCATAAATTTGGATACACATTGTAAAAATGTTCTATTAATAGATTGGACTTTTATGTATCATAAAATATATAAATTGTAATACTATATTAAATCATTTTTTTAAGAAAATAAAAGAAAGGTAAAAAGGAGATAAGCACATGAGGAAGGACAACCAAAAGTAGTAGTTTATGAAATTGTTAATTTATTGGTGTGACATTATATTTTGAATGATAGGGAGATATTTGCAATGGTTCTCCCACTTATTGAATGGGATTCAAATCTAACTATTGATGTAAACTTAATGTGATTATAACTTTTATTCATAACTTTTTAAATTAAATTTGAAATATTTTTAGGTCGAATCCAATTGTAAGTGTAAATGTAAATGTACTTAAGCTCGTGAGTTGTTTGATATCATTTTTGTATGCATCTTCTATGATATAGTGTGTATATGTAATACACACTAAAATGATGAAGTGTGCACATTCTAGGATACCGCGTGCAACAAACTTATGTGCACACGATTTTGAGGCTGGGGAGCCTTTGTGTATATGTTGTGTTTTATAGGCTGGTGAGACAAATATTATAAGCTAGGATGCTTGTGTTTTGAATTAGGCTACAGAGTCTAGATGTTAAAGTCCAATGAACCTATTTTTGTATATGTCTCATCATTAATAAAATACATCGTTGTGTGTAGACCGACCACGATAAAAGAGTATGGGGGACTAAACTCCACTAGTTAGGGAAAGTGGGGGGGGATAAAAGTTAAGGAAAAGGGATAAGTTAGGGAGCTTAATCCAAAAAGGAATATTATATTAATATTCATTAAAGTATACAGTATGGATAATTATTTTATCCTAAGTTCTAAGGATGGGGACAAGTGGGCCCAAGTAGCTCCCAACATGACAAGTGTTAAGTTGGGAACATGCATACATATAGTTTGGACTTAGTTCATTTGGCTATTCATTCATTCCATCATCATTCACTCACTCATGGAGTTGTCCTCCATACTTTTATGTTACTATCACAATACCTGTACCTGTACCCATACCCATAATGTACCTAGTTATCTTGGGAGTTGGACTGAAGAAGTGAGTTGTCAGGACCATGGGAGACTAAAGAGACGGGTTGCGAGGCTTGTGAGAAATTTCTCTATAGGTGAGAGAATTATTGGGAATTGATTCTCGAAGGTGCTAAACTACAGCTACAGTGATCTGAGACTTCCTGTCTGGCATGTTGTTGAAGCCCTGGAAGGGAAGTGGGGAAGTCGAGGGACTATTGAGCAGAGAAGGGGCATACTTCCTGGGGTGGGATAGGCATGTGGGGAATGAGAGACTATAGGTTGTTAGTTTGAGTTAGCACCTATGACAGATTCTTTCTTGTTGTCTGAGATACATCATCTTGGTTATAAATCCCTTTACTTGGGTGGAGTTTAGTCCCAGATCGGGGGTGACCAACTCCTGAGAGTGATGAGCAGTATGGTCTAAGGTTGGGTGGTTCATGGAAGTTCTGCATGAAGTTGGTGGTATTTTTACCAAGATAAGTGTCCATTTTTTGTTAAATTACATGTTGCATTATTATGTATGTGTTTATGTTTATGGGTTTACATTTTATATATAAAGTTTCGCAATAGTTTATGTGTGTATATGTTTTAATTTTATACAGTTCGAAAATTTTGTGTGGCATAGCTCAGTTGGATGTTGGGCATGTTACAATATGGTATCACAGCTCCACTTTTCAACATTGAGCCTGGATGGGCCAAGAAAGATGAATTGAAGCGAAATTTCATAGAGGGTTGATTTCAAAGTGGCCAAATTCAAAGTTACAAAGAATCCATGGTAAAAATTAGAAGCAATTGCGTGGAATTGGGAAAAAACCCCAATTTATGTTGTTAAATTCATCGAATTTGAAGTTACAAAGAAGCCATGATAGATGGAGTGAGATTAGTTGATTAAAATTATCAATTTGTGAATTGAGTTTGGAAAAAAAATGCTCCAGAAATGTCAACCAAAAGAGATTTTTTGTTGCAGAGGTTGAATTGGTGTTATCGAGGTGAAATTGAAAAAAAATCATAGTTGCAGAATGTCTATGGTGAAAATTGGGAAAAAATTTAGGCAAAAGCCCCAATTTTTTGTAGTGGAATTCACGCGGAATTGATGTGCATAAAAATGAATGTGTGCAGGTAGGCGCACTAAAAAATGCATGATGCGCAATGAAAATATTGTGATATGCGGAAAAATATTGGTGTGCGGGTGTACGCGCTAAAATTTGGCATTGCGCGGTGCAAAGTGGCTTTGCGCAGAAAAATATTGGCATGCGGGTGCACGCACTAAAATTTGGTGTTGTGCAGTTCATAGCGGCATTGCAAGGAAAAACATAGGCATGTGGTTGTGCATGCTAAAATTTGGCATTGCACGGTGTAGAGTGGCTTTGCACGAAAAAATATTGGCGGGCGAGTGCGCGCGTTAAAATTTGGTGTTTCTTGGTGGAGAGTGGCACTGCGCAAAAAATATTGGTGCACGGAAGTGCTCACTTAAAATTTGGCGCTACATAGTGCAGAGTGGTAATGCACAAAAAATATTGGCGCACGAGTGTGCACACTTAGTTTTGGAGTTGCGCAATACAGAGTGGTAATGTGTGCAAAATTTTGACGCGCGAGTGTGCGCACTAAATTTAGCATTGCGCGGTGCAGATTGAGTGGTGTAGGCATTATATTGGCACACGTGGTTTGCACACACATAATAATGGTGTGGGTGGTGTGCGCAATATTGACAGAGCGTGGAGGAATTTTTTTTTGGCACACGCAATGTGGGTATATGATGTCACACAACAATTTAGTTAATGGTGCGCGCAAAGTACTGGTGCATGGTGGGGGCGTACTAAACTTTGGGATGGTGTAGCGTGTAGAGTAAAATGCACATGGAATATTAGCGCGTGACACAAAAATTGTGCGCAACAGATATTAGTGCATCAACCAAAATTGTGCATGGTAGATATTTGTGTGCAACAAAAAGTAGTGTGCACCAATTATTGGTGTGATAGAGAAGTGATCCACATATGGTATAGGTGCACATTCATGCGCTACCTTATGGTGTTGTTGCACATGCTAAATATGGGTGTACAGGTTCAAAATTGTGCACGCGAAGTCATTTGGATGGTGTACAACAGCAGAAAACCAATGAATTTTTGCGACATTTTATATTGTTTGAAGGTCATCTTTTTGCAGCACATTTTTGAGGCCCTAAAAAAAGTTTTTAACTACTCAAAAATATTGAAGAAAGCATGTATTGAAACTCAAATGAAAGAGCCCAGAGAGAGATTTCTAATGGTGTAAACCATTCATCAAACATAACTTTTATGAGGAAGTTACATGACAAACAATGGAGGGTAAATTTTAAGACCCAACTAACTTCTAAGGGCCATAACTTTATGCTCAAGAATCAGATTAAGGCGCATGAGCAGTCTATAGAAAGATATTGAACCATATAAGACATTCCTAGAGCTGAATTAAATTTATGGGTATGTTAAAAATTTTTAATATGGAAAATAAGGTACATGTAACATTTCAGATAAAAAAAAAACTAATTGGCCTAGAACTTCAGCAGGTTGTAACTAGCAGCCCGAAACCCAATTTTAACATACCCAAAATATGTCTATTAAGAAACCTAATTGAGAACCTACTAAAAATCCAATGGAGTGGGTGTGTAAATGCATAATTACAACACATAATTGCACCAAGTTGAAGAGTGAACAGAAAAATTAATGGACAATTTTCAAATAACCATAACTTTCTACTCAAGACTCATAGTTGAGCATGGAAGTAGGCGTTGGAAAGGTGTTGGACATCAAAATATAATTATTCACCCAGAAAATTGATCTGGGAATTCAATTTTCAGAAAATCAGAAGAAATAATTTGGATGCATTATTGAACCAGAATGGTTCATAGTTTCATGAAATTGTTGAAACAATTAGCCTGACAAATTTTTGTTGGCTGCACATTTTATAGAGTTAACAACAACTAGATCAGATTAGGATCGGCATAGAGTGCATAGGAATGGAATATTCACAAGGGGCTTACAAACCAATAATATGAGATCAGAGGGATGGATGTCCATACAGGCATTGAAGGAACAAACTCCAATGAACATGGAGAAGGAAGGGATGAAAACATGAATATGGTAGAGACCATTAGAAATTTGCATAGGGATGTACAAATCCATAAATATGATAGTGAAAGTCTTATGATATCTAAGGAGTAGCAGGAGGACTTCAACATGAAGTTAATGCAGAGCTTGAACCAAATAGAAAATAAATTGCATAAGGAGAGTGGCTCAAGAAAATCAGGAAGTCATAGGTCTCCTAATGAGAAAAGAAGAACATGAAGTGTTAGCAAACAACACCATCACTCCCCGAGGAATTCTAATAAGACATCACACAACACTCAATTCCATCTCCTGTCAAGAAGCATAAGAGGTATGGGGTGGATGAGCTACGAGGAGAAATGAACAAAATCAAACCTCCTACATTTGATGGTGAACATAAGAAGGATGAATATGCAGAGACATGGCTACTAGGAATGAGAAAGTATTTTCAATTGCATGATTCTTCTTCTCATGCATAAGGAAGAATTTTCATCTATCAACTCAATGGAAAGGAATCCATGTGGTGGGATCAAGTTGTGCAGGTGAAACACATTAAAGAGAAAAAATTTACTTGGAGAGAATTCAAGAAGTATTTTGAAAATAAATACTTGACTAAAAGATACTATGAAAAGAAAATGAAAGAGTTCTTTGAACTCAAGCTTGGGAGTATGACCATAGATGAATATGAAATAAGGTTTTTAGAAATTTTGAAGTATGTTTCTTTCATCAAGGATGAGACTGTTAAGATTCAAAGGTATTTGAGTGGATTTTCATCATTCATTAGTGAAAAAATACAATATGATGATCCCAAGACATTAGAGGAGACCATAAGGCGATCTAAATGCCTACATGATCAGCAAAAAGCAAGGTCAAATTTCCAAAAATCTTGGGAAGACAAAAAGAAATTCAATATGGATTAAAGGAAGAAGGGAACTAAGCCACCATTCTTAAAAAATAGTCCTCAGGGACATCCAACTGATAGAGAACCCAAAATGATTTATACATGGGGTCAAAGGCCAAGGAAACCAACTATTCAATGTTGTGGTTGTAAAGGAGATCATATGTTTAGAGATTTCCCTCACAGAGGTGAAAAAGTGAGGATTGTTCACAATGTACAACAAGATGAAATAGTGGAAGACATGGGAAGAAATGTACCAAGGATCTATGTAGCCCTGGACAATAATAAAATAGAGTATCAATCACATATGATTGAAGTGGAAGGTATGATCAACAACCAAACCATTGTTATTTTAATTGATTCAGGTGCTATTCATAGTTATATAGATCCTAATATGGTGGAAATTTTTCATTTGCCAAGAATCAAGCATGGAAAATATTGGTTGGTACAAATGGATACCGAAGTCAAAAGAATAGTTAATGAGATGGTTAAGTCATGTCTTATGGACATGAATGGACTGAACACTAGGGAAGATTTTAACATCTTGCCTTTAGGTTCCTATGACTATCTAATTGGGATGGATTGGTTGGACCAACATCATGCTATCCTAGACTATCATAACAAGAAATTTACTTGCTGGGATGAGGAAGGGAATCTAAGGACAGTGCAGGGAATTCCCAGGGTAGTAACCATTAGAGAAATTTCAACATTGCAGTTGAAGAAATGTTACAGAAAAGGGTGTCAAATATTTGGAGCACATATGGAAGAGACACCTCAAGATAAGGTGTCAAATATTGAAGATTATGCATTCCTAAAAGAGTTTGAAGATTTTTTTAAGGAAATACCAAGATTACCCCCTAAAAGAGACATTGATTTCTCCATAAATTTGATGCCTGGAGAAGCTCCAGTATCCAAGACTCTCTACAGAACGAGTACACCAAAATTGAAGGAGTTGCAAATGCAACTTGAAGAGATTTTGAAAAAGGGGTATATACGCCCAAGTGTGTCATATTGGGGTACCCCGGTTTTATTTGTGAAGAATAAGGATGGAACATTGAGACTATGCATTGACTTTAGGAAGTTGAACAAGGTAACTATGAAGAATAAGTATCATTTGCCAAGGATTGATGACCTCTTTGATCAGTTGAAAGATGAAAAAATATTCTTCAAGATTTATCTTAGGTCAAGTTACCATCAAGTAAGAATTAAAGAAGAATACATCAAAAACATTTCTTTTAGAACAAGGTATGGTCATTATGAGTTCATAGTGGTGCCATTTGGGTTATCAAATGCACCAGTTGTATTCATGTATTTAATGAATGGTATTTTCAGAGAATACTTAGATAAGTTTGTCATTGTATTTTTAGATGAAATTCTTATATATTTTAAGTCGGAGGAATAGAATGAACAACACTTGAGAATGGTATTACAAGTATTAAGGGAGCATTATTTGTATTCCAAACTAAGCAAGTGCTCATTTTATATGAATAAAATTCATTATTTGGGACATATCATTTCAGAGGAAGGGATAGGAGTGGATCCTGAGAAGATAGAAGCCATTAGAGGATGGTCAGCACCAAATAATGTGATAGAGGTCAGATCATTCATGGGCCTTTTAGACTATTATAGGAGATTTATTGAAGGATTCTCAAATATTGCACACCTAATCACTTCCTTCCAAAAGAAGGGTGTGAAGTTTCAATGGACATTGGATTGTGAAAAGAGTTTTCAACACTTGAAGAAATTATTAACAAGTGCTCCAATACTAAGGATTGCATATCCAAATGAAGACTTCATTGTATGCATCGATGCATTGAAAGGGCTTGGTGGAGTCCTCGATCAAAATGGATTTGTTGTATGTTATGAATCAAAGAAGTTGAAGGAGCATGAAAGGAACTATGCCACTCATGATTTGGAGTTGGTAGCCATAGTGCATGCCTTGAGGAAGTGGAGGCACTACCTCATGGGGAAAAGGTTTGAGCTGAGCACAGACCATAATGGTGTGAAATATTTATTTGAACAACCAACTTTAAATGCCAGGCAAATTAGATGGTTAGAATTTCTCAGTGAATATGACTTTGATATAAAGCATATCAAAGGGAAAGAGAACAAAGTGGTTGATGCACTCAGCAGAAGAGTGCATGAGTTGCATGCTACAACCATAAGCATGTTCTAATTAGATTTGAAAGACATAATCATAGAGGCTGCAAAATCAAATTTGAAATACAAGGAATTAGTGGAAAAATTACAACAAGGTATTTTACAGCAGAAAATTGAAGACTATAAGCTATAAAATGATGAAATTCTCATGTACAGGGGCATAATTTATGTATCAAATTCCTAGGAATTGAAAAATATGATATCGAGAGAAATGCATAATGTACCTTATGTTGGGCACCCAGGTTACCATAAAACCATTGCAGCTATCAAGAGCCAATATTATTGGCTAGGAATGAAGAAAGAAGTTGTTGATTTTATTGCCAAATGTTTGGAATGTCAAAAGGTAAAGGTTGAGCATAGACACTCAGTTGGTTTGCTATAGCCATTACCCATTCCTGAGTGGAAATGGGAAGTTTTAACAATGGATTTAATCACCAAACTTCCCAAAACAAACAAGAAGCATGATTATATCATGGTAGTGGTGGATAAGCTTACTAAAGTTGCCCATTTTATTCCAGTTAAGCTCACTCACAAGGCAACCAACATTGTTGATGTTTATATGAGAGAAATTGCTCGAATACATGGTATTCCCAAGACAATTGTGTCTAACAGAGATCCAAAATTTACATCAAATTTTTGGAAAGGATTATTTAATGGATTTGGAACAAATTTGAATTTTAGTACAACTTATCATCCAGAATTAGATGGACAAATAGAGAGGATGAAGCAAGTGATTGAGGATGTATGTGATGGATAAACCATCAAAATGGGAAGTCTACATACACTTAGTAGATTTTTCTTATAACAATGGGTACCAAGCATCTCTAAAGGTGAGCCCATTTGGCACTTTATGGAAGAAGGTGCAACACACGGGTAAGTTGGGATAACCCAGCAGATAGAGCAGTGGTTGGGCTAGATTTACTCAAGGAAATGGAGGAGAAAATGTTGAAAATAAAACAAAATTTAAAAGGCTACCCAAGACATGCAGAAAAGCTATGATGATAAGGGTTGAACTCACAAGGAATTTAAAGTAGGTGACCATGTATTCTTGAAAGTGAAGGCCAAAAAAAGTCCATTGAAGTTAGGAAGCTGTTCCAAGCTGGCAGCTAGATATTGTGGACCATTTGAAATCCTAGAAAATATTGGTCCAATGGCTTATATGATTTCATTGCCTGCATCTATGTATGTTCATAATGTATTCCATCTATCATTGCTAAATAAATATATACGTGATGCTAATCATGTAATTGATTGGAATGTGATTCAGGTGGAGCAAGAAGGCGCTATCCAAGTGCATCTGATATGCATTCTGGACAGGAAAATCAAACAGCTCTAGAATAGATCCATAGGTCTTGTAAAGTTCCAATGGACCTAGTACGTTCCTGGGGACGCTACTTGGGAGCATGAGGATGCAATGCCAGTAGAATACCTACATATTTTTGAAGATTTTGGAAATCTTATTGATATGTGTATATAATGCACTAAGGACAATGCATAAATAAGGGGAGGGGATTGTAATACCCCTAGGACGAACCCAATTGTAAATGTAAATGAAAATTTACTTAAGCTGGTGAGTTGTTTGGTATCATTTTTGTATGCACCTTGCATGGTATAGTGCGCACATGTACTGCGCACTAAAATGATGAAGTGTGCACATTCTAGGATACCGCGCACAACAAACTTAAGTGCGCACGATTTTGAGGCCAAGGAACCTTTGTGTATATGTTGTGTTTTATAGGCTGGTGAGCCAGTTATTATAAGTTAGGAGTCTTATGTTTTGAATTAGGCCAGAGAGCATAGATGTTAAACACCAGTGAGCCTATTTTTGTATATGTCTCATCATTAATAAAATACATCGTTGTGTATATACCAACCATGATAAAAGAGTATGGGGGACTAAACTCCACTAGTTAGGGAAAGGGGGGGGATAAAAGTTAAGGAAAAGGTCTAAGCTAGGGAGCTTAAGCCAAAAATGAATATTATATTAATATTCCTTAAAGTATACAGTATGAATAATTATTTTATTCTAAGTTCTAAGGATGGGGACAAGTGGGTCAAAGTAGCTCCCAACATGACAAGTGTCAAGTTGAGAACATGCATACATATAGTTTGGACTTAGTTCATTTGGCCATTCATTCATTCCATCATCATTCACTCACTCATGGGGATGTCCTCCCTACCTTTCTGTTACTATCACTATACTTGTACCCGTACCCATACATGTACCTGTACCCGTACCTAGTTAGCTTGGGAGCTGGACAAAAGAAGTGGGTTGTCAGGAGTGTGGGAGACAAAAGAGGCGGGTTGTCATGCCCATGAGCAATTTCTCTCTAAGTGAGAGAATTGTTGGGAATTGATTCCTGAAGGTGCTAAACTACAGCTACAGGGCTCTGAGACTTCCTGTCTGACCTGTTGTTGAAGCCCTGGAAGGGAAGTTGGGTAGTTGAGGGACTGTTGAGCAGAGAAGGGGCACATTTCCTAGGGTGGGACAGGCATGTGGGGAATGAGGGATTGTAGGTTGTTAATTTGAATTGGCACCTGTGACGAAGTCTTTCCTGTTGTCTTAGATACATCAAGCTGGTTAGGAATCCCTTTACCCAGGTGGAGTTTAATCACATCTCGGGGGTGACCCACTACTGAGAGTGATGAACAACATGGTCTAAGGCTAAGAGGTTTGTGGAAAATCTGCACGCAGTTGATGATAAAAATGATATTTCATTAAAATAATTTTTTTTTTTAATTTAACTATAAACACTAAAAAAAACATGTTTTAACATTTTTTAAATTTAATCATTTTATTAATTCATAAATTTTCTACTCACAAATAAAATAAATTTTAAACTTCTATTAATTAATATTTACACAAAATGTATTATTATATGTTTTTCTATTCAATTCTATATAACAAAGTGAATATAATTTCAAAATTAACCAAACAAAAAATTATTTATTCAAAACAATGTCTAATGAAACTCCCTCTTAATCTTATAATTATAAAATTAGGATAGAGCTATTGTAAAGATTAATAAAATAAATTTTAAATTTCCATTAATTAATATTTATAAATTAATATTCATACAAATTGGTATTGTTGTATGCTTCTCTATACAATTCAATTCTACCTAACAAAGTGAATATAATTTCAAAACTAATTTAACAAAAAAATATTTTTTCAAAACAATATCTAATACAATGTCTAATGAAACCCCCTCTTATCTCATAATTTCAAAAATGTGATGGGAATATTGTAAAACATTGTCTATGTTGAGAGATGGAGATGTATTAGCTAATCTTTTTATTTTGAGAGATGGAGATGTATTAGCCAATTTTTTTTTATTGTGGAAAATTTTCTAACCGGAAATTTACTATTTGATATAAAAATAGAAAAAACTATCATTATTTATTAAGGTATAATGTTATAATTAGAAAATCCACATCTATGATAATTGATATAAAAATGGGAAAAAATAATATTATTATATGATAATTGATATAAAAATGGGAAAAATTAATATTATTGTAGTAGATAATTGATATAAAAATGGGAAAATTAATATTATTGTAGTAGATAACATTATCAGTTTTAAGGTAAAATTTTATAACCAGGAAATCCACATCGATGATAGTTGATATAAAAATGGGAAAAACTAGTATTATTATAGTAGATAACATTAATATTATTATAGTAGGTAACATTAGTTAGTAAAACTGGAAAACACTATCTATGATGCCAACATGCCGATTAAGAGATTGTTGAAATGATAAAAGAGTTTATGTGAATCAAATAATTCACCAAATCATAATTTTATGCAGAGAAACGTTTGTTTGTTTTTGTTTTTCGAAAGAAAATTGTAGGTTCATCAATGCCATAATTTTTTATTTTAAAAGAAATATGAGAATCTTTCAAAAATAAATAAGTAAAATTAATGTAAGTATACTTTTATTTTATTTATAATTTTTCAATCTAATTAATTAATACCAGTAAATTTTTATTTTATTTATAATTTTTCAATCTAATTAATTTAAATTGTTTTTTAAAGTTTTTTAATTCCTTTTACATTTATCAAATAATAAAAAATTCGCTTCTCAATAATGTAATTCAATGTATAATAAAACATAAAAATATGGTTAACCTTTTTTCACTATCAATATTTTCTATCAAAGTCAATCCAAATAAATATCAAATAAATATTTCCTTATGTTTTTGTAATTTTGTAAATGAATTAAAAAACAAATACATGAAAAAAATATCTCTAAAATAAAACAATGATTATGATCTAAATAAATTTTAAAGAATTTCTTCTACGTTTCAAAATGCGTTTAAAACAAATACATCATGATATAAACTAAACATAAAAATATGGTTAACCTTTTTTCACTATCAATATTTTCTATCAAAGTCAATCCAAATAAATGTCAAATAAATATTTCCTTATGTTTTTGTAATTTTGTAAATGAATTAAAAAAAAAATACATGAAAAAAAATATCTCTAAAATAAAACAATGATTATGGTCTAAATAAATTTTAAAGAATTTCTTCTACGTTTCAATGCGTTTAAAACAAATACATCATGATATAAACTATTGCACAATCATTACGTTTCAATGCGTTTAAAACAAATACATCATGATATAAACTATTGCACAATCATTTCAATCATGAAAACAATCTTTAATACCCATTGTAAACCACGACATAAAAATATGTGTTGTTCACGATTTAAAAATAAATATCTCTTAAATAAAACTATGAATCCAAGAATGCCAATCGAAATAAATTTCAAAGCTTTTCTTTATATCTTAAAATGGAGCATAAAGAACTAACATAAGTATCTTTTAAACAAAATTATAAAGAAATAGAAATAAGAGTAAGATTTTTTTTTATCTATATCTCAAAATGAGTTAGATCCTGAATATATCATTATATAATTTGGCATTTAACTTTGTAATTTTTTGGATGAAAGGATTAGAGTAATTATGTTTTCAAGGCACATTTTAGTGGTGGGTTCTAGTTTGGAGATTTGGGGTTTGGAACCTTTCAGATTCATTTTGAGGTATTAAACGACACTTTTTATGGTCAAATATTTGAGAGCATAACTTCCCTTCCCTATACTTTGTTATTCACATCGATACCTTTCCAATGGTGCAAAAATCACCTCAATCAGAGTTTGTATGCAAAAGTTATGTCTCCCGTAAGTTGATCTACCTTATTGACCACCATGGTACCAAGTGAATGCCACATCAGTGCCCTTTACTCATATGTGGGGATAGTCACTTGTAGACTTTCAAAAAGATTAGAGAAGCTCCAAAACCTGAGCACTAATTTAGGTTTGAGGTATGCAAAAGCCTTAATCCTAGACAACTATTAAACTATGTTAAATATTGGGCCGCTAGGAGGAGAGAGTGGTTCCATTCTTTTAGCATTGTACTTGTTACATAGCTTAGCAGAGAATCTTGGAGTGGGATTCAAGAGAATAATAGAGGAGGAGGAAGATTTTGTTGCAACCATTCATGCCACATTGTCATAGGAGACTCCATAGTGAGTGTCCTTTTCTTTTTTCTTGCATTTTCATAACTAAAGAAAAGATAGCATAGCACATGTTTTATCCTATTTCAAGTTTCCTAAGATACATCTTGTGTTCATTTGTGTGGATGGTGTGTTCATTTTCTTGTTTTCATTTTTATATTTAAATTATTTTGATAAATTTAAGCATTAAGCTAGTGATAATAAATATGAGATCTAAGAAAATAACCTTACACAATAAAATGTTTTAGCGTAAATCAAGATATGTTGTGACGAACTATTCTAATAGAATATATACTTGAGTTTATGGTTCATTTAGAAAGAAAAATATATCAAAATAATTATCTCTTAAAAAATAGAAACAATTAGGTATAATCTTCATTTGTTTCTTGATAATGTAACATAAACAATCATCATTCATTCAAAATAGAAATAGTGAATGGAGTGAATACGTGGCATCACACAATGGAACCCCTTGATGAAGATTTCATTGTTAATTAATATTAATGAAGCTCATTAATGACTAACATACATGTGATTGTTCACCTAGAAAATCCCAATAGTGCATATGAAAGTGACGATGAAGAATATTAAAGAATTAATGCATGGTGTCCATGAATTTCATCTTGGTCATTCAAATATTCATTAATCATCCTGAAATTTCAAATGGATGATTCCTATGAATTAATAAATAAGAAAACTCAAACTTTGAAGAATTACAATGGCTTTGAGAGATATAAAAGTCAAACTATAGACTCATTTTTTTCTCATATGGGAATTACATGTGACCATATGTCTTGAGGGGTTATGCTCCTCATTGCCCCCTCTTCATTGAGGGATTGTAATCCAATCCCACAACAAGAAGGGATAATACAAAATATGATATGGACACATACGGCTTGATAAATAAGAAACCTTAAACTTTGAACAATTAAAATGGATTTTAAAGGATATAAAGGTCAAATTACAACTTCATTTTTTTCTTATATGGAGACTACATGATCTGTAAGTTGTCATGGATATTTCACTGGAACAATTCATCATAACAAATCTAATAAATCAAACTGAAATATACACTATGAAGGTTAAATTCCTTTAGATTCCATAATATTTAGTTACTCATTTTTTGCTTATGGATGATATAGATAGAATGCGGAAAATAGAGAACAGTTAAACACAATCACACACCATCTGCAAGATCACACAAATAGTTTCTCTAGGAAACCTTTACAGGAGAAAACACAACTAGAAGGTGAGGCTGCTCTGCTCTCTTTTCTCTGGTATGGAAATCATACAAGTACAAAGGAGAAGGAAATCTCTATGGAGTTACATGAGACCTATGGCCTGTTACGCTACTATAGAACATTAACCCCATGTGTTATTCTCTTTAATTTCCCACTCCCAGTTGTTTTTCTATTCTATGGAACAAAAGACAATAACATAGAATGGAACCCCTTCTCCTCCTAGTGGCTCGGTATCTAAGCCATCTAGGGGTATGTGTTTTACTTCTTCAACCCTCAATTGTGATATGGTTTTGAACCTTCTAGAATCCTTTTGAAATTACATACATGGCTAGCCCCATAATAATGAGTAACAGGGGAATATGTGACATCCTCTCGTACAATGGTGGTCAACATGGTAGGTCAACTTGTGAGAGGCATAACTTTTGCATACAACCTCTTATTGATGCATGGTTTGCACAATTAGATAGGTCTCTGAGTGTAGAACACTGTCAAGGGTGTGTGTGTAATTTTCTAACTCTAGAACCCCCCCAAAAAAAAAAAAAATGAATTAAAATGGAATTGGAAGGTTTCAGACCATAATTTTTTAAACTGGGATCTGCCACTAAAATGGCCCTGCAAGTTGATTCCTCCTAATTTTTCCACTCTAATAGCATGGAGATAGATGATAAAAAATATAATGATCCAATCCACATCATACCTCCCCATTTAGGGAGGCTTTTGGTACCCAAAATATTTACTAAAGGAGGTGAGGATTTTTTTCCTCTACCTTCTCCCTAGAGTACCACTTTTTTTTTCAAAGAAGTTTTCCTTTCAACCCAATATGCCAAAGGCCATGTTTCCCCTATCTTATAGTTCTGAACCACGTCTATAAAATGGTGTCCTCTTCCAAATTTTCATGAGAAACTGGTGCTAAATCCTCTATGGAATTTAGGACCTACTCCTCCTCATAGTTCAACATGGAGAGATCATAGAGTTTGAGATTCTCCACATTCACTATTGATTGAATGCACATGTATGGGGGTAAAATGAGTCTATAGGAGTTATCTCCCACCTTTTCTAATACATCAAAAGGAACATACCACAAAGCCTTGATTGTCTTATCAGGACCATGTAGCCTTTCCTTATTCATCTATAATGATACTCTATCTCCCACTCTAAATGCTCTCTATGTTTGGTGTTGGTCATGTCTAGCCTTGTAATTTTACTATGACTTCTTCAATGTCTCTTATACTTACAAATGTATCTTCCTGATCTTCTCAACAATTTTTTCTT
This sequence comes from Picea engelmannii, assembly GCA_009831015.1. Lineage (NCBI taxonomy): Eukaryota > Viridiplantae > Streptophyta > Pinopsida > Pinales > Pinaceae > Picea > Picea engelmannii. The sequence continues at coordinate 2,109,103 of ML777128.1, forward strand.
CCTTTGATTCATCTCCTGTGATGTCCTCCCTCGATCCTCCTTGTTGTCCATATAGAACATCTAAGGGTGAAGGTGGAAAACATCCAAAGAAAGTTTCAAAAGGTGACTTACCAGTATACATGTAGACTACTCTGTTATAATATTGTTGTATATAGATCAAATTTTCATCCGAAATATTTGGATGCTTTTGATTGTAACCCCTCAAAATTTGCACCAAATTCCTATTGACTAATTTTTTTGCCCATCTATATGTGGATGGAATGTTGTAGACCTCTTCAACTTAGTGTATATCTTCTCCCACAATGTAGTCCAAAATTCACTGAGAAATTTGGTATATTCGTTTGAAATGTTTCTCCTTGGTACCCCAAAGTGCACCCATTCCTATTCAAAGAACAAGTTTGTTACTTCCTATCCCATTATGGTCTTTTTACAAGGCATGAGAATGCACATCTTGTTGAACCTTTCAAATACTACGAATATATATCCATGTCCCTTCCGGGTTGTTGGTAACCCTCCCAAAAAATCCATAGAAATGATTTCCCGAGGTCGAGTGGTTACAGGTAAGGGATGGTATAGACCTTGCTTCCTATTACCAGGCTTGCTAGTACAATAAACTATACATCCTCTAATATATATTGCTACATCTTCTTGCATTATGGGTCAATACACATACCTCTATAAATTGGCAATTGTCTTCCCAACACCAAAATGTCCTGAAACCTTGGAGGTTTGAGTGTCTATGATAAGCTACAATTGTTCACCTTTATGGAAACAGATCTTGTCGATCTTTTAGAGTAAATAATTTTGTAAATGATAGTCATCCTTTTATCACCTTATTCTATATGAATTTGGCCCTGTACCTGTTGAAACACTTCTTTGAAGTCCTCATCTTTTTTATATGCATATTTGTATGCATCATGGGTAAAAGGATCCATGTGCATCCGAGTTCCCAAAGTTGTAATATTGGATGTGGGTGGTCATGAAATCATGTCTTCCAACTTGTTTATGTTTCCCCTCATACACTTGATGTCTATATGAAATTGTTGTAAAAACACCATCCACTTGTAATGCATGGTTTGTTGTATTTTACTCTTTCCCTATAAATATTGGAGTAGTTGGTGATCTATGTGGATTATGGTCTCCTTTCCCATAAGAAAGTGCTTCCACTTCTAGACAGACTGAACCAGAGAATATATTTCCTTGTCATATGTAAGGTAGTTGAGAACCGCCCCATGAAATACTTCATAATGATAGTAGACATGCCTTCCTCCCTATGTCAGTATTTCTCCCAACCTCCCATAGAATACCCACTTGCATCTGTCTCCACTTCGAAGGGATTCTGCAATTTTGATAGTGCAAGAATTGGTGCTTGACTAATGTTTATTTTTAGCTCATTAAAGGCCTTCTGTTGATTCTTCCTCCACTGGAAACTATTTCCACTTGCTGTTATGGCATGCAATGGCACAACTACTGCTGAAAATGAAACTATGAACTTCTGCAAGTATTCTGTTGCAAAAACAAAACTCCTAAATTTAGTGACAATTGTAGGAACTATCCATTTCATGATGGCCTCCATCTTTGTGGGATCTATGTTGAGTTCCCCTCCATCGATCACATACCCCAAATACACCAAATACTACTAAGAAAACTCACATTTATTGATATTGGCGAGCATTTCGTGTTTTTTTAGAGTCTCTAACACCTACATAAGATGTGATATGTGCTTTTCCCGGGTAGCGTTATAAACCAGTATATCATCCAATTAAAAAATAACAAATGAATCTAGATAAGGGAATAAAACATCATTCATTAATCTCATAAATGTAGATAGTGCATTGCATAAACCTAATAGAATAACCAACCACTCCTACAAGCATTTCCTTGTATTGAAGGAAATCTTCTAGGTATCTTATTCTTTGACTTGTACCTAGTGATATCCTGATTTCAAATCCATATTAGTGAAGTACTTGGCATGCTAAAATTGGTCCAATAGATCATCAATCCTTGGGAGAGGGTATTGTTGGGCCCTTCATTTTTGAGAAAGAATTGCACAATTTTTTATTAAGCATGAGTCGTGCAACCTCCATCAGAGGCTAGAAGGAAGAATAACATAAAATAGTTGCAGAAGCCAACGCAACCCTAGCTAAGCAACAAACAGTTGCAATAGAACAAGAAGACATAACCCAGCTATATATAGGACATAATATAATTGTAAAAGAGTTAGTTAGTTGGTTAATTGGTTAGGTTGGGTTGGTTCATGTCTATTGGAATCATCCAAGGGTTTTGAGAGTTTTTTGGTTGCTATTTGTTGCTAGTTGTTGTAAATTGAGAAGAGTAGAGTCTGGAATGAATGAGATCTTCCAACTGGGAAATCAAAACTTTGTGGCTAAGGTCCGAAGCCAAGAGTCTGTACTGAACATTTCTATGTAATTCTGAGTCTGTGATGTAAGAAAGATCTTTAAGATAATATGATGAAGGGCTAAATTTTCAAAATTTGATGTGTCTTTACATGATTTCTTATTCATTACAGTGTTTCAGCATAGCTTATGAGTTCTAATTGATGATTTTATGTTTAACGGTTGCTCACAATGCATGTAGGTATGGTTCTTGCATTTAGATGTTTTCGATCTAATAATGTTGATTGCATAAGAATAGGAATGAGTTCTGAATTCTCTATGGATCTTCCTTAGTCTTCTCCCTACCCTTCCCTATCTATCTGTCTCAACAGCGCTTCGAGTGAGACTTCTTCTCTTCGGAGGGGATGAAAATGCCAATGCTTTAGAATACATGGTGCCTTTTGTTGGTAACCTGAGAAGAACCCTGGTCTGAACAAATTCGCGCCAACAAAATGGTTATGTTGTCAGGACCTGTATTAAAAGGGAACCTGTAGGAAGAATGCTATCATCGATCCATAGATCCGGGATTGATAAATGATGGGAAAGAAACTATAACTCCTTCATATGGAAAGAAGCAGAACTAAGAAGAAAATAGGTGGGAACTACTCGAAAAGAGATATTTTACTCAGAAAGATCAAGCGACCAGTACGAGATTTTCTGGGTTAAATTCCTGGAAGAATTTTTTCACTGGATCAAGAGGCTCCAAGAAGCTCTAGAGTTCGAAGGACGGGTGAAGAAGATCTGTGCATGGGATACCAACAAGTTAGCAGCACTCCAGAGGTTGGATTGCCCAGTCACGTGGGCCATAGATTTTTGGGTTACTACCACGATAGAAGGATACATAATTGAATTTGCAGCTGAGTACCACCAGTATTTCTCGCGGGCAGAAGAAATTTTCAAGAAAGGAGCAAGGGGAAGACTTTTAAGAGAGATTCCCTTGTGGATTAAAGCCTTCTTGGTGGAGGAAGGGATGTTGATTATGTCCCCGACCGAGATGGCATCGTAAACACCCTCTCTTGGGGTAGGGCGAGACGAGGTGAGAGTCATGGCATGCGAGAGGGGAAGGGTTCTTTCAAAAATGGGGGGGAAACGGAAAGAAATGGATTCAAGAGATTAGCGAGCCTTGAAGAGAGCCACCATATTTGAGAAGTGGTGGTGCGGAAAGATCAAGAAAGATGCAAGACAATTTGAAAAGTTGAGGAGAGAAGGAGGATTAGGAGAAATAGAGGAAAGACAGATGGAAGAACTGTAGAGGATGAGAAGACAGGAATGACTAGCCAGTCAAAGATTAAATGAGAGATAAGTAAGGAGAACAAGAAGTCCCCAGGAGGTGAGACAAGAAGGAGAAAGCATAGATGTAAGAGAGGAGGAAGCCAATACGAATCTTGGAGGAGAAAGAGAAGATTCAACCCTGATAACAGGAGAGATCGGGAGTCCGGCTGAAGAGATCATCCAAGTGGAAGCTAACGATACCCCCCAGATCAAAGAAAAATTCCCCGAAGCCAATGACACCAGCCCTGAATCACCCATACCCCAATTTCCTTCTATACAATCAGTAAGTTCGACACTACCTTCTCATGCAAATTTTGTTCCAATACAATTAGCTAACCAGACACAACCTAGAAGTGTGAGTACAGGGAGGATATTGGGATCCCCTAGTAGATCGCAAGCAGGACCGTTAGGGTTCATACTGATACAAACAATAGGATCAACAATGGCCAGCCATGCAGGAGGGTCGATTGCCCAATACCCATAATTTTTGGGTAAGGGAGATGAAGACATTGAACAACATCGGTTCTTGTGTGAAGCCGTCTAGAGATCCAGAGGGACACCGGATGCGAACAAGTTGGTCGAATTCCAGACTACCTTGAGAGGTCATGCTCTCAAATGGTACATGAATATCATTGAACCAAGAGTGCCAGGGACGCAAGTTCAAGCGTTCACACTTGACTAGGTACGGATGAGGTTCATAGCAGAGTTCAAACTACCTTAGTCAAAACAACAGGCTCTGTCTAATTTGTGCAAGATCCAGCAGAGGGAAGGTGAATCATCTTGGAGTACAACCAGAAGTTCAAATATGCCATAGGGAGGTTGGTACACCCAATCCATGAAGAACATCAAAGAGAGTGGTACATTCAAGGATTGCTACCCCTGACTCGGATTCCACTAACACAACAACGAATAGCCATGCTAACAAATGCCTTGGAACAATCAATGAAGATTGAAGCCATGGCAAGATACCCTAGGAACTTGAGAGTAACCTGACCCCCAATAGATGCAAATCTAACGCAATTACAAGGACATATATCAACACTTACAGAAAACATTAAGGAGCTGATGATATCTAGACCAGAACAACCATAGGTTTGGTGCACTAGATGCTATACGGAAGGTCATTTGGTGATTGAATGTCCGTGAATGAGAGGAATAGGATCTCCTCAAAACCTGATGATAACCCCACCAAAACCTACAAGAGGAGTTGCGCAAGTATCAATGAACCCACCATTCCATCACCCCACCCCATATCACGCTTTCCCAGGAGAACAAGAAGCACCAACAACGGAATATTATGAGATTTTCTTAACCCGCGGCCATGGACCGAGATACTGCCCCATCATGTAGAAATATTCGACAGTACCAAATGCAGTCCACTGTGAGTTCTGCGCATCTACCACACATACTACCAATCAATGTAGGGCATTGGATTCACTTGCGGATAGGCTAGACAAAACAACATTCAGGGTAAATGAGAACCCTCAAGGACCAGGACGAGGTCAAGGAGGTGGAACTGGAGGAGATTTTAGAGGAAGAAATAGCGGAAGAGGACTGATAAAATGTTATAATTGGGATGAACAAGGTCATTTGGCTAGAGATTGTCCTCATCCAAGGTGACCATGGTGCTCTCACTATAGAACCAACGGACACGCAACTGAAGACTGCCCAGAGCTAATTGCAAAATGGGAAGACATGGTACGTCAGAGAGGAACTAACTTTATCAGTTCAGAGATAAAAAGGATTTCTAAGGGACAATTACCAAATCTTAACATCGACACTCGAGGAGGCATGAAGACAGGAGATGATTCTGATACTCTACCTCAGATTCAAAAAGCATCACCTAAGGGAGACATGTATGACCCCCTAAAGAAAAAACTGTTCTTTAAAGATTCCATAGAAGTCATCCAAAACATTCCTAGTTGTGAAATGAAAGAGGATCCCCCTTAGCCTGTTGTATATCCTAAAGTAGCACAAGTACCTGCTTCACCCCCTGCATGCAGAAACCCTGCAGGAATACCAAGACAACATGAGAAGCCTCAAAACGCAGTTGATCTCTAGTTTCAATTGTTCTCTTACATTCTGGGGAATGATCATCTGACAAAGAAATTGTGCAATGCACTGTATCTAGTCTTAGGGAATGAAGAAACTTCAGAAGCAAGGATTTGAGCTAACCTTCCTGAGAACAGTACTCAGAGAGTGCAATGAAGAAAAGTAAGATCGGGAAAAGAATTTTGACTAATATCCTAGTTAGATGACTTTGAAATTAAGGACGTCATGTTGGACCTAGGGTCAGATGTGAACTTTCTGCCCAAGAAGACTGTCGAGCTGCAGATATACCATGTAAATCAACACTTAATTGTCAACCCGAGAAGGTAGACTTAGAGGAACCAGCACAGGAAATGCAGGGCTGAAGAGGGGGTTTAAAGGATGCCAAACTAATCTCTGAACTGCTAAAAGAAACTCGCTGGAAGGAGCTACTGTACTCTACTCGTTTGCACTACTCTGTACTAACCGGTATTGTTCTGTATATGCATGTAAAAGATAAACCCTCTACGGTAATCAAAAGAAACTTCTCTATCTCATGAGATATCCAAACTAATTCCTGAATGTTAAGCAGTCTAAATGTGAAAACTGAAGAAATGAAATCAATGGCTAAAAAGATAATGCTAAACTTGAAGCTTGAAATGTTAAACCCTCTGTTGCAAGTACAAATGCTATTTCTGTTCTATGAAATCAATGAGAAAACGACTGAAAGATAATGTCTATTGTAAATGAAATCTACACAGCTTTGTTTCCATCGAAGGGGGCCCTGCCTTCTCTGTCAACAGGCCGTTCTTTCAATCAACGCATACTGAAAATGAATAACCTACAGCAAAAGAAAAATGGAAATAACAGGAATCGTATCACTGAAACTCTGAATTACTTTATTGAAAAGAACAACTACAAGTGCATGGGCATTTGACCTCCGTTCTATTCCTCTCTCTAATCTATGCTCTCTCCATCCTCCTCCATTTCTCAAGCATAGCAGTGTTTCAGATTTTTTCTACATATTTCTCTGCATCATTTCTATCCCGTTTCAGATCTCCGGCAATGCATGGCTTTGCGCCCTAGATGAATAAGGAGTTACAAAACGGTTTCAAGAGTACCACGTTTTGAGACACGTTTTACACAGTCAATCGACCCGTGTCATGAGATTACAAAACGGTTTTCTTCCATGCGTTTACACATGCGCGAATCTGCTTGATGCCAGTTGTTGAATGCATCGTTGAGAGCCAGCGATTCAAGATACTTGCAATGTTGAATGTGAATGCATTGGGTTCTCAACCAAACGGTTTCCCCCCTGTGTTACACATGCACAGATTGATGAAGTGGCAGAGGGTGCCAACTATTCTGTCAAGGAAAGGTCCAGCTGTAGAGATTCCTCCTCAAATCGCAGAGTACTATCTTTAGCTTGTTCAGAGTCAAACTTATCTTGGCTGGAATTTTGCATATTGCACAATAACCCCAGAAACTGAAGTAAATGATGATCTTAACAAGTT